>JALBCR010002670.1:0-457500 GCA_030710515.1 Abscondita cerata | reverse complement strand
GAATAAATAAATAAACTTTTGTTTAAGAATTGTAGTCGGTTAATTATTCTATATTGCATTGACCACGTACATACATATGAAACAACTTAATCTAAATTTAAAAAAACGTTTTACAATTGTTGCGTGCTCGTCGTTTTACGAGGCATTCAGTTAATTGTACGTACATTGGACGACTTCGCTTTCTCCCCACATGCAACACATTGCCTTCTCATGGGTTGGCAGAATTTAAAATAATAATAAAGTATGCTTTGCATCAACAGTCCTTGTTCTCCAACATCAACATAAACGAATTCGTATTTAAAGTTTACTAATGCCAATAGCACAATCCTATACAAGTTTTGTAATAATAATATTAGGCTCTGACAAAGGTGAACGTTCAATTCGAATGTGTTTTCTGTGGAACGCCCTTGACGCCTTGTGCAATATAATAATAATAATAATAAAAATAACAATAATAAACAAAGTCTCATCTTCTCTGAAACTGAAGGGTTCCTACTGGCCATACAAGACCAAATTATTAAAACGCGGAACTACAGAAAATACATAATAAAAGACTCGACCATAACAACAGATAACTGCAGGAGGTGCAACCTGTTTAAAGAAACCATCGACCGTATCACATCAAAGTGCAAACTACTAGCAGCAAACGACTACACAAAAAGATATAACGATGTGGGCAAGATCATACACACCGCAAACAGTCCTAGATAACACCACACACAAGATATACTGGGACAACCCCATACTCACTGACAAGACTATAGTAGCTAACAGACCAGACATAACACTCATCGACAAACAAAAACAAAACCACCTACCTGATAGACATTGCAGTACCGAGCGACCACAACGTCGAGAACAAACATACAGAAAAATAGAAAAGTATAGTCCCCTGGCACAAGAAACAGAAGAATATGGCAACAAGAAAAAGTAATAATAGTTCCAATCATCATCTCTGTTACCGGAATAACACCCCACACATTTACCAACAGTCTACAACAACTCAATCTAACACACCACATCCACTGACACATTCAAAAAGCACTAATTCTCAACACAACAACAATAGTCAGGAAGTTTCTTCAACAATAGTCCAATAGATACACTGACTTGAACTTGGCATAGCCCGTTCAGCTAGCACAAAACCAGACTGTCCATACGTCTGTGAAAAGAAAACACCACAATAATAATAATAATAATAATAATAATAATAATAATGTTTATTGAACATACATAGAAAATAAAAAAACAAAAACACAAAAGGATAAAAATATAAATAAAAATAAAATACATTCATGCCCAAAAGAGAAAAGATCAGCAATGCCGTTTTTCACTTTTTCCATTAACAATACATATATCATGTGTGAATCAAGATGTATAAATTAAAAGTTATTCTGTAATGTTATTAAATGAGCTCTGATTTTTTTTTAATTTAATACTGATGATTCCAAAAACACCTGTTCAAATAAATTAATTAGTTAAGATGCAGTATACTAAAAAGCTTTCAAATTTATATATCCGATGCTGAGGAATAATATAAAGGTCACCCCTATTAAATTAGTACTACATAGTAGAATTTCGCATTTTTTATGTAACATGGAATATAAATAAGAAGGTTCTTCCGATTCTAACAATTGGTATATTGAGCCTATTATAATGGGGAGTCACGTGATCTCTAAGAGAAATTAGAAACGAATAACCAGACAACAGTTTCGAAGTACTTGAAGTTTGCTTTAGATCTATTTTATTAAAAAAAAATTGTATTGAAATGGCTCGATTTTAATTTAAATTTTTACGCGGTAGTTTCTTTTGTTTTATGTATTTTACCATTCTGTATATGTTATTAGTTTGTTTTTTGCGCGCACGGTTTAGAGGGTAGCACTAGAATGGGAAGGGATGGTTTGGGGTTGATTTGTTGAACGCGGCATCTTGTTCCCGTTTTTAGAGACGCCAACAACGTTTTTTTGTGACAAATTCTAGGTCTGTATTAAACCATTTTTAAACAAAGTTATTAAATTGTGGAGTGATCTCTTAGTAATGTAACATTAGTAATAAATTTTTTTACTTTGCTTCCTATTTTTGTGTAATAAATCATACACAGATTATGATGCACGTAAGCATAGTTTGATCACATATTTAGGATAACTGTTTTTGTCTTGTGTAAGTAGTAAGGATCGGGGGTAGCTGTGTAAATAACTTGCAATAATTGCAGAATAAGATCGTAGACGAATGTAAACATTAATCACTCTTTTTTTATCTTTGGAGTGTTTTGTTTGAGTTGGGAATAATGAGAATCCAGATGTGAGAGTCGGCCTTGTTGAATTTATAATATTTTATAACCTAAGGGATGAAAATCGGAGAGAGGATACAACAGCCATTGCCCCTTGACTTTTACTTATTTGATTTTTTGTGTATGTGAAATTTAATCTTAATAATTAGAGTTACAATGGCTGAAATTTGTACTTCTCATTCTGATGCTTTCCAAGTTCTTAAGAACATTCGCAGTGCGAATAGGGCCACTGTGACCCACCTTGCAAACCATCAGGTTTGACACTATAACGTTCTTCAGTTTTAATCGCATTGTGTGTGAAAATGGGCTGGATTACAATATTTTTGATTAACGACATCCCTGTGTTTACGGTTTTATATTTGTGTACAAGGACCTTTAATTTTTCAAATCGGTCCATCAATGATGTCGAACCCGATGGTATGATTTTTGTTTGTTTGTGTTATGTCGGACTTAACCCGAGGTTTTCTACCTCTCTTTCCTCGAGTTGTCTAGGCAGAGAGGAACCCCTTTTTGTTTTATTTTGCTTCGACTTACATATTCATTCCAAACTAATTTTTGTTACCATTCTAATAAACTCATTAATCCCCACATTTGCGTTTTATTTAATTTGTGTGTCTGCTACAACGTTACAACGTGATCATCGGATAAACTAGCAGGAAGTGTTATGTTCTAAATTGAATGTCGTAGAAATCTTTCACTTTCGACCGGCCAAGCGCGCTTTGTGTTCTGGCGGGCTATTTAAATCTTGCTTTAGAAAGTACCTATGTTACATTACAGTATACTCCACTTCCATAGTCAAGATTGCTTAAAATTCAAGCATTCACTAATGTCCATTTAGTATTTTGTGGAAGAATGTTTTAAATTTCCATAATGATTTAAGTTTTGGATAACACTGACTACATTTTTTTATGCAATGTTTTTCGAAATTGAGGTTTTTGTCAACTATTATTTCCAGATCATGGACACTTTCACTTACATTTAACACAGTATCACCTAACACTATCTGCTCGTTTAACATTAAGTTAGCTCTATTTATTGTTGGTCTTGATCCAATACACAGAGTGTTGTATTTTCAGGATTTAAACAAAGACCAGTTTTTCTTGACTATAAAAGTATATTTTTTTTAAGTTTACATTAAGTTTAGCAATTAGGTTGTTTACATTTTTGCAGTTCACCTGACATAGTACCATCTATTCTTACCACTTGAGTTCTATTACTAAAGTAGTTTAAAAACCAGCGAAGGTTTAATAGATGGTTAAATGTATTTTCAATATAATTAATTATTGATGGATCCATTTATGTATTGGTGCTTCAAACAATAAATTATAACTTCAGTCAAACTAATACTAATAATATTTTATTTCAAAAATTGACTATAGTTTCGACGTAATAATTAGCACGTCAACATCAGAAAAGAATTTATAATACAGAATAACAAATTACATATATGACATCCAACAACAGTTTTTGTGAGTAGCTGTTTAATTTTAGCAAAATTAATATTTAAGAAATAATTTATTAAAATTTGTTAAATAATTTAATAAATAATTACTATTTCAGGGATTGATATAAATAATTTCAAATATATCTAAATTTTTGTTATTTTAAAGGTATATCAAATTTTTCTAATAGTTTTACCAACATAAAATTTACCACAAGAACATATATACCATTATTTTCTTAATAATTATTGTTATTAATTAATTTAGTAAAAAATTGTGATAATTTACTAGATGATTTAAATATTATTTTACAATTTAAGAGATTTAATTTTAAGTAAAAAATTACATAAAAAGTAATAAAATTGTCACTTACAATTTCTACGTTTTATGTTAGATCACCCATGAAAACAAATATTGCTCTCTTTTATTTATTTATTTGTATGGTACATTTTCATTATTGTATTGCGATCTAAGTGTACGGTGTCCCAGAAGATTAGTATAAACCTGTATAGTTTGGTGACGAAACCGTATGCAATTGTGCTTTAAGGTTTAAGAAAACCACTAAAACCTAAACTTGCTAGCCCTTACCCACCTTAGTATTAAAATGTAATAATATTGATTAAATAGGTTATTTATTTATTCGTATGGTACATTTTAAATATTGTATTGTAATGTAAGTGTTATGTATGGTGCCCCAGAAGATCAGTATAAACCTGTATAGTGTGGTGACGAAACCGTTTGCAATAGTGGATTGGTTCATCTTAACAAAGCATTTGCTTCAAGGTTTAGAAAAACCACTAAAACGTAAACATGCCAACCCTACCTACTTTAGTATTCAAAAGTAATAATATTAATTTAAGTGTTTAAACTTTGTTAATTGACAATCTTCTACAATACAATTTTTGATCAAAGCCTGAGATTTCTATTGTTGGACCATCATTTTTTCCATTCTTTAACTTCAGAAAAGCCGTACTTAAGTAGTATGGAAATCATACAAGACTTCAAGATTTAAGTCTTTTAGCTGGAGGATTCTCAATATCATTCCAAATTGGTAAGTTTTTGTTAAGTTGGTATTTAACCTATTCTCGTTTTAAAGCAGCTTTTGCCAAATTTTTGATGGAAAATGTTACAAAAAACAGGAGGTTAATCTAGAGAAGTAGATTTAATGGTTCTACAAATTATACGCATAGTGCAATACAACTATTATTTTTGTATGATAACTATTTAACCAGACACGAGCACTATATTCTGCTGTAGAATAAGCTAATGCCAATGCAGCTGTACTGTCTTTGCATCTGCTCCCAAGTTGTTCCAGCTAATCTTTGAATAATTATTATTTCTTCTTCCCATTTATGTTTTTACTTGTAAATTAAAAACGTATTTAAAGTTACTCACAGATAAACTGGGTTAAAAGTTATGGTATAACTTTGTATTATTAAGAACAGATCAAAGGAAAGAAACACTAAACTGCAGCGTCTATTTAAACTGACAGAAAAACACCAAAAAACAGCACCAAAAATTTTACTCTCGACACGTGTTTCAATAGCTAAGCTATCATCATCAGCGATACCGATATTAAAATTAAACACAACGGGAAGCTTATACATACTAGCTGTTTATCACGCATCGAGAAACTTAATTGATTCTTAGATAAGCTTAAGTAATTCCGAAAATCCTAATGAACGTAATCATCATAATTCATAAGCAAATTTCTGTTTTTTAAAAATTTTTAAACTTTCATAAGAATCAAGTTCGTTTTAATTATCTACCCTCTTAATTAATACAATGTCGCCTACTCTACGGCCCCATTTTCAACATATACATGGCAACACTGGACCTATATGTGCGATGATATTTGACATGAGCTAAGTGCTCTTTAAAACAAGTTTTAATGGGTCTCTTGGTTTGCCCTATATATACTTGGTTACAGTCTTTACAATTAATTTTATATATTCCTGATTTATCACACATTTCTATAGGTTCTTTTGGATTGCTTAAGATTTTGCAAGTTATAAAAGTAAGATTTCTTTTGTTAAATGTTACATTGAATTTCTTAAATATTACCGCAAAGCAGATGTTTCTTCAAAATTTATTAAAGTTTATGCAAATTTTAATTCATACTCATGTAAAAAGGCGCTTGAATTTGCTAAGCGTAAATGGTTAGATTAAAATTAAATGTCATTATGGTAAATTAGGTAAATTAGAGTTAGAAGCATATGAGTTACATTTAAAACTGACTTCAGGATTAAACGATGACGAGTATGTTGAATGGATTAAGTTTTTGCACCATATTAATGAAATTATTTAACACAAATTTTGGCAAAAAAAGATGATCCACAACAAAAGTTACACGAATTATCTAAAAAGAAAAAGAGGTGCACAGACTTGATCCCCAAAAATCTAACATAGTGGTAAACAAATCCTCGGAGATTTTTAACAATGACGAATTAACTTTGTTGAATACAGGCTTGAAATATAACCTCAAATTTAACAAAGCGCCCATAGATCAGATTATTGTAAAAATTTCGATCAAACTTTTAGAAAATAACTCTAAAAATTCATTAGGAATGCCTGTAAAATTCAAATTTTAGATAATATTCAGCAGTTACCAAAATTTAAATTTAACGTGAGAGAAATAAACATTGTTAAAAATCTTAAAGAGAAAAGTTGTTGTCATCTCAAAGCAGATAAAAGCAATAAAGTAGTTATTTTGGACAAAGAGGATTATTTTGAATTAGTTTAGGTGATGGTTAATGAAGGCTCTTATTCATTAATGTCTAAAAAATCCTCTTCCCAAAATGATTGCTGATACCCGTAGAGTCTTATTAGAATGCGGAAATATTATACCAATACAACTTAGGTTTAGATTAACGGTATCTAACCCGGTTCCTCCTAGAATGTATTGTTTACCTAAGATACATAAACCCGGAAAACAATGCGTCCCATTGTTTCAGGTGTTAATGCTCCTACTTATCTGATATCAATTTGTCAAATAAATTCAACAGTTTTGAATATCAACAATCAAATTTCAGTGTTCAAAATCCATACGATTTTATTGAAAAATTAAAAACATTAAGCTGACTGAGAATGAAGTTTTAGTTTCATTCGATGTCTGTTCATTGTTCCAAGCGTTCCGATACATATCCACTTTAGATTATTTGAAAGATATGTTACACCAAAACCATTTAGAGCAATTCAGAAGTAGATAATTTTATTAAATTAGCAAGATTATGTATGAGTCAAACCTACTTTCAAGTTAACAATAATATTTAGCAACAAAATCATGGGACAACAATGAGTAACAACTTATCTCCGTTTATGGGTAAATTCAAAACTGATTTAAAAAATAATTTATAATAATTTCCTAGAATTTGGTATAGATATGTAGATGATGTTTTCGCAGTCATCGATACTAAAGTTTACAGCCCTCAGCAATTTGTAGAAATTTTAAATTCAAATTTTGAGACGATCAAGTTTACCTATGAAACATAAGCAAACCTTAAGTTACCTTTTCATAGACACTGAAGTGACAGAAATGAGCAACAAACTAGATATAAATATTGATTGTAAGACACTAACACTATGAGGTTTATAACAAATGATTCCAACCATGTAGTATGCAACATAAACTTGCATCTTTCAACTTTTTTTGATTAACAGATTATTACATTTCACATTGTCAAAACAAAACTTTGACAAAGAACTGCGAAATATTAAGCATATCGCATCTTACAATGGTAGATAATCCAAAAACCAACTTGATTCTTATGAAAGTTTAGAAATTTTTAAAAACAGAAATTTGTTTATAATTATGATTTTGTGAATTATTTAAGCTTATCTACAAATCAATTAAGTATAACGATGCGTGATAAGCAGATAGTATACTAATATCCCGTTGCTTTTAATTTTAGTGTCGGTATCGCTGATGATAAGCAGCTATTGAAACACGTAATCCAGTAAAGTTTTGGTGTTTTTCTGTTGATTAAGAACAGATTAAGATTTCTACTTTTTTCTATATTACTTGAATGAAACAAGAAACTTTCTGTATTTTCAAGAATGAGGCACAATTTGCATTTTTTACACAATTTTTCATATTACGGATTTTATCACATCCAGCTTTCATAAATTTCAAAAAAAATCGAATATTGAGAATGATGAAATTGTTGTATCATCGGTGTAGACATTTTCGACATTGTAAGAAGGAAGATCGGAACTATTGGTACAGTCGTGGTCACGGGTTTTGAACAGTTTCAGGTAGTATGTAAGTAAAGGTCACAGTCTAAGGAAAGAAACTGATGTAACCTTCGAAACTTAATCCTTTTTAATGACGTCTCTTTGTTATACTGAATAAAGAAACGTATACCGGTTGTTTTCACGTATTTTGCCAAAAATGTAAAAAGATTTTATTCTTCACAATCTTCAAATATATACAACAAAATAATCAATAACTTCTTTATAGTCGAAATATTGGATGGTTTGTATAGTAGGTAAAATAGTAATTAACTAATACAGGAAATAGGTGAAACAATACATGGATTAGAAATTTATGGCGGTATTGTTTTGCTTAACCAATACGAGCTAGTAGTTAAATTAAATTAATTTCTTTTCCGAGCTTCGGGGATTTTGAAGAAATTCGTCAAAACTTTTAAGAAAATTTGACACGTTAGTTTTTAGATACATATTACCATTAACTTATTTTTTTAAATGCAGACCTGTAGTTTTATTTCATTTAAAAAAAAAGGTCTTTAATGAACATGTAATACATCCAAATAAAAGTAAAAATCCAAAAATAGTATATTATGCTACTATGCTATTTGCGAAACACAAAAAGGCGTTCGACTCTGTGTAGCATATACTATTTTTCTTCAAGCGTAAAAAAATCAAATTCTTCAAAACCTTGCAGTCAGTTACAAGTAGTTGATGTGGTTTTAAATTGAATTGGCAACCGTTAACTCTACCTTTACGTTACTTACAACTGTCAAATATGACTGTCAAACAGTATTATTTATTTGGTAGTATTAGATATTTAGGTAAAAACCTAATTTCACAATTAGAAATAAATAATGTGAATGCATTTTAGAATGGTTTTGTCAAACAGTGTCTTTGTTTTTTATACTGAAAAAGACACGCTCAAACCAAAGCCCAATCTCCAATAATATTACAAATATTACAATACATTTTCTGTATGTTTTATTAGCGAAAAAATAGTAATTACCCATTTAAAAGATCATACAAATTGTATATAAATAGAAAAACACGCTAATACTGGATGTAATATCCATTGCCTTTGTATACAAGTTTCTAACCTATTAGGCATGCTATTAACGATTCGTTCACAAATGTTTGTTGTCCTCAGGGACTCCCATGACGCTGTTACGTGACGTGTTAATTCATTTGCGTTTCTTTCTCTAACGCCGTCGTTGAAATTGTTCCAATCCCTCACGCTGGCTGCCCACAAATTTTCGATTGGATTAAGATCCGGCGATTTTGCAGGCCACGGCAAAAGTTCAACTTCGGGATGATCTGCAAACCAATCCCGAACAATACGCGCAGTGTGAATTGTGCAATTGTCCTGGACAAAACGAAAGTTTCCATTTCGTTTTCGGGAAAAACTGCTCGTACGCTAGGAAGCATCACCTCTTCTAGTAACGTGACGTAGGATCTGGCATTAAATCTTGGTGGTGTCACTTGCACAATCTCACCAGGAAAGGATTTGCACATCCATCCCCAATATCCAACGTTGATTCGGCCGCTTCTTCTTTTAGGGAGAACATTTTCAATGTTATACCTTGTTCCATTTCGCCTCCATAATTGAACAGGCCCATCTTGCGACGACGAATATGTTTTTCGTCGGAAAATATGACGTTTGACCAGTCCCTGTTAATGTTTGCATGGCAAAATTCTAGTCGTCTTGCTGCATGCTCCGGTGTTAACAAAATTTTCCGAGCTGGTTGGCGGCAATGGATTCCGTTCTCGTGTAACCGACGCCTTATTGTGCGACTACTACACGGTAGTTGGAGTTGCTCTTTAACTTCGACGGATGACAGAAAACGTTGATTATCAGCAATTTCTATAATTGCGTTATCTTCGGCCTGCGTGGTAATACGTCTTGGTCCTGGCCGATGTGTAGCTAATTCTCCGAGTTCGTTACGCCGAATCCAACGTTTCACCGTTTGTCTCTAAAATAAAGAAGTGATAATATCATAGGACTCCACATCAAAAGCGAAATGTTTTATAAAGAAATTACTAATCGAATTAAACAAAATGTTTAAATAAAACTTTTATTTGAAACAAAATTACGTAAAAGTATTTTTGAAAGTAAGTAAGTAATTATTTTATTCGTTCCTTTTTACATATAATAATGAAAATAAAAAGAACAACAGTATGTGAAACGAGCATAATAGGATCATAGGTTACGTCCAATTAATAAAATTGAAGATATTAGTTAATAAAGGCAAAAACAAAAATTTTTGCAAACTATATTTGCCACTTTACAATTTCTTTATAAAACGTAATTCTTTAGATCGTGAAATTCTATGATCCTAGCACTTGTTTCAATTATTAACCATTGATTATTTTAAAACTTAATAGTCTTCTAATAAAATAAGGAAACACATGTTATAATAATTTTGAAAGTAAATCAGTATATTATGTGATGTGTTCCTAATTTATCTTTAATTAACGTAAATTTACTTAAAATTAAAATTTACCAAGTACTTACTGAAAGATCCACAGTTTGTGCAATTCTACTAATACTCCAACCTGCTTCAGAAAGTCCTGCGATACGTCCGCGTATTTCTAGTGAACAATCAATTTGACCGATACGCCTTGGCATTTTAATGAATAATTATTATTTCAATTATGAAAACACTTTAACCAAAAGTAAGTACACCGTTTACGCAGTACTGCTTACAATTGACTGAATTTATAAGTAATTTTGTTTAACTACTAGCTGCGTTTATTTAGCAAAACAATACCCGTTAAATTTCTAATCCTAATCAAGTATTGTTTCACCTATTTCCTGTCTTTATAATTAGACTATACAAACATTCCAGAATTTCGACTACAAAGAAGTTATTGTGTTAGTCATAAATTAGATATTTATGTATTATTTTGATCGATATATTTGTAGATTGCGTTAAGAAAAATCTTTTACGTTTTGATGAAGTACGTAAACACAACCGGCATAAGTTTCTTTTAAACAGTATAACAAAGAGATGCCATTAAATAGGATTAAGCTTGCAAGGTGGCCGTTATTTCCCTTAGACTGTGACCTTCTACTTACCTACTACCTGAAGCTGTTCAAAACCCGTGACCACGACTGTACAAGAAATAACGAAACAATTTAAAAAGTTCTCCAGTTTTACGTTTCTACTGAAATTCAGCTGATTGTTTTATTATTCTCTTTCTTGTTTTCTGTACGTTTGGGATCTTTTATGTGCTTGTCAAAATGGTTTTGACGACTTCTTCTACAATTAGAACCCCTGCTACGATTCTGACAACCTCCTCTGGATTAATCACCTCTACAAAACCTTTGCTTAATCTTCTATTTGGGCTTGACCAAAATCTTCCACCATTATTCTTTAATTTTTTCTTTATCCAATTGTGCAAATTTTCTACAATTTTCCTTAATGTGTCCATCTGTCCAAATTTCCTATCTATAACATGGTAGAAACTCAAGTGATAAAAATGCTGCTGGTTTTGGTTCTTCTTGTGAATTATTTTCTATTACCAGTTAAAATTAAGAGTCTTCTGTACCCTCCAATTCTGATGTAAAATTCTATGTCACGGCCGCCACTCTCAATGGTAAATAAATTTTATTATTCTAATGTGATAACTGGGAGGTTGTTATTCTTCAAAAACTTACTTCAAATTAATTAATTAAGTCACGACCAAAAATACTCCATCAAACTTAGTTTTTAATAAAAATAAAAATAAGTCCGTTTCAGAAGCTATTGTCGGGAAATATTGAAATTATTTCCAATTTATTAAATGATCTTGAATTAAGAAAAACGTCAGCACAAAATTGGAGTGAACATTGTAGAATGTAAAAAATGATATTTTTAAAATATTTTTAATTGATATAAGGGTGTCATCCTAGCGCTTCGAAAACACACAATTTTTTCCCTTTTAAATAAGCGCAACGAATCGGTGAAACCAGAAACTACTTTTTGAAATGTGTCCCGTGACTTTGTTTTAGCATTGTTTCTACAAAAAAATAGTAGTGTTTTAGCAATTTGCTATAACGACTTTAGCACAGACGGGTAGAGGATATGCTCTTAAGTTAGCACTTCTCTTTTTTAATTCATCTGTAAGTTTTAACTTGAAAAACTCCATATGTACTGTATGACTTCGGCAATACTAAAGTAAATTCCACACTGCATATTCGACTTATTCCAGCTCCAGTCGATTTCAATTGGCATAAAAATGTATAAATGTGAAAGAAAAAAGCTTTCGCGGCTGTGTTCACTAAGTTTATTATCTTCCGGGGTTGAGCCGTGTTCGTCCTTCCTTCCTACGTTCTCTGCTTGACGTTTGGCTAACCATGCTGTTAGCTTCTTCAGAAGTTACTCTTAAAGACTGATGTTGTTGTCTTCTGCTCCTCGTTATATACCTATGTTTCGTTACGGTTGGTTGATGTCGATCAGTGACGGGTGGTTGGTTTTCGATGGTTGGTTGATCTTCTGTTTGGTATCGACTAATTTTTGTGGTGACATTGTGTTTTTGTGAAGAGTTAGTTTCCACGTGTTGCTTAATCGGTAACCATCTTCTCGATTGAAGTTATTTTATTTTTCATAATTTCTAAGGATTCTCTGATTATCCTTGGATAGTAGTTGTTAGTCCTTGATAGAACTTTAGCTTCCTCCAGAAGTTAATGATGTGTTTTCCTTTTTCGTGTAGATGTTCTGCGATTGCTGATTTACTTCTACCGCTCTGGACTTGGCGTCTCGGTGATGTTCTTTTTAATCTACATTTTATGTTGCGTCCGGTTTGACCAATGTTGACCTTTCCACATAAACAGTCAATTTGGTTATCCCTTTTGTGGTAGAGTTTCGGCAGGTTATCTTTATTAGAAGGTAGTAGTTGCTGGATTTTTCTAACCGTTCCAAACCAGACACCGTATTCTTCTTCTCCAATGATTTTCTTAATTTGTCCAGTTACTTTCAGCAGCCAATGGCAAACGAGCGTAGGTGGTGACCTGTTGCTTTTCTTTTCATTTCTGCGACAGCGGCTCTTGCTTCTTTCTGGTTAGCCGTTCTTCATTAGGGATTGTTGGACATTTACAATTTGGTAACCTAAGGCATTGTCAACACATGTGGATCTTCCAACTTGACTGGCCGTTACATGGCTAAGTTTCTACAAACCGTACGTGGGAAGAACTGATCTTTTGTGAAGAACTCGAACACTCTCAGATTACTGATGACTTTGGAAGTAACCATGACGATATACTAGTTAGTTTGATGTAGACGCTATTCACTAACGTACCACGACGATACACATAACATCATAAAACAACTGTGCACAACCCATGGGTTAGAAGACTACCGAGCTAACAAGAATCTGTCTGAATACAACTTACTTTCTATGGAACGGAGATTTCTACGAACAAAAATCAGGTGCAGCCATGGGATCACCATTATCACCGGTTATTGCGAATATCTTTATGGAAGCATTCGAGCAAGCCATTCAATCCAGCGAAACAGAAACCGAAATGCTGGTTCAGATACGTGGACGATACCTTTGTCATATGGCCTCATGGGAAAAAAGCACTTACTGTATTTCTTAACCACCTCAACTCTCAGCACGAAAGATCAAGTTTACCATGGAGACAGAAGAGAATAAAGAGCTTCCCTTCCTGGATGTTCTAGTGAAACGAGGGGATAACAACAAGTTGGCTCATAGTGTATATCGTAAAAGACACACACCGACCGATACCTCCATGCCACATCACACCATCATCCACAGCAGAAGCGGTCTCTAATCAAAACTTTATTGCATAGAGCTAACAAGATTCCTGACGAGGTTCACAAGGCAGAGAACTTCGACACGTCCAACAAGCCCTAATGAAGAACGGCTATACCAGAAAGAAGTAAGAGCCGCCTGTCGCAGAAATCCGAAAAGAGAAGAACAGGTCACCACCTACGCTCGTTTGCCATTCATTGCTGGAGTAACTGACAAATTAAGAAAATCATTGGAGAAGAAGAATATCGGTGTCAGGTTTGGAACGGTTAGAAAAATCCAGCAACTACTACCTTCTAATAAAGATAACCTGCCGAAACTCTCAACAAAAGGGTCTACCAAATTGATTGTTCATGTGGAAAGGTCTACATTGGTCAAACCGGACGCAACATAAAATGTAGATTAAAAACATCACCGAGACGCCAAGTCCAGAGCGGTAGATAAATCAGCAATCGCAGAACATCTACACGAAAAGGAAAACACATCATCAACTTCGAGGAAGCTAAAGTTCTATCAAGGACTAACAACTACTATCCAAGGATAATCAGAGAATCCTTAGAAATTATGAAAAATAAAAATAACTTCAATCGAGAAGATGGTTACCGATTAAGCAACACGTGAAACTAACTCTTCACAAAAACAAATGACACCACATACAAAATTAGTCAACACCAAACAGAAGATCAACCAACCATCGAAAACCAACCACCCGTCACTGATCGACATCAACCAACCGTAACGGAACATAGGTATATAACGAGGAGCAGAAGACAACAACATCAGTCTTTAGAGTAACTTCTGAAGAAGCTAACAGCATGGTTAGCGAAACGTCAACAGAGAACGTAGGAAGGAAGGACGAACACGGCTCAACCGGAAAGATAATAATCTTAGTGGCATAAAAATGTTATCAAATTTTTAAAATGGCATTGTTTAAGTCTTTAGTTTCATTCAATGTCATATTGTCATTAAATAATTGTCAGGTATTCCTTTTTTTCATACATTCCGTCATGTGATGTATCAAGTACAAGTTTTATAATGTTTTTCGTTGTCGAATAGTTCCATTGAATTACTTAAAATGTATAATGTTTTATAACTTTTATCTGATACATCACAAAGTTCTTAATCTCAAAACTTTCACATACTAATTGCTGAAAATTTGTCGTTAATTAATTGTCATCTACACATTGTACAATTGATGATTTACATTAATTATCCTTCTCAGAGTGCTTAATTTTCTTATTATCGCCTTCATAATTGGATTGATTCATCCGAGTGGTTACATATCTTCTTAAAAACAATCATGACTATGATTTTGAGTAGGTTTCTGTCTCTCAGTAGATTCCAGAAATTTACATAACGATTTTTTTTAAATTTTATCAGACGGCCATGCAAATTTTTATCAATGAAATCATTTGATCAACTTTATAGAATTTGCTACAACGTTGCATTTTTAAATTTCCTTTTCAAGTTTTCAATAAAAAAAAATTATTTTGTCAATCGAATCAGTAATAAAAAATTTTAATACACTGGAACTATAAACACCAGCATTTTTTCAATGCTAAATGCGGTTACTTACTGTTGCAATTTTATTTAACAAAGTGTTTTGAAATAAACAGAAAAAATACGTTCCTCTTTTCATCATTACGCAACTCCAAGCCGTCAGACTTTGAACGTTGCGATGCATGTAAGCACATCCGATCGCGGTTGCCTTCTTAGAACCGTGTAATTATTTTTACATAGACATAACAGCACCAGGTTGTCTTGTCAATTATTTGAAAACCGTAAATCATGTTGCAAGTCTTAATCAAATTCAAATTTTATTTGTGTTTTAGCATTAGTTATTGTTGTAGTTGTTTTATAATTATCAGAACTGCGGTAACAACCTCCCATTATAACGTTATCAAAATGAATGACGTGCAATGGATTTAATTGTACCACAGAAAAATAATGTATAATGTAATTGTACAGACTATATGAGTGACGCTCTCGAACAAAAAAAACACTACTAATTACTAATTCGTCAAAAAGGTGTGTTAAAATATTCGTTTGGAAACCATTAGCCCTAACTCCTATCTTATTTACAATAAGATTGCATTAAAAGAAAACTAAGTAAAATATTATGCCCAAATATTATAAACTAAATATGATTCTACAAATTTAATTTGCATTATATGGTTTAAAAGTTAATAAACTCAAGTGTTTTTGTAATTTTTCCCAAAATATTTGGGAAAAATAACTTCTTATTGACTTGCAATAATGTACCACTAGGTTAGTAATAAAATTGTCCCTTGTTTTATTAGGTAATTATTTTTTGGTATTTAGAGATTACAATAAAAATATTTTAAAATATCACAGCCTATTGTAACAAATAAAACTTATTGGCTTCAACTTAAATGTAACCGTTTTATGGTCGCAACAATTTAAAATAGTTATTTATGTAACAAGGACAAAAAAGTGCACTTTATGTACAGACCTGAATTTGCTGTATCGTTAGCCGAGGTAAACAAGCAGGCGGAATTATTAAAAGCACTTTTTCGAAGGTACATATTAATTTTCTCTTGACCTTAAATTAATTAATTTTCTATTTATTACCGTTATGAAAACAAAATGTTTTGTAATTTTAAACAAAATTTTACGTTCATGATTTTATTGTACCTAATGTTCACTTTGCCGTTCAGTATTGTAACATTTGTTCAAAAATTTATTAAAAGAAATAAAATCTTTCCGCGTTCGAATATTGTACCGATAAAGCATTTGTTTTACAACAATCCTATAATTTTTATAGAGCCTTGATTATGATAGGTAATAAAGACTAAAACATGTACTTTTTTATAATTTATTAAAATAATAAAATTACATTTAGGTAGTGTTATTTGAGTATATATATAAAATTGTAGTTATAGTTGAAGCCTACCCTCAAAATTAATGCATTTCTTTAATTGTTTTATGATCAAAGATGTAATGAATTTCTCTATTAAAACATTAAAAGTCGATTTTACTAATTGGAATATAATAGTTATAATACTGAGTTTGTATATTGGTCAGACTTATAATCATTTTAATTCAATAAAATATTGCCTGACCGTTTAAAGTATGCAACGTAGTTTTTGATTCAGTCCGAAAATGTTTCAAAATGTAATAATGCTTCTTTGAAGCATGAAAACTGTGAAATCACCTTGTTTTTGTGTACGAATAAATCTTAAACCCAGTAATGTTACGATGGCTTTAAATATATATTTTATTTGACGTTCGACAATTATAACTAACAAAAATATAATCATACTATACAATCGATTTTATATAAATTTTATTTCAAACCGTTGCTGGTTCCTATATGATTATAAAAAATCATTATTACACAACATCAAACAGATTTCATGAATTATATCGACAAACACCGAATACTTCTGAAATTATATTGGGAATTCTAAAATTTGTATCTTAAATATTTCTCATGTTGTTATTATTTATTGTATTTTATGTAATGTAATAAATTAGATATTTAGTACACAATAATATACCTTTTGACTTTATTAAGGCAAAATATAGAATGAACCTACTAGTGCTTTGAAATTTTCAATCAATGCGACGTGGGTATGTGTCATTTGATTGCTCTGAAATTGCAGCAACCAACTTAAATTTGAATTATTAACGCTAATTTTATAACTTTCTGAAATAATGAGTGTGTATACAACTGCTGAAAAAGTTCAAATGGTTAAATGGGTATGCAGTAGTGAAAGCTATAGAAACTGTTCAGCATTATTTATACTTTTCAAGATCGACCGATTCAAGTGCTAGTAAAGTCAATGCAAGTATTTCAAACCTTTGAAAATACTGGCAGTGTTCACAACGGCAAAGCTGGTGCAGCTTGACAGGCCTAACAACAACAACGACGAGATTGATGTACTAGCAGCAGTTCAGCATAATCCGATCATAAGTGTTCGACAACTAAGTGTTGACTGTGGTCTAAGTAAAAGTCATTATTGCATAGAATACTAAAAACACAAGTATAAATCCTACCATTATTCTCAACATCAAGATCTGTGTGTTACTGATGAATGCACTTTTACATTAAATGGAACACCAAACATTCAAAATTACCGTTTTGGGAACAGAAAACCTCATCTGTTTATACCAGCTCACCCAATATCCCCAATCAGTAAATGTTTGGGCTGGGATATTTTCAATACCGTAATAGGTCTTTTTATTGAGGTACACTTACTGCTGTTAAGTACCGTGACCTATTAATTGAGCATGTGATACCAGCATTGCACGAAGTTGCTGAAGAAGATATTGTTGTTTGGTATCAGCACAATGGGTGTCAGCTCATAGTGCTAATCTGGTAAAGGCCTCTTAAATGATGCGTTGCCCAGAACTTGGTTTGGAAAAGGTGGTGAAATTGTTTGGCCACCGAGATCACCAGATTGTCTTCAATGACTTTTCTTATGGTCATACATTGCCTCTAAAGTGTATTCAGATCGACCACATCACTGTCGAGTCATTAAAGACAGAATTGTAGAAGTTTGCTTTAATGTTCCGGCAAACGTAATCTCTAATGTGCAACGCAATTTTATAATCGATTAGGCATTGTTTGCAGTAAATGGACAGCAGTTCGAGCATTTAATATAAGCAGTTGCTGGCTTAAATAAAATGTAGCTTTCACTTCTGCATACCTACCCAAAACCAAAACGGTCCTTTCAGGACCACAAAAAATCACAAAAAGAAATTTCACGACTTTCAAAGAAAATCAATTTTATTAATAAACATAATTTAATTCATTTACAAGGTTTGGCGATTGTGTGCATAGATCTCATGTGTGCATTTGCAGAGATTTAAATTTATGATCTGAAATTTAGAATATGAAACAAAGAAAATAATTTAAAATACAAACCTTATTCTTTTTGTGAGTTCAAACCGAGGTTCAAACATTCAAAGCTGTTAACTATTTGGCATTCTCAAATAATCACAACATTTTGTTTACCTACATTTAGCTTGTACGACTTCAAATAATATTCAAAGTTAAATCACTTTTTAGGTAGTACTAAAATAATATTCCTTGCCTATGAAACTGTCGTCTCCTGGTTCTTCCTTCAACGTGTTTTACACAAGTATCGGTCTTATATCGTGAAGTTCTTAACATGCTGTATAAAAATGAAACCTGAATTCGTTCACATAATTATACTTTCATAGGCACTTTTAATCATATTGATATAACTGCATCTTAAATCAGCTTAATATTCTTTATAATGTACACCATAATGTTTTGTTTATAACCTAAAATTAATTTACGAAAATAATTATGCGTAATTATGTAAAAGAATTAGTTGTACTTACTGAAAGCGATCACATCAAAGCGACTAAACAATTAGAATTTTGCAAAAAACAAAATAATAAATTTTAGGTTGAGAAATGTCAAAGGAATATTACAGTTATGGTAGACATGACAATCGTCACACACACAAACCGCTCTCTTTTCTTACTTCAACTGACACTTACAACGCACCTCGTATCGCGACGGTGAAAAATATCATAGCACAAGTAGATCCGTTCTATATTGTTGCGTTCTCCTGGGACACACGGTATGCATGTACACTCATGAAATTTAAAACTTGGACACCACAATTTCTGTAAACAAAAGTTTGCACATTGTGAAGCGGGCTTAAGGGTATCATTTACAATTCTAACAGCAGGTAGTCTCAGCAGGGGTTATCTTATAGAAGGACTGTAGAATGAATCATTACACTAAGCACGTTTTAGAAAATAGGTAATTTACGTTGCTTACTTAATTTTTTCTTTAAAGAATATATTTGAAGGTATCGCTAATTAAACACCATAGCTCGATTAATTATCGAATCAAAATTTTGTTTAGGAAATGTTTACAAAATAAAATTAGAAATAATTTTGATTTAAAAACGTCTACAAGCAATAACTTTTAAATTAAATCAAAAACTAAACATGGTTATTTGGGTTGACTGATTATTACTTATTTTTAAATAAATCTAACCTACTAATTATTGTAAGTTATTAAAAAAAATCATTAAACTCTCTATTCATAATATTTAGTCCTTACAAAATGTATATTTTATGACGTTTCATTTTTTTGTAGTTAATATAAAATGAAAATAAAAACTAAGGCAATTCTTATTGTCAACGTATATATTTAGTTTTTGACAAGAATTTATTACATAATTATAATTAAGATACCAAGTTATAGTTTAAAATTAAATGAAAACTTTTTTAAATAAAGGTATTACTATATAAATAAATATAAGAAATCAATAATGGGTGTGACCTCCATTATTATTGATACATTCTTGGAGGCGTCTGCTCATTGACGCTATCAAGGTATCAATATAATTAATATTAATCGTTTCCCATGCGGTATCAATGGCTGCAATTAGTGCATTACGGTTTACTGGTATAAAATTTGGCCCTTGTTGTCTTCGGATAACAGCAAGTATTCGAGCCCAAACATTTTCGATAATGTTAAAATCTGGGCTTTTTGCTGTAGGGTAACAGCTCAAGTTATTTTCTCGTATCCAATTGAAAAGTTATTGCTTGTAGAGTTTTTAAATCAAAATTATTTCTAATTTTATTTTGTAAACATTTCCTAAACAAAATTTTGATTCGATAATTAATCGAGCTATGGTGTTTAATTAGCGATACCTTCAAATATATTCTTTAAAGAAAAAAATAAGTAAGCAACGTAAATTACCTATTTTCTGAAAACGTGCTTAGTGTAATGATTCATTCTACAGTCCTTCTATAAGATAACCCCTGCTGAGACTACCTGCTGTTAGAATTGCAGATGATACCCTTAAGCCCGCTTCACAATGTGCAAACTTTTGTTTACAGAAATTGTGGTCCAGTTTTAAATTTCATGGTGTGTAGTACTTACGCTGCTAGAAAGGATGTGGTAGATAAGTTTTGAATGATCATAGATAATGTGAAAAATAAACAAATCAAGCAAACTGTATAACAGGCTCTGTGATAAAGACAATCTGTCTTAGGTGTTGAATATACAATTTCATCAGCTACCGTAGAAATATGGCTTCTTCTACTTATTTAATACCATATGCATCAGTATGCTCGCGCGTATATGTTTTTTAGATACAAATTATTTCAAATACTAACTTCCTGCAAAAAAGTATGGAACATGCAACAATTTAACCCTAAAATTTCGTGGTTTTGAAAATACAATATTTTTTGGGAAAAATTATCCGAATAATCCAATATTTTTCTTCGGAAATATGGCCAGTATTTTACGCTGGTAATTTTAATTTGTTCGAAATTTTTGTTCACTGGAACCGACACTATCTTTTAGTTACAAACACAATAACTTTTTGTACAGTAAAAAAGCATTGTAGATTCAAATACTTACTTTCATTCTATTATTGCAGTGCTTTTGTTCTGTTTTGTTGTAAAAAATAAACGGAAGGACGGACACTATCAATAATAAGGTATGCGATCATACAGCCATTGAATTATGTTGATTGAATTTGCAGTATACAAAGTGCTTGATTCTGTAGTACAATAAGGGTTTTACTTTATAGTCTTAGTTTAGTACGAAAAGTATCCTTTAATATCGGTTGATGATGATATATATTTAAATATCATCATCATATATATTTATATATCATCATCAGCTAACTGAGACTTTCACGTATCAGGTTATAGATAAATATTCATTTTTAAAATTTTGATCTTTGAAATTACTAAACTTTAATCTCAAAAAATTGTTCAATTAAAAACGTTTAATTAGTTTTTGGTAAACATACGTAGATACAATATAAATTCTAACAATCGATTAAATTAAGCTTTCTTTCAAATTCATTGTTGCATTATGATTTTTCTAAATATTTTAATTATTTTTAAAGTCGATTGATAAAAAAGAACATAATCTATGTAGTAAAAACTCAGCCAAGCAGGAGAAAGTACAGCACAAAATTCATACCTTGTATAATGTTTGTATACTGTGTCCAATAAGGACGTAAGCAATCTTGAAAACGGTAAAAGATACTAAGTGGTATAATTTTAATAATATTTTCATTTTCGTAATTTTGCGCTTATTTTAAAAGTATTAAAATCAAAAGCACATTTTCATTGCCATTCTTATAGCTCTAGAAAATGGCGCTGTCAAATTTTAACTCAGCTGTATATTGATGACATTATTACAGGATCTTAAACTACACAATAAACTTATTCAACTTCTTCAACGGTTGGCTTCGAACTAAGAAAATGGGCAAGTAATTACCTCGCCATTCACAAAGAAGCAGTTTCTCAAGAAACTCGAAAATTAGTAAATTTGACTTTAGCGTGCCCAGCTTTGTAAAAGTTTTAAGTATGATTTGCAATTCAAATTTAGATTCCTTCTTTATTTTACAATCTAATAGATCATGAATTGAGCAAACGATCTATATTATCGGATATTGCGCGTATTTATATTGAACCATTAGGTTTATAGCACCTATACTTACTTTTGCCAAATCGTTAATGCAACGGTTGTGGGTTATTCAAAGCTCTTGGAACGAATTACCTCTACAAAAATTGTAACCTAATGGACTCAATTTCAATAAGAAATTATGATTTTTCACCGATATAAAGATACCTAGATGGGTTATGTTGGAAAATGTTATCAAACTTTATTTACATGGTTTACGTGACACTTCCCAAACTGGTTATGGTGCGTTATTTATTTTCAACTTTAACGTAACTCTGGACAACTTGAAACTCACTTAATATGTGCCAAATCACGAGTCAGCGCCGCTTAAAACTTTTAGTTTGCCACATCTAGAAGCTTTTAGCGCGACTATTCTTTTAAGTGACCGTATTTCACAACTTCGAACATCGTACATTTCAAACTGCCTTTAATAGAGTTTACACTTAGAACGATTCACAAGTTGTGTTAGCGGATCAGGGCAAGTCCCCATTGATTGAAAACTTTTGTGGGTAATAGAGTATCACATATTTAAGAACACCTTCCAAATTCATCATGGCGATATGTTCTTTAGAGATAATTTTGCTGATTTCATTTCGCGGTATGACAGCGTCCGAATTAATGAAACATAAATTATGAGTGGCATGGACTGTCATGGTTGTTGCGTCACCCGATAAGTGGTCTTTATATAATAATACGTTCAAAATTTAACGACTTCATGAAGAAGTTCACATTTGTCTATTAGTTCAGATACCAATAATCTGCAGCCGCTAAGCATGGATATTTTAATTTTGGCACTTAAACCTAATAATGTGACCCAAATTTAGAGCAAATAAACATAAATCGTCTTAATAGGTGGCAATTATTAAAAAATGAATTCAGGGTACAGGGTGAATGGCATTGTAGTGTTGCACCGTACGAATGTAAGTTTTCATGGCTGTTGTCATAAGATTATTATATCTAATTCTCTGTTGACGTTTCGCTAACCATTCTGTTAGTTTCTCAGAAGTTACTCACAAGGAAATGATGTTGTTGTCTTCTGCTCATCGTTATATACCTATCTTCCGTTACGGTTGGTTAGTAGTTGTTATCCTTGATAGAACTTTGGCTTCTTTGAAATTGATGATGTGTTTTTCTTTTTCGTTCGATGTTCTGCGATTGTGAATTCATCTACTGCTCTGGACTTGGCGTCTTGATGTTCTTTTAATTTACATTTTATGTTGCCTCAGGTTTGACCAATATAAATGGCACCACATGAACATCACACTAGATGGACAGGTCCCGCAACATAAAATGTAGTTTAAAAATTGCAAGACCTTGCCAAGTCATTCGGTAGATAAATCAGCAATTGCTAGATGTACACGAAAGGAAAACACATCATCAGCTCGAGGAAAATAAAGTTCTGTAAGTACTAACAATTACTATCCAAGGATAATCAGAGAATTTTGAAATTATGAAAAATAAAAACCTTCAATCAGAGAAGATGGTTACCGATTAAGCAACACGTGAAACTAACTTTCACAAAACAAAAGAAAAGCAAAATGTCGTTACAAAATTAGTCGATACCAAACAGAAGATCAACCAACCATCGAAAACCAACCACCAGTCACTGATCGACATCAACCAACCGTAACGGAACATAGGTATATAACGAGGAGCAGAAGACAACAACATCAGTCTTTAGAGTAACTTCTGGAAGAAGCTAACAGCATGGTTAGCGAAACGTCAAGCAGAGAACGTAGAAGGAAGGACGAACACGGCTCAACCCGGAAGATAATAATCTTATTTGCATACACTTCAACAACGATTTAAAGTAGCAAAATGTTACTAAGAACTTAACCGTTAACACGCTTGTATTGGATTATGAATGAAACAAAAACACCCCTGCATTGGCACTTAGTTAGGATAGTTGAGTCACATTTTGGTAAAGATGGCGTCTGTCGCATTGTAACGATTAAAACTTCTAAGAACTTATTACAACGACCTACTGTAAAACTGTGTCCATTACCTAATCAAACTAGTTAATACTAATCATTTTTTTGTTTATACTCATTTGGTTTAATGATATTAAGTTTTATTTTACTTAAATAATCTCAATTTAATCTTGTTATTATTAATAATATATATTTTTTCTTCTTCTATTCCTTTATGCATATGGTTATTTAATTTTCTCTATGTGCGTATTTTAAAGAAATCTCTGTTTGTAGCCAGGAATATGTTAACGCAGCATATAATTTAGTACAATGATTAAAAATAAAATTTCGATTTTTGTTATTACACTACACAAAACCACAATGCACACACAGTTCGATTCGAGCCTTCAATGCACAAACAATAAAAATTGTTTTATTGCTCTTGATCCTTAGTGCAGAGTGTTTGTGAATCAAATATAATTACCGGCCGGTAAATTTAGTTATTTCGTCAATGGGTGAGTCCTTATTTTCTCTTTACACAAAAAATTGGTCCTTCATTTTAACCGAACCAGCGACTGTGAGCAACACGCTCACATGTAGACTAATGACCAGGTTAGTTTGTAAATTGTAGTAGCATTGATTATAAAATTCGTAAAGATGCGCAACCTGTATGGACGAAATGTGACACAAAAGTACGATGAAACATAGATGGAGCTACCGTACAATTACGACGAGATTCTCAATTTCTCCCTCCATTTTTTTATGTCAGTTCCACCGTACCTATCTCAATGCGTGTATCTTGAATATGAATATGAAAGTGGTTTGAGGTTTGAAGTTATTTCATTCAAGATACTGCATTGATTATTAAATTAGTTACTGTAATTTTTGTGACAATTAGTAATTATGAATACGTTAGTTGCGTAATAATTAAAAAAGAGCGTAGACGCCGTGGACATACGTTTTTTTAATTTCTTACAAAAAATGTGAAACCTACAAAAGACTACTAAAAAAAAATTGTGAAAAAATTTGTATTGCGGTTGTGGATATTGACACTTTAGGAAATAAGTTAATATGTGAAAAACTTTTTTTACCCTCCGAAATTATTATAAACAATAAACGTAAATTATTAAGTGTAAAATCAGTGCCTGTAAAATTCTAGAAAGAAGGTGCAAATATTTTTATTTACTCGTTAGGGTTTTCTTTTAATTCCAAATTGATGAGATAAACATTATCCTTATGTATTCATGTAGTGTACGTATAACGGATGATCTGCGTTGAGCATGCATTAAAAGTTTTTTAACTTGCAGATAAATCAGAAACTTGAAATTTAGTACGCGGCCATAATCGATCATTTTCGTTCTACCTAAAATAGTTTCAGACCTTCGGCTATACAGGGTGTGCCAAAAATTGCTATCAAATTTCTTATTTTAAATACAAACCTATAATTCTTTTTACATCAGTCGATTGGCCATATAATTCTGAGTTTATATAATCTATATAACTATATGTTGTAGTACTTTATAAAACAAGTTAAATTAAATTTAAAAAAATTTTAAATTTGATTAGGTAAGGTCATGTTTGAGATCAAAGGTCAAACATATATTCGTAAATATCTCAAAAGTATTCCATGTACACAGTCGTGTAATATATCTAGTCTTTTTCTTTTTTTTATTTTTGCATCTCCATTTTTTAAACAACTTAATGCGCTTGCAACCTTATTTTCATTAAATAATAACAAACATCTGATTTTCATGAATGCCGTATCCCTAAATTAGGCTGGTAAATCCTATTGAGGTGTTTTTGTAACGGGATTTTCAGTGGGTGCTCATTATGACAAGAAAAAAGATAGACTAGAGTCGACTAAAAAAGAGGAAGACTAGAGTTGACTAGAAAAAAGGAAGACTAGAGTTGACTAGAAAAGAGAAAAACTAAAGTTGAGTAGACATGAGAGAGACCAGAACTGCGTAGAACAAAAAATTCTACGTTTGAGTAGAACACATAAATACTAGAGTTACATTACATTACACGATCTTAAGCTTGATAAAAACTTAAAAATTGCAATAACTTTTTAAACCCGTAATGCCACCTCATTTAATTTTTTAAAGCAGTTTTGGAATTGTTTTTCAATCAGTTTTTGATTGATATGTTACTGGGCAATGCAAATTGATAAACAAAAAAAGTCAAAATCTTCAAAAACACTTTCAAAGTGCAATAACTTTTAAACCCAATCTAGTAAAACAGTTTTGAAAATAGATTTGAAATTGGCTTTCCACACGCTTTTGATTGATATATTGCACGTTAGTATAGGTTGTGAAACAAAAAGTCGATATTTTCAAAAAAATATTTTGTAACTAAATAACTTTTGAATCTAAAATGTTAAAATATTTATAAATGCATTTTTGAAATTTACTTGGAATTAATTGACCTCAAACATGACCTGACCTAATCAAATTTTGAAATTTTTTTAAATTTAACTGAACTTGTCTTATAAAGTACTACAACATATAATTTTATTTTTAAATCCATCAAAAGCCAAAAATTTAATAAAAACCAGCAAAGTTTTTCAAGTTTCTGATTTATCTGAAAGCTAAAAAACTTTTAATGCACGCTCTACGCAGATCACCTTGTTTAGCGATCGAAAGAGTTTCTAAGGAAATTGAAAAGTCCTTTAACAACTTTTTTGTTATTTGTTATTGAACATAAAACTTGTCATTAGAAGCTAAACTAAAAGTTTTGTGTGTAATTAATTTTGAAAAAATATTTAAAATTAAATATAATTGACTCAGCATATCTTTTATCAGTGAATTTATGTTATTTTTTTCTTCTTAGAATCAACTTGCTCATCTAAGCAAATTACAACCGAGGACGTCCTTCTCGATTCAATAAAAACTCAGCAGATGCATATTTTCCAACTGGGTCCAAAGCGAATAAATTGTTTATGTAAATAATAACCACAATTATATTGAAATCAATACATAAAAATGATTTTTTTATCATAACTTGTATTGATGCAAATACATTTTATTTCTTACAAATTAAATTTTGTTTTATTGAAGTTTGAAACAAAATTTAAAAACAATTTGCAAATCCAACTATTAGAACGCACTGGGATAAATTGAGTTGAGTGCACATTATTATTTTTATTATGCACGTGCTAACTGTAACAAAGGGAAAACACCAAAAAACTGCACAAAAACGAGTTTTTGGTGCGTTTTTGTGCAGTTTTTGGTGTTTTAGTTTGTTCTTTAGAATCTTGTAGCATAGTTTATTGAGTTGGTTATCTAGCATTTAAGCAGTTGAAAAGGTATAAATGTGAGATATGTAGAGAAAAAATAATTAAGTGAAAGGAAGATTTATTTTCTGAAAATGAATGTGTAAAGATTATGAAGCCGAGCATATTAGTTTGTATCTCACTTACCTATCAAAAGGTATTTAATTCGTCATTCGCTATTTATAAATGTACAAAAGGTATCGTTAAAAATATTTTTACATGTTTAACATCAGAAAGCAAACAATGTTCTCAAGTTTGTATTGAACATAAGACATTTACTATCAATTTGTTAATTAAATTAAAAATGTACGCTACTCTTAAAGCAAATCGGAAAAACTGCAATTAATGCGTTTAATTCCGCTAATCTTAGAAAGAAACACAGAAAATTAAAAATTTTATCTTGATTTAGTTTAAGTTTAATCCAAGTAAATTTGGTTTAGGAAAATTTTTTTAAATTCAAAAATTAGCGATTTTTTAACAATTTTAATAATTTAATGAGTATATTTAACCGATTGACCTTAACTCCTATTTTCGAAAAATGGTTTTATTGAAGTTTGAAACAAAATTTAAAAACAATTCACAAATTCAACTATTATGATACACTAGGATAAATTCGTAGCAACCTAAATTACAAGAGTACATATTTTTATTGTGCACGTGCAAGTTATTTATGTTGCGAACGAACGAACTTCTTAGAAAACTGCCGAGTTTGATTCTTGAATCATTCTCGTAGGTAGAGACCGATGTTGCATGTATGCTAAGCAGTAACAGAATCAATGTTACAATATTAAACCGTTCGCAGCAGCACTTTCCCAATGAACAGTTTGTTGGCCGAGGAGTGAAAGGGGCATTCGTTGCTGGTAGAGGTAATTTATTTTGTTATGAGCCGTGAAATGCGCAGAAAATGAAAAGAGCTGGGTAGAGAAAGAACGAGAGGAAATTATTAATATTACGCAACCTGAAAACATTTAGTTGACCAACGCGGCAAAATTCAAATGTATGTTTAAAAAGTAATGTAGTCATCACTCTTCATTTATATATAAAATTAAATTCCATTTGAAAAAAACTTAAACTACATTTTAATGTAAGATATTTGAGAATTTTAAATTTGGTTGTTCTTGAGTTAAATTATTTTATTTAGGACATTAGGAAACAGCCATAAATACTAAAACAGGGTGCCATATTTTAGAGTGAGTTATTCCCCCTATTGAGTCATCATAAGTAATTACTTTTAATGTAAAAAACCTATTGTTTCTATAAAAACTAGACAACATCAAAACGTTTTTAAGTTTATTCAAACTAATACATATTTATATTATAAAGCTTTCTTACACTGAATTACAACATGATTATTAAGCAGCTTGTTTACATACCTAATCTTTATGTTATAATTACTTGATTTAAAAAAATTCTATCTTATACTCCTTATTTCATCAATCAGAAATATTTATACAGTATTAGTTACATAAACCAAAAAATGTAAAACATTTTATTGTGGTAATGGTGCACACCCTAAATTATCATCACTTTCATCTTCTGAACTAAAACCAAAGTCAGATTCATCGCTGTCTTCACCAACATGTATAATAATTTCTTCGATGTCATCCATTATGTATTCCCTTTCCAAATATTCTTGTTCTACTTTTTCAACATGTGCACAAATATTTGACCATTCTTGAGGACCCACACTTTGAAATTTTTCCTCTGCAATTTTTTCACGTCGTCCAATTTGAATGTTGTGTTATGTGCAGCTACATGATTTTTTATTAAAGCCCATATTTTTTCTATGGGGTTCAGCTCAGGATGATACGGGGAAGCCTAAGAACAACATGACCGTGCTTAGCTAAAAGACTGTCTAATATATATATTTTGTTTACTGGCTTATTGCTTTGAATTTTTAAATATAGTTCAGTTTTGGTATCTTTTGCAGCGTAGCAAATTCCTCGTTCCGACAACTACCGTTGCATATCTACTTTTTCCATGCAGATGTAGGATTAGCTTCCACTGCTACATTATGGTATGAAGCATTGTCAACGACTAAAACTGATTTTTTTCAATATTTGGAATTAACTTTTCTTCTAACCAACGTACATAATTTTTGTTATTCATGTCGTCATGATAATCACCTGTTTTCTGGCCTGATTTAAATATTAATAACCCATTTGGAACAAACCCTTTTTTTCCACCGGCATGAAGAATAATGAGGCGCTGTCCTTTAGAAACTGGTGACTTCAAACCTTTACTACTGCCGTCGTCCCAAGCTTTAGGAACTGTATGCGAGCTATGCAAATATGTTTCATCACTGTATATGATATTTCTCCCTTCTTGTTTGTACTTCTGTAGTTTTCGCAAAAATTCAATACGTTTCTGACGAATATCCATCTTTTCCATTAAAACTTTTCGATTGTCTTGTGTTTTTTCCATCGAAATCCTATCTTGTGTACCACTTTTCTGAACGACGCAAGTTTTCCAGAGAAGTTAATATTTTCTTCGTTTTGTACAGCTTGAAACACAGCTTTCATGGTAGGCCTCTGCTTATGAATAGTAGCATGTCTATAAATCATGGTGCGGATTATTTCCTCTTCAAGTGGTTCAACCGAGGACTTTGGGTTTCCTTTTTAACACTTTTCCTTGGAGAAGCGAATTTACTGCCTTCTGGTTTACTTTTCCCTTCTGCAATGATTCGTTTTACAGTGCTTAGAGCCACACCAGTAGCTTTCGCAACCCTTTCTTGAACACTACGTAAAGGTAGTATTGGTTCTCCACTTCTCTCTTCATTCATAAATTTAAAAACATTATATATTATTTCTCGCCCTTGACTGTGAATGTTTTTTTGCCGGAGCTCATTTCACAATGATCTGCAAAGAGATTTATAAGTATTTTTAATATTTTTCAGAAAAATATCAACTTACTTTATAATAACAGTAATTCCAAGGTACAACTGTACAAGAATCGATAGACAATTAGGTATCGGTAACCTTTAAACAGAATAATATTATATTTAGTAAAATTACTTTTATTTACTTACTTGAAAACTAATAATCAACAGTGAAAACTACTCCTTTACAAACAGCAACAACACATCAAGCCAGTAAAGTAATAAACAAATGATCGGTTGCAATCACAAATAAAACTAACTCTACCGGGAACCAAGTTATTCAACCGAACAGCAATCGATTACCTTAAAACAAAATTATCTTATGTTTGGTACAAATCACGTTAACTAACTCACAAAAACTAACAGCGGGTTCTTCAGAGTAATAAACACAGTATAGGAAGAGCAACCAACAAATGACCTCAAATGACCTGAAAGTAACATAACCTTTTTATTTCTGTAAGTGAAAATTAAATATAACTTACCCTTAATAGAGCAAAACTAGGCTGTGGTAGTCTTAAAAAAGACTTTTAGATTATAAGAGACAGAAATAACACAAAAAATAAAGCCAAATGTGCAATACACCAGTGTAAACACAAAAGTGATGTTTTTAGGTTGGTCTGCACGGAAAATTTTAAATTTTTGTTTCTGCGCAACAGTTCATAACATAATAAACGCGCTCTAGAAGATGTAGTTACGAAAAATATTAAGGCTTGCGTATCTTTACAAATTTCATAATCAATGGTAGTAGTCTTAGTTAGTTTATAGGCCAAACTTGTAAATAATTTGTTGCAAATTAAAACACCTGTTGAACGTTTGTAATTTCACCGGTTCGCAATTAACACGTGATAGCGGAAAATTTAAAAAAAAGAATTATTAGTTTAGTTTAAATGCAGAGAATCATTACTTAAAAGTAATATAAAAAAATAATTTACACACACAAACTGTTGTTAATGCGGTAAAAAGCACCCCTGAGAATAAAGAGTCATGTAAATAATTTATTGAATTGAAGGTAAAAGGTAAAAAAATTGAAAACAGAGTAGATATAAAATATTCGAACATAAATCATAGCAATATTTTAACTTTTACCCTTTAAGAAATATATTTCAAAAATTTAGCTATTAATTTCTCTACTTTCTATTTATTTTAGTAATCACTTAGTTGGTTACTGTACTTATAATCAAGCGTTAATTGAGCACCCAATTAGCATATAAAAACGATTATCGACCTCCTCCCTTTATAGAAAACCAGCAAAGTTACTTTTAACTAAGGACTAAAATTAAAAGTTTACTTTTTGTTGCCTTTTCTTTTTAAACGTTTCTGTCTAAAAAACTTCAATAAAAAACCGATTTTAATATTAATTCAATTATGTTTATGTTAATTGAATTCATTTAAATTTTATTTTACATTTATTGTTATTACGTTTTCACAAGATTAATTGATATAAGTAAAACGTCTTTGGCAAATTAATACTTCACTTGAGAGTTAATTAAGAGTAGAAATAAAAACATTCATAGATCATTGTCAGGTGATGTGTCTAGTCTATCAAATAAACAATACAAAATAGATGCTTCTTTCGTATAAAAACCTTTTGTTAAAAATACAATAGTAAATCCATAAAGGTCTAAAAACATATACTTTCTAAAGAACAAGTAAATACCGTAAAAGCTTGTGGAGTATCGTCGGGAGATTTTGCAAGGATAACGTTAGGGTTTTCTTGCAAAGTTTGTGTAATTAACTAACAAAACATCATGTTTAGGTTGTTTAGATATACACCATTATGTTGACTTTCACAGATCACGAGTACTTCTATTTTATTCCATTCAAAAGGTACTCGTAGTTAGCGACGGGATGTAATTAAACGATGTTCATACAATATTTTGTATGACGAAAGTTTAATATTCTCCAAGCCAAACAATGCTATATTAATTTTGTAGAAATTGTTGTTACGCTTGTTATGTTTTTTGCTGCACACTTTACCTAAATGTAATTTTTGTAGTAACTAAGAACATGTAGAACACGTTAAACTTGCTTCTTTCTACAAAACTGTTTGCGAAAATTATACTAAGACAGTCTTTTGTATACGAAACGCAAAATATACAACTATTTAAGAATCATTAAATATTAAACATCTCTCAGATGTAAACTATAAACTGTACAATTATTGGAAAACATATAATAAAATTTGAATTGAAATTAATAATAACTAATAATTTGCAAATATGTCAGTATGTACCCGGAAAGACTTTAAAAGAGAAGCAAATTTCTTATTTTCTCAGAATATTTCATCCTTAATGAATTTTCAAAACTTAAACTTCGATTTTTTTGGTAAATTTGAGAAACAAGTCCAGTAGACGGATATTACAATAAAAAAAGTAGCTATTTATTTTCCAGTCATCCTGGCAAAAATTTAGGTCAAAAAATTCTAATGGACTTTTTCAAAGTATAAGGGGGTATTTTGGTGCGCTAAACACGATGGTATGGTCCAAATTGGGCTACCGGATACGAAACATGCTGCAATTGCCAATCTATGGCAATTTTTGCCATTTTCGGATTTTTGAAGATATAACAAAATCTATGCATTTTTAATAAAAATAGTCAGGAGAGCAAAGTTGTAGTTCTTATCAACACTCATCATCTGGTTTAAACTAGATAGCGCTAGCGTTCTTAAAACTCAAAATATGGCCATTATAATGTGACGAAAATGGCCATTTTTGCGTTTTTATAAAAACAGTCAGGAGATCAAAGTAATAGTAGTTAGAAATACCCGTAATCTGGTTTAAACTAGATGGTGCTAGCGGTCATGAAACTTAATAAATGGCCGTTTTACCGTCAAAAAAATTATAACTATTTGTTTTTGGAATTTTTGACTATAGGACAGAATCTATACATTTTTTATAAAAATAGTAAAGATAACAAAAGTATAGTACGCAAAACACCCATAATTTGATTCAAACTGGATGGAACTAGTGGTCATAGAACTCAAAATATAGCGGTTTTACTTACATTTTAATATTTTTACAAAATATTGTATGAATCGCTGATTTATGGCCATTTTTGCCATTTTTTTGTTTTTCGAAGATATAACAAAATCTATGCATTTTTATGAAAATAGTCAAGACGGAAAAGTTATAGTGCTTATCAACATTCATTATCTGATTTAAACTAGATGGCGCTAGCGTTTTTAAAACTCAACATATGCCCATTTTAATGAGGCAAAAAGGCATTTTGCGTTTTTTAGAAAATAGGGCCAAATCTATGCATTTTTATAAAAATATTCAAAAGAGCAAAGTTATAGTAGTCAGAAATACCCGTAATCTGGTTGAAACTAGATGATAGCGCTAGCGGTCATGAAACTTTAAATATGGCCGTTTTAGCGTCAAAAAAATTATAACTATTTGTCTTTTTTTTACAATAGGACAAAACCTGCGAATTTTTATGCAAATAGTCAAAGAAACAAAGTTATAGTAGTAAAAAATACCAGTAATCTGGTCCAAAATAAATGGCGCTAGCGGTCATGGAACTCAAAATATGGCTATTTTAGCGTCAAAAAATAATAACTTATTGGGTTTTTTTGACAATAGGACAGAATCTATGCATTTTATAAAAATAGTAAAGATAACAAAGTTATAGTACGCAAAAATACTCAAACAAAAATTTTTCAAACTAGGTAGCGCTAGTGGTCAAAGAACTCATAAAATATAGCGGTTTTACTTACATTTTAATATTTTACAAGTTGCAGTTTTATCTGTTTTCTGAGATTGCATATGCTTTCTTACCTATTTATGAATGCAAGTCTAAAATAAATACGGAAGAATGTAGTGATGAAACAAATTGTTACCACTCGTTACCATGAAGATACTCTTAACAGCTGTTAACGTATCGCGTCGCTTGGAGCAACAGTAGTCTCAAAAAAACTATTCTGAGTTATATGACTACTAGCGCCATCTAGTTTAAAACTAAATTATGGGTATTTTTGCGTACTATAACTTTGTTATCTTTACTATTTTTATAAAAATGCATAGATTCTGTCCTATTGTCGAAAAACTCAAAAAATTATTATTTTTGACGCTGAAACGGCCATTTATTAAGTTTCATGACCGCTAGCGCCATTTAGTTTATACCAGATTACTACTATAACTTTGTTTCTCTGATTATATGCATAAAAATAGGCAGGTTTTGTTCTATTGTAAAAAAAAGAGAAATAGTTTTAATTTTTTGACACTAAACGGCCATATTCTAAGTTTCATGACCGCTAGCACCATTAAATTGGCCATATTTTTCGAGTATATTTTTAACACCATGTCATACACAATCGTCTGCAATAGAATCAGTTATTAACTCTATTCCTAATATCACTGTCTCCTATACTTCAGAAGATGAAGTTACTGTGGCAATAAAAAAACTTGAAAATAAAACCACCGCCGGTCCTGACCAAGTACCATCATTTTTGTTAAAAGACTGTCATTCTGTTTTTATCAAGCTTCTAACCTTTTATTCAATTTGTCTATAAAAGTTGTATTTTTCCCGAGTTTGGAAAATCTCTCGAATTACACCAATTTTTAAATCTGGAGACTTATATGATGTTAGAAACTATAGGCCTATAAACATCTTATTAAATATTGCCAAGGTTTTTGAAATAACAATTTTTAATCAGGTTTATAAACAGGTTAAGTCACTCATATCACCTTCGCAACATGGCCTCATGCAGAATCGATCGACTGTCACTAACCTAGCGTCTTTTAATCAATATATATATGAGGTGGTGCATAATAGAGGACAAGTCGATGTGATTTACACCGACTTTTCAAAAGATTTCGATACCATTGGACATAACATTATTATTGATAAATTACTTAGCTTTGGTTTCAACAGTTCTCTTCAAGTATTCTTTAATTCGTATTTAAAACACCGCATACAATATGTCAGTTATAACAACTATCAATCCAAACCGTTCGTTGCATCATCTGAGTACCACAAGAGTCACATTTAGGTCCATTATTATTTTTGATCTATATCAATGACTTAGCTAACATCATCACTTGTGGTAAACTATTATTTGCGGACGATCTTAAAATTTTCTCGTCAATTACAACTCTTAACGACTGTTTTTTATTACAACAACAAATCGACAAGCTTCTACAATGGTCTTTTCTTGAATCTAGATAAATGTAAAGCAATATCTTTCTCTCGTAAATTAAAACCTACTACTTATTCTTACCGAATTGATTCTGCAATCGTTAAAAGATGTGATGAAATTAAAGATTTGGGAGTAACATTTGATAGCAAACTTTCCTTCAATAACCACATCAACAACATTTGCTCATTTGCAAACAAAATGTTAGGATTTATCATTAGAAACACTAAATCATTTAATAATACCAATTGTCTAAAAATACTTTACTTTTCATTAGTAAGATCAAAGCTAGAATATTGCTCATTAATATGGTATCCTCTTTCTAATAAGTATAAGACAATTATTGAATCCATCCAGAAAATTTTGAAATTTTTATATTTTAAAAACACGGCTCATACCCCGAAAGAGGTTTTCCCAGGAACAGTTATTACAGCAAACTGATATTTCTTCCTTGGATAAAAGGCGGTTAGATAATAGCGTGATATTCCTCTATAATGCACTGCATCATAAAATAGATTCACAGTATCTATTAAGTAAATTAAACTTCCGTGTCCCACGAATTAATTCAAGGCTTTTGGTTCCATTTTTTATCCCTACACCAAAACCAACATCTTACAAAAATCACCAATCTTCATAATGTCAAAAATTTTAATTTAGTAGGCACAGAGTATGATATTCATTTTGATTCGTTAAAAAAATATCAGAAAACCAACGTATCTGTTTAATTATATTGTTAGCGCGTCCTTCGATAATTTTCATTTTTGTTTTGCTTTCTGTATTTTTGTTTTAGTAATTTAAGTTTATTTAGCATATCGAATATTGTTCTATACTTGGAATTTTTCTTTCTGTTGAACAATAAAGATTATTATTATTATTATTATTATTATTCTAGTTTGAACCAGATTACGGGTATTTCTGACTACTATTACTTTCCTCTCTGACTATTTTTATAATAATGCGTAGATTCGGCCCTATTTTTAAAAAACTCAAAAATGGCCTTTTGCCTCATTAAAATGGCCATATTTTAAGTTTTAAAACTCTAACGCCATCTAGTTTAAACCAGGTGATGAGTGTTGATAAGCACTACAACTTTTCTGTCTTGACTATTTTTATAAAAATGCAAAGATTTTGTTATATCTTCGAAAAACCAGAAAATGGCCATGTTGGCGATATGCGGCATGTTTCTGTACCCGGTAGCTTAATTTGAATCATACCATCGTATTTAGCCCACCAAAATACCTCCTTATACGTTGAAAAGTGCATTGGAATTTTTTGAAATTTTTTGCTGCAGAAAATTTCCCAAGATGACTGGATTATACCACTGTTACACGTACAGATCAATCATAAACCAAAAGTTTATGTAACTTAACCTATTTTAGTTAATAAAATCTGTAAACAGCATTTTCGTTCGAGCGGGAATTAATTATGTACAATTCATCACAAATTAAAAAATATTCAAGAAATGCTATAAAATAATATATCTGAATAAAAACTTAAGTTTTAGGGGTCGTAACGATTGTTTATGATAGTGCCCGTAAACAAATTTCAAATTTTTTATCGTCATAGAAACTTTAATAATTTCTTGAAAAAGTAAAAATCTACAGAATTTGTAGAAACATGATAAACTAAACACAACTAAAAACTAATTACAGCCATACTGAAACTATACAAATGAAGTCTATTTATCGTTTCTATGTGCGCATAAATATTCGAATTCTCTGAATTTACATACAGATGAGACTAGCGATTTTATTGATGTTCATATAACTTACTAAGAGCATAGAAAATAGATAAAGCATTTTTTTTTTGATATTGTTTCAAATTAATAGCTTACTCAGTAGTATTGTTGTATCGATTTTGAAAGTGTACATTTTTCAAATCTTATTTTAGATCTATATTTAAATTGACTATCTGCATTCGTTTTGTTTTAACGAAGGTTATCTTGGATATTTATTCTGGATTGATACTCTTTAGAAACTCAGATATTATCATTTGCAGCTGTAAAAATATCAATGCTTGGTTTGTTAACCTTCTTTGTTCATGTTTACATTTTTGTGTTGGTGGGTAAGTGTAATAGTTTCATAAAAAGGAAGCACCTGTATTTTTCTCTTGCTTTCAGTTTGATAAGAGAAAACTTACAAGCTCCTTTTAGTTGGGTTTTTGTTTGTTATTTACAGTTTTGGATTGGTTGATGGGAATGGGATAAAAATTAAAAGCAAAAATAGCTTTTTGAATATAAAAGTAAACTTATTAAAATTTGTGTTTGTTGTAAGTGGACATAATTGTCCGTTTATATTATTAGATTTTATAAACTTGGACTTGGAATTAATTGCAAAGTTTTTCTAATTTTTGTAAACACTTGCAGATAACTCAAAATTCAGTGGCGCCTAACTAAGCAACTTGATTTGACATCACAAGTAGGTAAGTAACAAAAAATTCTTTGAAAACTCATCTCTTAAAGGCTTTAGTAAAACTGGCAAAGCGCTTCAATTTTCGAGTTTGATAAAATTGAAGCAAATGTTGAAAAATTAAGAATTTCTAGTATTATAAAGGGTAAAATACCCAATTATTGGTACTTTAAGCAAGCACGTAATTCAGCATTCAATAGTTTTCGTAATTAGTAGTTACTCTTTACACATTTGTCCTCATTGAAGTGTTTGAATTATGGTTACTTCTATTGCACTAATAACCAAATAAAACATGAACTTTCCTTTGTTATTAGTGATTATGTTAAGGAGATTGATAAAATAATGTTGCATTAAGATTCTTGAAGTGATGCACAAACTCACCTATTTGATAAATAAGAACATAAAGCAAAAATGCTTCTTTTGTTAAATATTGATATTTTTACAACTGCATTTACAATGTAGGTGTGCAACTTTAGAACACCTTGGGTTGTTGAGTTGAATTTTGAATGTTGATTTTGCAGGGGTTGATTAAAAACAAAACGATTTTTGGTAACCCAAACTTATTTAATAGAAATCTTAACTATTAAAATATATCCTTGTATGTACACTCATGAAATTTAAAACTTGGACACCACAATTTCTGTAAACAAAAGTTTGCACATTGTGAAGCGGGCTTAAGGGTATCATTTACAATTCTAACAGCAGGTAGTCTCAGCAGGGGTTATCTTATAGAAGGACTGTAGAATGAATCATTACACTAAGCACGTTTTAGAAAATAGGTAATTTACGTTGCTTACTTAATTTTTTCTTTAAAGAATATATTTGAAGGTATCGCTAATTAAACACCATAGCTCGATTAATTATCGAATCAAAATTTTGTTTAGGAAATGTTTACAAAATAAAATTAGAAATAATTTTGATTTAAAAAACGTCTACAAGCAATAACTTTTAAATTAAATCAAAAACTAAACATGGTTATTTGGGTTGACTGATTATTACTTATTTTAAATAAATCTAACCTACTAATTATTGTAAGTTATTAAAAAAATCATTAAACTCTCTATTCATAATATTTAGTCCTTACAAAATGTATATTTTATGACGTTTCATTTTTTTCTGTAGTTAATATAAAAGTGAAAATAAAAACTAAGGCAATTCTTATTGTCAACGTATATATTTAGTTTTTGACAAGAATTTATTACATAATTATAATTAAGATACCAAGTTATAGTTTAAAATTAAATGAAAACTTTTTTTTAAATAAAGGTATTACTATATAAATAAATATAAGAAATCAATAATGGGTGTGACCTCCATTATTATTGATACATTCTTGGAGGCGTCTGCTCATTGACGCTATCAAGGTATCAATATAATTAATATTAATCGTTTCCCATGCGGTATCAATGGCTGCAATTAGTGCATTACGGTTTACTGGTATAAAATTTGGCCCTTGTTGTCTTCGGATAACAGCAAGTATTCGAGCCCAAACATTTTCGATAATGTTAAAATCTGGGCTTTTGCTGGCCAGGGTAACAGCTCCAAGTTATTTTCTCGTATCCAATTGCGCACAACCCGCGAAGTATGAATAGGGGCGTTGTCCTTTAACAACAAAAATACATTATGAAAATGTTAATTCAACAGATCCCGAACTATTTTTTGGAGAAAGTATAGTGAAATAAGAATACTTACTTGTTGGAAAATATAATCTTCGTCTGGATAAAACACTTCGACTGAAGGTTTCAAATAGTTTCCAAAATATCTAAATACGCAGCAGAATCAAGACGTCCATCGATAGCCCAACAAACTCCTGGACCCCGCGCTAACCCAACCCCACACATTCACAGAAAAATAACCACTTCGTTTTTTGGACATATGTGATTATTTTCGTAACGAGTTCCTTCCATTCTAAAAACTTTTAGTGGTCCATCGTTGCGGCTATTCGTTCGCTAAAATCACTCGATTCCAAAATTCCAAAGGTTCGTTCACATATCGCCTTGCAAATTCCAGACGACGTCTCATTTTTCGTCACTGAGAACTTCTTTCGCAGCAGCATTATACTTCTTTATTCCCATCTCCTTTAATCTTTTTTTGTGCAGTTATACGGCATCCGGGAAAATGTGTATCTGCTATAGCCCTAGGTATGTAGCAAATGGTTGTTCTGTTACGTAATGAAACAACTCGAGATCTTGAGCACGTGTAGATACTTTAGGTCTACCACTTCCGATGGCTCTTTCCAAAGTGTTCAAGATTCCATTTACTCGGTAATGCCCTACGGTGTTTTTGGTATATCTAACATACGTGAAATTTCACGCACGCTACGGCCCGCCGCTAATTCCGAAACAATCCGCGCTTTCAAATCAGCACCGAGATGAGGTGGCATTTTCACAACACGAAATTTTAAACTAAAATGGAATTTACATTTCTTACTTTATTTATTGGTTCACACTACCCTTCTCAAACAGTAGGTAATTGTTTATTTATTACATACTTCTAAGAACAATGTAACAACCTTTAGAGCAATATGACTCAAAGGAAGTAAATTAAACAAGCAAGGATATTCTATTGTTATTGAAACTTATTCATAAAGTAAAAGCCATTTCCTTATAATGCTAATGGACAGGATTTCTGCAATTGCGCTTTTCCTTAATAATTTCTTAGCAATAACATCACGTTCTTGGTTTTAAGTTGTCATAAATTTGATATGATATAAATTTGTGTTTCTAATATTACATCACAAACTAATCTTTATTCGCCAAAAAATTGTTGCTTAAGTTGTAAAGCTTCGTACACACCTGAACAACAAACCGAGCAACAAACATAACAACGAACCGAAAGTCAAACAGAACGACAAACGATCTTTTATGATTTCCACAATCCGAACAACAAACGGAACGTTTGTGCTGTTCCCATAATTATTTTCAGTAGTTTTCAGTTCATATATATTTATTATTGAGAAGAGAAAATTGCGGAAAACAAGAAGATAGTGCCAACCAAATTTTACGCACAAAGAAGAGTAAAAATTATAATTTACTTCGCTTTTTTTTATTTTGGAAATTTCCCGCCCAAATGATGCTAATAGGGACATCATTTTTTCTTGCATTCTTAAACACTGATTAATTTAAAACATTTTTCTTCTGTCAACTCCATAATATTACCTAAAACACAACAAACCCACAAAGGGAGGACAAAATAAATAATTTAATTCTCCCGCATAAGTTTGTTCGCCGTTTTGTTTAGATTCGTCCAAACCTGCAAACGCATTCGCGCGCATTTTCTTTGATGTCGGAGAAAAAACCGACAAGTTGCGGGAACGCCGCAAACCGTTCGTGGAACAATCAGGACTTGCGAATCTGTTCTAAAATTCGTACGTAGCACCGTCCAAATTAATGTTCCGATTGCCGTTCGGTTCGTTGTTCTGTTTGTTCCTCGGTTTGTTGTTCAGGTGTGTACGAAGCTTTACAATAAGCATATTAATATGAACTATATCTTATGAAAGGAGAGTTATGTAACTATAATTAACGACTTAACGTTACGTTAGTAGATTCCATTTACTATTTACACATATTTTCTTGGAACATTCGATAATTAACTATCGGGATATCCCTATACTTCGCAGGTTGTGCGCAACTGGATACAAGCAAATAACTTGGAGCTGTTACCCTGGCCAGCAAAAGCCCAGATTTTAACATTATCGAAAATGTTTGGGCTCGAATACTTGCTGTTATCCGAAGACAACAAGGGCCAAATTTTATACCAGTAAACCGTAATGCACTAATTGCAGCCATTGATACCGCATGGGAAACGATTAATATTAATTATATTGATACCTTGATAGCGTCAATGAGCAGACGCCTCCAAGAATGTATCAATAATAATGGAGGTCACACCCATTATTGATTTCTTATATTTATTTATATAGTAATACCTTTATTTAAAAAAAACGTTTTCATTTAATTTTAAACTATAACTTGGTATCTTAATTATAATTATGTAATAAATTCTTGTCAAAAACTAAATATATACGTTGACAATAAGAATTGCCTTAGTTTTTATTTTCACTTTTATATTAACTACAGAAAAAAATGAAACGTCATAAAATATACATTTTGTAAGGACTAAATATTATGAATAGAGAGTTTAATAATTTTTTAATAACTTAGTAGGTTAGATTTATTTAAAAATAAGTAATAATCAGTCAACCCAAATAACCATGTTTAGTTTTTTGATTTAATTTAAAAGTTATTGCTTGTAGACGTTTTTAAATCAAAATTATTTCTAATTTTATTTTGTAAACATTTCCTAAACAAAATTTTGATTCGATAATTAATCGAGCTATGGTGTTTAATTAGCGATACCTTCAAATATATTCTTTAAAGAAAAAATTAAGTAAGCAACGTAAATTACCTATTTTCTAAAACGTGCTTAGTGTAATGATTCATTCTACAGTCCTTCTATAAGATAACCCCTGCTGAGACTACCTGCTGTTAGAATTGTAAATGATACCCTTAAGCCCGCTTCACAATGTGCAAACTTTTGTTTACAGAAATTGTGGTGTCAAGTTTTAAATTTCATGAGTGTACATTAAGGATCGTTATGCGTATAGCTGTATTAACAATTTTAATTTGCAATAATGTTGGCAATACTTAAAATTTCTAACCTGCCTCTTTCATTGCATTCTTTTATCTCTTTCCCATTTAGTTCAGTTCCATGTCCATTGCCTTGTTCTCATGTTTTAAATTATTTTCTCATTCTTTGTCGTCTTCATAACTCCGTTTTCTAGGTATATTAGTTCTCGTATCATTTTCTTTCTTTAGTCTCTCTTTCTGGTTTGTTTGTATTTATAGTTTGACCAAGTACCACTATATTCTTCTCTTTTCTAATTATTCCATTATGTTATTTGTATCTTGAAAAGTCTTTTGCATCTCTTACACTCGCCTCCTACATTAATACTTTCATCATTTGTTTTTTTAAATCATATTTGTCTCATATAACATCAATATTTTCTTTATTATTTTGTTGCATTTTAACTGGAGTTCTGCTTGTTTTTCACTTTTATCGAGGAGTTCTTGTTGTCAATCACTCTGATCTTCTGGGGCTACCATACATAACACTTACATCACAATACAATATTTAAAATGTACCATACAAATAAATAAATAAATAAATAAATACGTTCTGTTTGTCGTTTTCTCTCCATCTGTTTACAAACATGTCCTTGTATATGTATATGCCTCCCTTATTATCTTTTCCAATTTCCTTCGTAATTTGGTGGTTTAATTTAATCGAAAATGTAATTTTATTAAAATCAACATGGAAAGTTCTTCGAAATATAAAGATAAAATTCACTATTTGATATTTTTTTGTAAACATTAATTTGGAATATTTGTACTTAAATCGTCTGTGTCGTATAAAATGGACCATATTTGCAGATTGTGTTTACATTAGTTAGTAGGAATTTTTTTTAATTCCTTAGCTTAACATCTTGTTATTTTCACTTTACATACACTCAATCCGTAGTCGTAATATATATTCACCTAACGATTTAAATTAGAATGCATAAACTTTTTCAATAAATAAATACAAATGTTAATAAAAATTTTGTTATTAAATTACTTAGTCTGTTCTACTTCTACTACTAAAAATCAGAAAAAAATCGCAAAAAACTTCTTGATCACTTTAAATCGTTTTTTTAAAATTACATACTACTTGCTTTTTGTTGAATTAACATTTAACTATGCAGAGCTTTGTGAAAGTAAGTAAAGTAAAATAATACATGTTCCCGTAATCATATGTGATGCTTCATTACATCTGTTCATAATCATGCATGTTCAATTTATATCCCTACCTCTATTTTGCACTGTAAAACATAAAATTTATACCATTTATTCCTTCTAGAAGAATCAACAAATACTTTTTCTTGTTTTGCATCGGTTATTATGTTATTGGTTTAAAAAAAGGAGTAAACATCTGTATCTAATAAATTAAAAAATATCTTGGCTATAGATAAACATAAACTTGTGAAATAATTTTGAATAGGTATTTTTTCTCAAAAACAAAAAGTATGCGGTACAGTAGTCGAAGAAAGTGTTTCAATTTGAATGTAAATAAATAAATAAATACAGTTCTCGTTATGTATGCATGCAGTAATATTTGAACATGCCAATTAGAAATGCATTTTTGAAAGCATTGAAGAAAAGAGAACGGAATATATCTATTATTTATACTAAGAATTTTATTTGCATAGTTGTAATACAAAACCAAAAGAAAATTGGCCGATGGCCACGTATCAAGAAAGTCGTTTGTAAACAAAAATAATTTATTATTGTTGTTGAGACAAGAGTAATTTTCAATTTAGAAGTTTTATTTCTAAATTTTGGTTTTAATTAGAATACACAATAGTAATTACTCACTCAAATGTTCTGACACTCTCCTTCGACTCGTGAGTAATTGCGTAAATTACCTGCTTGTTGAAATATATACTGTTAATTTAAGCTCATCGAGATGAGTCATTATAATGATGAGGTCTTAGAACTAAAGTAACTTTTTTCGAATTAGTTGAAATTCTAATTATATGTGTCTACATATAATTTATGAATGCAGCTTGTGTAATCATTTGTCGAATTTGATTTAACAACTCTACAGTTCTTCTATTTGTTATTCATTTTTCATGGAAACTAACAGCAATTCTAAGAACAAAAACTGATGCTTTTTCTTTATCTAGATTCACTGTAATTTTCATACCTATATCTTTAACTACTTAAAGTATCGACTAAATACAAAAAATGCAAAATAAATTAGAAGAAAAAAAAATGTATATAACAATAACATTACTAAACAACAAAAAAGTAATAAATTAATTTTATAGACAATAAAAGTAATAGTTTGTAAAAACAATTTATTTGTAAAAGACATACATATATTCAACTTGTTTAGTAGCTAATATTAAGGGTTGTAATGCATTAGGTGTAAAATAAAACGTTATGTCGCATTTATCCACAGCTGTTGCGTGTTTTTATCACTCAATCAACTATATAGTACTACAACAGGATTTTACATTTTATCACATGAATTTGCTTTAAGAAAGTTTTCATTATTATGTGACATATGTAGGTGGTGACAAAATTTAGAATTTATTTTAAATAGTATATAAATTATTAGAAAACTGGTGACCTTATTTAACTTTTGCAGAAGGTGATTCTATTTTAAAAAATTTCCTGTTCTTTTTCCTTTAAATCCAATGTAGTCGCTTCTCTTAGCTTAAAAATAGTTCACTTAGTGATACTAGCATCAACGTTTAGTATGTTATAGAATACGTTCCTTACATTCAAAATCCATCGGACACAAACTGTAAAGTGCCTATATCTGCAGTTATGACGTAATGAAAATAGCTGATACCGCATTTTTAAAAATTTCAAATCATTTTTGAAACTGAGAGTCGTATATACATTTGTAAGGTGTCAAATGAAAAGTAATTAAGTCCTCTACTATATTGTTTTAGCATTAGACAACATGAGTAGTACAGCTACAAAAGTATATTAAATTTTGTGAAAACTTTGCTTAGGAACAGTTTTGAATTTCTTGATTATAGTCTCTAAAATATTTATTTTAGACCAATACTATGTATGAGTAAAAAAATTTATTAGCTTTCCAATAAAAAAAAATAAATTAATTGAATCGAAAATGTCTTTTGCTTTCTTAAAGAAAGGTGACCGGACCTTGGGCACGGGATTTGCATTTTGTGTGCGATTTGCACCAAATTTGGATATGTTGTTCCTAAAGTGTTCTTTAACAACTTTTGTAAGGTCGCAGTCAATTGCAAAGGCCAGTTTTGCTCCACAGGTCACCAAAGGTCAACCTATGATTTTTGCCAGAAATGGGTCAAATGGGGTATCGTTGGAAAGGTCTTGATGAGGATATGCTGTTTCTCAAGTTTCAGAGTTGGTGTGTTGACCCTAGTGACCTACACGGGTCACCAAATGTCAACTTATGATTTTGCCAGGAATGGGTCAAATAGGGTATCGTTGGAAAGGTCTTGATGAGGAGATGCTGTTTCTCAAATTTTAGATTTGTGTGTTGACCCTAGTGACCTACGGGTCTCCAAAGGTCAACTTATGATTTAGAAGTCTTAAGCAATTCAATAGATCACAAACTATTCAACTGCGCGCAGGCATATCCCCCGGTAAAGGGTCGTAAGACCCTTTACCAATCTCGTGATGAATTATATTTCCGTAGTTGAGTATATCTCTTAGAAAAATATTTAGAAAGTTTAGTTAAACGGTTATATGCATAAACGTTTGAGACCAACAAATACATTCGTTCCCTATGAGATAATAACAGGTGCTATATGAAAACTTTGTTTCTAGCGGGTGACAGTCACTGGTGCTGGGAGGGAACTTTGTTTCTAATCCGGGTGACAGTCACTGGTGGTGGGAGGAACGTTGTTCCTAGTCCGGATGATAGTCACTGGTGCTGGGAGGGGAACGTTGTTCCTAGTCCGGGTGACAGTCACTGGTGCTGGGAGAACGTTGTTCCTAGTCCGGGTGACAGTCACTAGTGTTGGGAGGGAACTTTGTTTTTTTTTTTTGGGGTGACATTCACTGGTGCTGGGAGGAACCTTGTTCTAGTCCGGGTGAGTCACTGGTGCTGGGAGGAAACTTTGATCCTAATCCGGGTGAGTCGATGGTGTTGGGAGGGTCAGTACACAAATATGAAACTTTAGGAGCTTCCTTTGCCCATTAAACATTCCCAACAATACCTCGGTCGACCCCTTTGTGGCAATCATAAGTTGACCTTTGGTGACTCGTGTAGGTCACTAGGGTCAACACACAAATCTGAAACTTGAGAAACAGCATCTCTTCATCAATACCTTTCCAACGATACCCTATTTGACCCATCCTGGCAAAATCATAAGTTGACATTTGGTGACCCGTGTAGGTCACTAGGGTCAACACACAACTCTGAAAACTTGAGAAACAGCATCTCCTCATCAAGACCTTTCCAACGATACCCCATTTGACCTATTTCTGGCAAATCCATAGGTTGACTTGGTGACCTGTGGAGCAAAACTGGCTTTACAATTGACTGCGACCTTCACAAAAGTTGTTAAAGAACAACATATCCAAATTTGGTGCAAATCGCACACAAAATGCAAATCCCGTGCCCAAGGTCCGGTCACTAATTTGTTTAATATGTTTTTTATTCAAAATGTTTCATATTTTCATGGATACATAAAAGAGAATTAAAGTATTAGCCTGAAAGTGTCTAAAAGTGACCTATTTATTGATTAAATTCATTAAATTTTCATTAAACATTCTCTCTGGCGCATGCTCCTTCGCATGCACAAGAATAGAGCATTTGAGCCCGTTCTTCACACAGGCATTTCGTACACCGTTTCTTGCTTTAGAAGGTAATAGTTCCTTGCAAGTATTACTGGTGTCAGAAATAGTTTTCCATGTAGGAAAATACAACAGCCCGTTACTTTTTCTTTGCCAACCCCAGTTGCATGGGTCAAACTTTTCCGGATTGGAGTTTAGACAATTTGCCCATGTTGATCTGTAGCAGCTTTACGTTTCGGGTCCACACTCTTTTCTTCCAATTTCTCAAAAAACGACACTGGATCGCACCTGGTAAATGCATGGAAAATAGCACCACGTTCAGCATTCGACTTGGAAGGAACTTACATAAAAAATAAACGGGTGGATATTTTAAATCTCTTTCATACTTTATCCACAGATTTTGTAGTTTGAGTATTTTTCTCAAAGCAAAGTGTGCTATATTTAGCATGTATAACCTACTCTTTTAATTACTACACTACTGTGGTGCATAACTTGTATAATCAAACCTGAAAATTCATTTGCAAATGCAGCGCAAAGAAGTTTGTAAAATCTGAAATATTACCTTGGCGAACGTTTTGCTACAAATAAAAGCAAAGGTGGTCCCCAGGAACGAGAAGTTTTAAAAAACAGTAGTTATTTAAACAAAAATGTATTCTAATAAAATCAATAATACAGTAATAAGCTAGTAATATGCCATTTTATTTCTTAAAAATAATTTCCCTTCTCTGTATGCATTCTTGCAACCTTTGCGGAAATTCTCCATAACACGATGCAAAGTATCAACAGGAATATTTGCGATTTCTTCAATTATGTTCTTTTTTAAGTCTTGAATGATTCTTGGTTTATTTGTAAAAACCTTGAGGCTTTAGGTAACCTCACAAAAAATAATAGTCGCAAGCCGTTAGGTCTGGCGACCTTGGCGGCGTGTTGGCAACATGTTGTGGAAACAATCTTTACAAAGCATTTAATGTTGTTTGCGTGGTGTGAGACGTAGCACCATTGTGCTGAAACTATGTCTGATTGTTGTGTGGAAATCTGTTTCAATGATGACTCAAAAATTGATTAATCATACCCTGTAATGGACAGAGTTAATGGTAACAGTATTTTTATTTTCATCTTCAAAAAAGAGACTTGATAATTTCCATTGAAGATAGTGCTCCATCATTACTAAATGGCATAAATTGACAGATAATCTAAAAAAGCAATTCATAGACAACTTACTTAGTTACAGAATAACAACATTATTAAAACTTCTAGTTACCGAGGACCACCTTGTAGTGTACCAGAACTTCAATTGAGCGGATTCTATTTTCAAATGCTTTTTCCAAGAATAAGCTTAGTGCTGCCAAGGTTACTTCATGTGCGTATCGTGTTACCTGTTTGGTGGAAATTGTTGTTTTTTTACGCGTAAATTATTTTGGCCTCATTGAAGTATTTTAGGTATATTTCGTTTGATATTTTCAAATCCGTCGCTCTTACAATTAAGCTAGAGAGAAATTATTATTTCGATAGTTTTTATCAAAGGTGCTCATAGGAGTCTGAGCCACATTACACCAAATTGCTTCACTTACTCAATAAATATCTTGTTTGTTTCATGACAAGCCTAAAAGTAGTTTTGTTTTTAAACGTAAAGTCTTACATTTTGTTTAGACTCATTAATAAAATTACCCTACGGTTTTTGTTGGCTTATTAATTTTTTTTGTATTGTTCTTTGTTTATGTAGAAATTGGGAAAGGAAGATACGCTCCCCGAGTTTGTATATAAATATTTAAAATTGGTTTGTAAGTAGGCAGTCGATAAGTATGTTAACAACGACGTACCATGTAAACAACAACAAGTACCAAATCTGTAGCGGATTAAAATTGTTAACTCCTTAACAATCGCTAATTATCGAGCAGTACTCGTAAAGTGATATTTATGAAACAGGCAAGAAACGAAGTACAGTGCGCGATCTTAAAAGGAAGTTTTGTTGACTGGGGTTAAAGGAACGCGACAGTTGCGGATATCTAGTTTTCCTTTACCTGCGACTCAATTTCGAAGATGTCATACCGTTGAAGACATCATTTTCGATTCATTCGTAGTAATTAAATTTTCCTGTCATCGACTTGTGGTAAGGTCTACTAAAGTGTTGGACTTGTCTGAAGAAAACAACACAACTGTAAGTAAATCGATTGTTTATTTCGAAGAATTGCCGTTTGTTGCGCATTTAATAATAGGCCCAAGTTAAAACGGGACGTCCGTGCGTGTTTTTTTTGTTTGTTAGTTTTATTGTTTGAAATAAAACGAATTGAGACAGTATTCAATTCCAAGTTGAGGATTTGCTTGCGCTTGCTTTCGAGTGTTCACAGTTTTTCCAGATATTTTAGTAAGCATTTGTTGTACATTTAAAAAGATCTGGGTCTGCTTAACAAAATCCCGATAATGACATGTGTTAAGGACCTTTAGTCGGTAAGTGAGAGACATTTTGTTAGACCTACCCCTCGCCGGTGAATTAACTTGGCACTTTGTGAGGCCGTGTTGCACTTTGAGTTACAAGGCGTAACAATCAGTTTCCTTTAACATGAGACGATTTAAGCATTCCTTCAGCTCGACTGATTGTGGTTATACTTGCTTCTGCTAAATTGTTTGTCCATCCACTGCTTTTCACCCATGTTCCAATCATTGATAATTCGGCTATTTCTATACAAAGAGAGCCCAGCATAATTACAACCGTAATCAGCGGGACACAACCATTGTATTTCTTTAGCAATGATGTATACGGATTGATCAGAATTTATGTCAGGAATTTGGCGTGTATTATTTTTATTGGTTGCTGTAATTATGATATTCATGGTGTGACGGACCATAGCATTGGAGTTTTCTCTCAATACAGGCAAAATTACTATGAACATGTAAAAACACTTTTGTCTATGTTTTGAGGGCAAATAAATCCTTGCTGTCTGTATTGGTCACAGGTACTACTATCATTTACTATTATTACTTGCTATCATTTCTACAACCTGGGTGGTTTTTTTGTAAGAAGCGGTTAAACCTAATTGAAACATCTTGTCAATAACTTCTTTTTGAGCATCAACGTTATAAATCTTTGTACCATTAAATAATGGTAGCGGCGTTTTGATCTGACAAGTGTCGTTTGTGTAACTGTTTTTTACAATGAAACTTCATAAATTGAGCAATGTTTGTTTGCCACCAAGTGCCAATAATTTTTCGACGGAAAACTCCAAGATTCAGTAAGTACACCTTCTAATACCATTCAACAAAACAATATACATTGCTTAGGAACGCAATCTTTGCCAGAAAATTCGTCTTTAAGTGAACCTTTGAATTTTGGATATTTTTTGTTTGTGAATAATATTTGCAGCCGAGGTAGATACATGCCATCGCTTATCGAACTATACTGATAAGCACTTTTAATTGCATATCACCTTTAAAAATAGTAAAACATCTACTACCTACTTTGTCTTCGCAAAGGTCAGGAATGAACTGCAGTAACTCTTCTTTCAGTCGTGTGCGATTGAGGTTGTTTTTTTTCCAAAACTAACTCTGTTAGGAATTTTTTGTGACCAGGTCAGTAAAACAAAATACCAACACTATATAAGTAGATGTCTTGTATATAAAAAGACAAGTTTGGCAAATATAGAATCATATATCTTTTGATTTGTTGATCTTTCTGGTTGAGACAATTCTCTATTCGTAACGCTCCACACTTTATTCATCACTCTTACGTAACACGGTTTGTGATACTTAACCTCCAATGCAACTAAATCTGTACAATGTAACTTTTTTCATAAGTATTTTAGGTTTTTTAAGTAAGATGTTTCAGGTTTCTTGCAAAATAAACAAAGTTGATGTAAGATGTCTGAACTTTCTCTAGGTTTTCAGATCTTGTAGTATATGCCACTATTGTTTGAAGTTGTGGTTATTTGTTTAACATTCTGGCAGTATAATTAACTTGGATTTAAAGTGGGAGATTTTAATTGAATCAACTTGAATCATGGATTTTAAAAGAACATCATATTTCAAGAGTAACAAAAACTATATAATTTTTGTTTCTTTTTGACAGCTAGTACTGATTAATCTCTTGTGAGCATTATTACCTCATTTCATAAAAATTAAAGGAATACAATTATTTAGATTGTACACATCAGTGTGCAATTAATATTCACTTATAAGAAAAACAATTACCAATAGTAATAATGTCTTAGTAATTTAATTAATCTTTGTTTTGTTTGTTATTTGTTCATTTTGTTTATGACTTGTAGATAGGGTGATTTATGACGTCGAAGAAAAACTTTACTGGGTGATTCCTATAATTTATTTAAACAAAAAACTTCAAATAAACATTTGTTCGAAAATGATTTCTAACGGAACTGTAGCCCTTCGACGTTTACTACATGTAACACTAAATCCATCAATTAATCAAAGCAGGCTTACTTCTTGTTTCGTGAAAATTGGATTGGTTATGGAGATCTTATTGCCTGGCCACTAAGATCACGAAACTTGAACCCACTAAACTTTAATCTATGGGGACTATGAAGCAACTTGTGTACAAGGTGTCAATAACAACCTCGGGAGCAGTTGCTGGAACAAATACAGAATGCCGCAAATGAAATAAGAAATGACCCTGATGTGCTGACTGGACGCTGATTCTCATCCAGTGAATGTGAGTGTTCCTACGAGAGAATCCGCCATCTTTCTATCAAAGTTTCGTAGACTGTATTCTAAACCGATAGAACGCACTTCATTCCTACAAGATTTTAATAGAAACCTTTTCTCTTGCTTTTAACCGGGAGAACTCAGTAATTTCAAGAGAATCGCATGCGCAAAAGCGCAAAGCGTTGATTGTTTACATTCGAGTGATAATATAATTTCTTTCATCTTAATAAATTTTAGCGTTTAATGTTATCAGTTCTTATTCATTAATTATATTTGTTTATTTAGTTGTTATAATTGTTTATTTAGTTGTTATATTTGTTTATTTAGTTGTTATATTTGTTTATTAGTTGTTATATTTGTTAATTGTTACTTTTTGGGAATTAATTTTTAAAAGTATGGATGAAGAGGAAGTTTTATTAATAAATCAAATCTTTGATGATTTACAACAAGCGGAAGAAGACGGTCAAGCACCAGCAAGGCAACGATATGAAAGAACAGATCCCTTTGTTACTTTGGCAGATGCACAATTTATAGAATTATTTCGTGTGGATAAGGATTTGGCACGACAAATAATAATTAGTTTAACTCCGTATATGGATCTGGGACAAACATACTCCAGTTTGGACATTGAAACAAAGGTATGGGAATATTTTCCTATTTAATACTATGTGCCTACCTAATACTTACCTGTTTTTGTATATAACATTTTGTTTCAATTTAAGGTTCTGGTTGCGTTATTGTTTTATGCCCACGGTAGCTACCAGAAGATAACAGGGAAAAATGTTTTTCTGGCATTAGTCAACCCAGTGTAAGCCGTTGCATTAAAGAAGTGACGAGTGCCTTAACACACAATAATGTATTTAGTGAGTGGGTGAAATTTCCCGAAAATATGGTCGAATTGCAAGATCTAAGAGCCAGGTGAGGAATAATGTATATCTAATATAAGTAATTCACATTGTTGTAATTTAATTTTCATATGGCCATGGTTTAAGCAATATCATATTTTAGGTTTTTCCAAAGGTATAATCTTCCCGGTGTAGTTGGGTGCATCGATTGCACACATGTAGCAATTGTTCGACCAAATGAAGATGAACATATATATGTTAACAGAAAAACTATCATTCCTTAAATGTTCAGTTGGTATGAAACTAGGTGAACAAAATAAAGATTAAAATTATACTTATAACTTTTAGATTTGCGATTATAATTTAAAAATTATGAATGTTGTGGAACGTTTTCCTGGAAGTGCGCATGATGCTCACATTTGGAGACAATGTAATGTGTCCCAATTAATGGAAGCTATCTATAGACTAAACAATCAAAACCTATTTTTTTTATTGGGAGATTCGGGTAAGTGTTGACATTCAAGCTAAACATTTGTCTATTTCACAGTGGTCTAAATTTGTATTATGTATTTCAGGTTATCCACTTAGGCCTTGGTTGTTAACGCCATTGCGGGATACAGTTGTGGGCACTCCAGAAGATAGATTCAACAATCAATTAAAACGAATCCGCAGTATTATTGAAAGGTGCAACGGGTGCTTAAAACAGATGGAGGTGTTTATTAAAACATAGAGTACTTCATTACAGCCCTCGTGCAGCAGCTAACATTATTAAAGCATGTTGCGTCTTACACAATATGTGTATTTCAAGAAATCTTCCTCAGCCTGAAGAAAATGATGAAGTAGAGCTAGAGTATGGAATTTATGCAATGGAAGCTGGAAATGTAGATCAAAATGTAAATGTAGATTTATTGGCTGCAAGACAAATACAGCAACAGCTGATAAATAATTATTTTAATCATTGATTTGACAAAATATGCACCTACTTATATTTAAATTTAACTATCATTAAAGTGTTTGTTTAAAATATCTTTTATTTCCATTAATGCTGTAACACGTTTTTCATCGCGGTCTCCTTTTTCTTTTAAATATGCTCGTTTGGCCTTCATATATTCAATTTGTTCAGCATAGTATAATTCTAGTACTGAATTTCTCTTATCCACAGAGCTTAATAGGTTGTGAGACAGCTCGAGGGAATTTTTTAATCTTGTAATTTTGTTTAGTTTTGTAGACTTTGGTGTTTTCGGCAGATAATCGTGGTCATCATTACTTGTTGAACCTTGTTGCGGGTTATCCTAAACATAGATTTTGAATAAAATTTAGATACTAATTTGGGTATTTTTAAACTAAAAACCCATGTAATATACATACTTCAATTATTTCTTCTGCACCTATTGCGATTGTAGTGGATGGTATAGCATTAGTTGCATCTATTGCGATTGTAGTGGGTATGATGTAATTTTCCTTAAAAAAATAATTAAATTCTTAAGTAATAAAACACGCAGCTGTTGGTTTGCTTCTGATAACGTGCTTGTTGGACTTGTAATTTCTTTTATTTCAAATTATCAGTTTTCCCAATTTAATTTGACGTAAGTAAATGTTATAAGTACTTGCCTTGTCGAAATTAAAATTTATAGGTGTTTCCACAATTGGTAACCCATCAATCTGCGTGGGGTTAATAATTTCTATTATTTCCATGTCTATTGCAGACAGGGGTTTTGATGGTTCTCCACCTCCAGTACCACATGCATGTTTCTTTGCAGCTACAGCTTTAGCCTTAGCATGTTTTTAATATCCTGCCACGTCTAAATAAAAATCATTTTGTAATTAAGTAGTAGTACAATTAATATGGGTACCACACCTTTCTCCACTGTTTCCAGTCTTTTGTGCCCCATTTGGTACGCTGTTTAAATTAATAGTAAAATGTTGCCACAGCTGTTGTGCCTTTTTAAATGTAAATTCATTTGTGAAAAGGCCAGTTTGTAATTGTGGATGATCTATTATGAAATTTTTCAACATTTCCTTTTGAACAGAATTAATAGTGTTTCGCTCCATATTAACACTCGACGGTGAAATACACTAAATCAACAAGCCAAGCAAGAAGATAAGTGAATAATGTTCAAGCTAACCCTAAATAATACGGGAGGGGAAGATGTTTTAAGTTTGCAATGACAAACGAACTATTTCGTAGTGCCAGATACACGCATACGCATGGCAACAACGCTTTAGCTTTTCGCTGATAATTCCTCAGTTCAGAATACGAATCGAAATACGTGAGAGAACAGGGAGCATTCACTTTCGTGCAATAGAACAGTCGTTTCTCTCAATTTTTGTCACTGGATGAGAATTGGAGTCCTGGAGTCAGTGATTTACTCATCCGCCGTTGTCATGTTTGCATTCGACACTTCGAACACTTACTTTTAGTTGACATTAAACATTATAATAAATTTTGAAGGGCCATAGCTCCCTTATAAAGCATTTTAGGACACATGTTTATTTGAAGTTTTTTGTTTCAATTATTCATAGGAATCACCCGGTGAAGCTTTTCCCAGACGTCATAAATCACCCTGTATAACTAAACTAATCTGACGGATTCCAAACTCAATAAAAAATTGGTGATAGAGCGGCATAACTAAGACATTTTCAATCTGATTGTTTTATTTTTTATTGTAAACGTGAAAAATTATAATTTTTCCCATACATAGTTTGGGTCTAAAATAAATACTTTTGAGACTATAATCAAAATACCACCCATCCAAGTAAAATTTTCACAAAACATAATATTTTTTGTAACTGTATTACTCATGTTGTCTAATCCTAAAACAATATTGTAAAGCACTTAATTACCTTTCATTTGACACCACACAAATGAATATGAGATTTTCAATTTCAAAATTATTGGCATTTTTCAAAATACGGTAGCCGCCATTTTGATTACGTCATAACTGCAGATATAGGCACTTTACAGCTTGTGTCCCGACGAATTTTGAATGTAAGGAACATAATCTATAACATATTTAAAAATATTTAAAATGTACCATACAAATAAATTAATAAATAAAACTATAACATACTAAAAGTTGATGCTGGTATTATTAAGTGAACTATTATGGCAATTTTTGAAGCTAATATAGCTCATCATAAATAAAGTTACTTTACATCTCAACATATTAAAAAATTTTGTGTGAAATATAACAAAATGAAACCCATATCTCATAAAAATCTAGTTAATGTAATTAATATAAAAACGATTTAATTAAATTACTGTGACAGAGAAAATATATGTTTTGGTGTTGTATACATTACGAAGTATCGCATAGTAATTATGATTTCATAAAATTTTACCTTTGACGACGCATTTTCTGTAATGAATTGGTATAGGTGCAGTGGTACTCGAGCAAATGCTTTTGATTGCTGTAATCATCAACGTGAAGGTAGGTACAGTCTTTTACGAGAAAAATTTACGAAGCTGCAATTAAAGTTTACAATTCTATTTCGTACAATGTAATCGAAAAATCCGATTCAATAGCTTTTCGCATCACAAATAGTAAATTAGTTACTTTTTAATATTTTATAGAGAATGGGTTTTCTCTACCTTTGTTCGTAAACCACACCGAATCAGCTTTTTTTTGCAACTTTGTAAAATTATGCGTTGTGCAATTCCACAAAAATAATTACGGAAATGGAATTACAATTAAAGTTTTAATTTTAAATCAATTTGCTTAAGTGACAAAAAGCATCTATTATGCACCCGTTTTCAATAAGTAAAGTACAAATACTATTGATAGATGAACTTTTTTGCTTAAAAGTAAGCATCGTAGATTTAGAAAAAAATTAAAATAACTCTAATAAATCAAATTTTACATATTAGACGACAAATTTGTGTTGAAACACAAATATGTAAATATTATAAAATAGGATGTTCTTTAAAATAAGTAGTAGCAATACTAAAACTGAATATTAAACCTTTTAATATCAATGTAATAGCAAAAATTGTTGTGCGACTCAGTGATATGTTAATCATGCAAAAGAGCCAATTATAACCTAGAAACAATTATTTACTTTACTGCTCCGATTAGAGTAATGATCTAAAAAAGCAGGAGAGAGAGAGAGAGAGAGAAGTGAAATCACAAGTAATAATCTTATTAAAATGTACACATTGCAGTGATCGCATAGTTGTTGTAATGTATGAATTTGTAAGCATGTGCATTGTATAGTTTTAGAATATACTTGGGTAGTGTATAGTGTGAAGATAGACCGATATAAGGTACAAGGTGTAAAATGTGTGAAGTTAAAATGGTGCATCAAACAATGTTTTAAAACTGTCGTTAACCTTTTAGGAAGACGGTTTTATACCAAAAAATCTATTAAACCAGTTTTTATTAAGCCCGCAAATAATAATCATTTCGCTGATTGTAGTCAGTTTGCGCATCGTACCAAATTAAATTAAACATCCAATGGACAATAATAAATAAAGTGTATCACGAACAATAAAGAATTAATAGAAAGTAAGCGTCAAGGTCATCAACAAACAAGAACTTCGTATGAAACACAAGTCTTAGAAAACATCGTTCAAAGTCGCAGAAGGTTGCACCCATTTCGTCATCAGTAAATGTAAATAAGGTTAGTGTGTTAAGAATGTAACAAAGAAAAGTTGCAGAAACAAAATTATAGCCGAAATATTTTTTAAGTTGCTTTTAAACGTGCACGTTGCGTTAATTAAAATTCATTAAACATAAAATTTGTTTTTTCTGAACCTTTTTCCTGTTTAATATATCATTATTTAAAAATTAATTCCAGACAGCTTGATTTTTTCTAAACAAATAAGGTTTCTTGTTGAATTTACTATTTTTGAAAAAAAAATACAAACGTGTATCGATGCACCGCCGTCATGTATAATACCTGAAGGTGACCATTTTCAACATTTGATTTGATTTAATAATTTATAATTAATTTTTAGTTAAATTGCGTTTTCAATAAAAATATTAACATGTCAGAAGTCTACTAGATAAATTTGACTAAAATTCTAACCTACATGATTAATACGATGTACTTGATAAAACATTGTTTTTCTCAAAAATCGTTGATTCTGTAAAAATAATGCAAGAGACCTTATTTGTTTAAACAGAATCAATCTATTTAAAATCAGTTTTTAAATAATTAAATATAAAACAGGAAAATAGTTCCGAAAAAAAACAAATTTTAGTGATGACTTTTTCTCTTTCTTAGAACTGTACGAAAATTCCACAAAAATATTCATTTAATGCTTTTCGATAGCAATACAGAAAAAAACATAAAATCCTTTCTAGAAAGTTAAATACATGATCACACTCTAATGAAAGGAACAAAATTCCAACAGACCGTAGTCTCCTCAAAATGAAATTACAAACAAAAACAAAGCAGTAAGCTACACCTGAAAAAACATTATAAAAAAAGTCAATGAAAGAAATTATCGGAAGCTGATATTCCAACAAACCGTGTCTTAATCATAACACTATAAACAACCAACAAAAAATAAAGATTCACGTTAATGAAATTAAAAGAAAAGCTCTGAATACTGAAGTAAAAACGGTAGAAGAGATTAAAAAAGTAAATTCTAAAAAACAGCAGTGAATAAAAGAAAGCTTGGAGAAGGTATAAAAAAATTAAAGTGGATATAAAAAACAAATGTGAAATGTGTGTCTAACAACATCTCGTGTAATCAGGGACACGTATAAATAGTAAATAGTAAAACAAATAAAAACAATACAATAAAAAGAAAGGAAAAATTTGGTTAGTTACTGAGCAGAAGTTAAAAAATGGGATGAATACGGCGAAGAATTATTTCAAGCTAGAATTGAATTTTAAGAGTCCGCTGGACTCCCAATTACCAAAGCTAATAACAGAAGAACGATTAGATATGAAGGTGAACATATGCAATGATATGCAACGGTAAGAAAAGGCTCGATTCTGTGAAGATACAAAATCATTAGCCTTATAAATGGAATTTCTTCAAAACCTTACTGCGCATATTACACCAAAGATAACACATATAATGAAACTAGAAAGCAGGTTATCAGACACATTCTTTGTTCTTAGCTTTTTGTCACCTATAAATTATAGTTTTATTTTTTCTCTGACAATACCTAATCGTTTTGTAATAAATATTGAAAATTACTATATACTTCAATGATTAATTTTGAAAACTGTGCAATAAACTATAATATTGCCTTTTTAATATTATGTTTAGGGATGATTTTTAAAAAACGCATCAAAAACTTTTTGAAAGCAGTTTCTCAGTACCTCTCAAATGGAGTTAGGTAGTTAGCTCTCATGTATCTACCAATACTCACTTTTAGAAAGAGATTGATTAAATAGTTCTGAGTGGTTTCACTTTCTGAGTTGTGTTTTCTACTTAAAAAAGGTCTTTCAAACTCGACTGTTTAGGATAATTTGGAAAAACCTATTTTTGTCAAGGAAAATCATTGTATGATTAAGTTATGTTATAAGAATAGTTTTTCTTGTGACCTAGTTTGGGTGAGTACATTAACATTTTTTGCTAATACTTTTCTTATGGTTAATGTGGTTAATTATTTTCTTCTTTAAATTGCAACGTAACAATTATAAGCAATACATTATCATATACTTTCACGACGCACATCTTGCGTAATTTGGAAGAGAAACAATTATTTTTCTTAAATCTTGAGTATGAGTTCTTCCGCTGGAGGCGAAAACAAGAACAACATAAATAATTTTTGGAAGAATGTTTACGAGAGACTACTAAGCTACTTTCCATAAATGGTTGTATCGATGTGATTAATTTGTTGTAGGAAAACGTTGGATTATTTTTGGATGTTTGCTGGCAGTACAATGTTTACTGTTGCTTGATCTTGAAATTTTCTTTGATATTTTGAAAACAAAGTAGGAGTTTTGGTTAGAATTCAAAGTATCTAATAACCTTTCCGATTGTTAAGTGAATCCAATCTATGGCAGAGGGCTCTAAAACACTTCTGAAGCAATTTTAATTTTTTTTTTAATTATTTAAACTTCTGAGAAATCAGATTAAGAGAAGTTCTGACAAAACCGGTATTTTTTAAATCCATCTTGAGTGATATTTGATTTATATCTACTGATCGATTTTTCAGTACAGATCATCAGAGAGCATAAGTTTGCAACAGGTTGTACAATAGCAAACAAACACTGAGAATCACTCGACAGCTGTTTTGTCTTTTTGGGACTCTTCAGAAACGAGAAAGCTCGAGTGTAAGTTCACTATTGTACAAACTTGTGCAACCGACAATATTCCCTACTGGAGGGCACATCAAACACGAAACTATAAGTGTTGTGACATCTAGGTGTTGACTCGTGTAACGTACACGTACTAAAATACATTTGCATTAAAAGCAACTTTGTCGACAGATATGTTAGCAGTTACATAGTCAATCCTTTAATTATCATAGCCAACTATGTGTTGGCAAAAATGACAACTTCGAATTGCTTGCTGTAAGTTCGCAAGAGGTTATACAATAGCAAACAAACACCGAAAATCACTCGACAGCTGTTTCGTCCGTCATATACGAACTATAAGTGTTGCGACACCTAAGTGTCGACTCGTGTAACGTACACATACGAAAATGCATTTGCATTAAAGCAACTTTGTCGACAGATGTGTTAGCAGTTACATAGTCGACCCTTTAATTATCATAGCTAATTATGTGTTGGCAAAAATGACAATCTCGAATCGCCTGCTATAAGTTTGCAAGAGGTTGTACAATAGCAAACTCGAGTGTAAGTTCACTATTGTACAAATGCGTGCTATCCACTGGAGGGCACATCATATACGAACTATAAGTGTTGCGACACCTAAGTGTACGAAACACGTACGAAAATGCATTTGCATTGGAGGAACTTTGTCGACAGATGTGTTAGCAGTTACATAGTCGATGCTTTGATTATCGTAGCCAACTATGTACTGGCAAAAATGGCAATCTTGATTCGCCTGCTATAAGTTCGCAAAAGATTGTACAATAGCAAACAGATACCGAAAATCACTCAACAGCCGTTTCTTCCTTTTGGGAGTCTTCAGAAGTAAGAGAACTCAGTATAAGTTCACTATTGTACAAATGTACTATATTCCCTGCGGGAGGGCACATCATATACGAACTATAAGTGTTACAACACCTAAGTGTCGACTCGTGTAACGTACACGTACAAAAATGCATTTGCATTAAAGGCAACTTTGACTACAGATGTGTTAGCAATTATATAGTCAATCCTTTAATTATCATAGCCAACTATGTGTTGGCAAAAGTGACAATCTCGATTCGCCTGCTTATTAATTTAGTACATGGTGCAGTCAAATATGTAAATCTAGTATAACAGGGCAAATACTAAAATTACCAGTAAAAATAAATTACGGTGGGAGATCTCTGGTAGAACGCTCCAAAGCACCCAGTGGTAAGCGCTATAAGAAAGCATTCATTTCTGTCAATTTTAGGTTGAGTTTCACGCCACCGTACGTTAGTTTGCTGTAGTTTTGTGTACACTGAAAAAATAAATAAATCAATTCAATTCCACAGCTTGCGCAGTTCAGTTTTTTGTTTGAATACTGATTATATGTTTATGATTAATCTATTTCTATAACAGTATGATGGCGTTTTTCACAAACTTTGCAGTTACAAACATTAATAGCCCACTTAACTGTCTTATTAATATACTAGTGATGCATAGTAGTTATGCTGTTGATGCTTCTATAGTTCTAACAATGAGTTTGTTGTTCATCTTAAGCAAATATTTGGTTGGTATTTGCTAAGTTGTTGCTTATTTGATGTTGATGTATTCGTTCTGTTGATCGAGTTCGTACTTTGTAATTAAGCATATTCTTAACTCACATAAAATATTATTATTGCTTTAATGCGAATGGAACAACTTGATGTACCACAATGAATGATTTTCTGGCGGACGGCATGCTTAAAATAGAACTTAATTTGCATATTCTTGGAGGTAGCAAATACTGGTCGAAAACCAATTCTTTGCAGGATAATCAAATTCATTACCAACATGTTTTTACAAAATATCTTTTCATTCTTAGTTATCAATATAAATGCATATTTGTTTTATTTTAAAGGCGTGGTGCCGTTTATCATTATCAATACGAACATGTTGATTGCATAGTTGTGTCAATCTCAATTCATTTCGTAAACGTACGTTTAGTTTATCTTTGAAGTTTTAATAGTTTCTAATGACGTAATAATTATCATTAATGAAAACCGTCTATAATTAAAGTGTTGAGCTTATTATTTCACAATCAACCAAAAGCAATTATTTAAAAATCATCTAAATATTGGTTTGATGCTAAGTCCGTTCCTGTGTACATTTCTATCAAACAGATAAAACTAGCTGCATACGCCACATATCGGTGACCTTTTTAAACACTTTATAAGTATTATCATGGTATTATGATATTCATTCAGAAACCCGTTAATTGATTACGTGTGGTTAAAACGTAATCCCGAAAAATATATTGCCGAAAAATAATAGAAAATGTGGAATGTTGCTTAAATAAGAATCTACTGTAGCGTAACTATTGTAATAAATACCGTACATTGTTTTACTAATTATGACAATAAACTACATCAATGACGTAATAGAACAAACGGGATAAGAGTAGTATTTAAAATTTTTGAACATCGTTTCATTTGTGATACATTCTATCATTGACTTTCACTTAGTGCACGCATTGAATACACTTCAGTTCAGGTGAGTTCAAAATAGAATAATAACTTCGAATATTAATTTAAAAATTACGTAACAAGTATTTATCAACTTTTAGAAAAAATCTGTAATTAGAATTAATCTTAATTTGATTTTGATTTTGTATTTATAAAAATTGGAAATTAAATATACATAAGTTAAATTAACTTTTTAATGTCTTATGATAATTTTTTTGTAAGTAAAACCAACTAAAAATTGGAAACGCATACATTTAAAATTAATAATATTTACGAATGAAATCAATAAATCTACATTTGCAATTCTTAGCAAACATTTTTATAACCACTATTGATCATATACATTCAATAAATAATTTTAGATACATTTGAAATTATTTACATGAAATTTTCAGATAAAAATAATTTATTAAATAATTGAACCAATTTTGATAAACTTATTGTAACAGTCTATTATGCATTTTGGTTTTGTTAACGATGGTTCAGATGAAATTTCAAACATTCTAAAAAAATCAAATATTTTATTAATAATTAACTTTTAATGTATTCTGAGACATTTTTGTTTAAGTAAATCCATTTGAAAATTGGAAACGCATACATTTAAAATTAATAGTATTTACGAATCAAATGCAATAAATCTACATTTATTGCAATTCTTAACAAACTATTGATCGTTTATATTCAATAAATAATTTTAGATACATTTAAAATTATTTACATAAAATTTTCAGATGAAAATAATTTATTGATTAATTGAACCAATTTTGATTATTGTTTTAACCCTGATTTTTGTAATTTATTATTCTAAAGATAATTTGGTGTAATTATTCAAGTCAGAAATTATTGGTCATTTGTAAAACAACATGTTTCAACAATTATGGTTTTGTTAACGATCCTTTTCTCTTTTTCTAAACAACTTTTTATCAAAAACTTTGGAAGTGTTAAAGTGAAGATTCAAACTTTCTAAAAAAGCATAAACTATTCAAAATTTAATTTTGCAAAAGAATTATGCTTAGGATTTCTTGATTCGGCAAGCCGTTCCTCAAATATTTGTATTAACGTAAATGACCACACCACAGTTAAAGATTAGAGCTATGCCGCAAATTTTTCAACAGGTTAGATTTAATTTATTAAAAGAATGCTAACTTGCATTTGAAAACAAGGCAGCCATTTTGAACAAAGTGTATAAAATAAACTGTTTTAATTTTTTTAAATAAATTATTATAAAAATAAAATAAATAAATAGCTATTTCCACTGATGAGTCACAAATAAGGCGGAACACGTGTATGTAGGTGCCGTTCGTAATTTTGCAATTATCACTGGCTACTGTTTTATTTGGTTGGCAAAAATTTGATATACCTATTGCGTTAATAGTTTTTTCGCAATGTTGAAAAAGTTCACATCCGGCATGTTACATACTACAGATTTCTAAAAATTAATTATTTTGATAAATTTTGATTTTACTGAATACTGTGTTTGGTTAGTTTAATGGAAATATTTCCAAAAAATAGCCGAAAAATGGTAACTATGATTTTATTTGAAGAATTAATTGTTAATCTAACGAAAATAATATTTTTCAAAAAAAAGCAGATATTTACGTTTACTGAATTTAAGCAGTTAACATACAATATTCTACATTATTGGTTGGATCCAATTCACTAAAACTCGAACGACTAATTATGTTTTTAAACCAATCTGAGTTTAATACCTTTCCTACTTTTTGAAAAATCTTTAAAAATCTTTAAAAATCATCTCAAATATTTCAAATACAGCGTGCCAAATACTTTTTTACACCACTGTATGAATCGACAAGGATAAAACTTATTTGATTTCATTAGATATTTACGTACGCCAAATTTTACCTTAACATATTTTAGACATTTTGAGGAATTTAAAAATCTTAAAGCGTACAAATTTTACTCACTTTCTGTAGTTCTTTAGGAGTGAGAGAATTAAGTTCACAATTGTTAATAACCAACCATTCTATACCTACAATCCAAAACATTTTTAAAATGTGGTATCGAGTAATCTTGATGTATACCCACTATACAAGAAACATTAAAACAATATTTTGTAACATTTGAACAAAGTGACAAAATTAACATTTTATTTTAACATTGGTTCTACATCACATCAACATTGATTATAAAAAGAATATTTGAACATGAAAAATAACATTACAAAAATATAATAATATAAGTTGAACTTGTGAACATTTTTAGTAAGACATTGCAGTAAGTTATTTTTTATGCAATATAGTATACAAGTTTTTTGCGCAGTACTCCACATCGTTCCGATACTAACAAACGTGTAAAAGAGAATCAAAAGGGTGTAGTGACAAAACATTTTGCTCGACCGATAACAATAATGTTGATGTTTTGTCTGTTTTGTATAATTGATCTACTTGGAGATACCGTTAAAACAATTATAATGTCACATGATTGCCATGTCTCAGTAATTACTCAGTGAATCAAAAATAGTTTATGCGAAAGTTGTGTATACCTTATTTCAAGAATTGGAAAATTTATGTAGGTTAACTGCCTTTTTGGGTCGACAGATTATGCTCAAAATCAATAAAATCAGTGCTAATATAAATAAGATTAATATGCAAAGTTTTATAAAAATTGAACCCGTGGTTTCCTTGATATCTGCTCCCAGCCGTCTGTTTACCAGATAAAGTCTTTTTCTTTTCTCATTTATACCTAACGTACTAACTCTAATTCATCGGAAAAAGTAAAAAATAAATACGTTAAAATTTTTGGTTTGGAAATCATCGCATAACTCCCCAATCTTATGGAGTAATAACATTTGCATGCACATCGTGATTAGGTTACATTTTATTTTTACTTAATTTGAGGAAATTTATACTGCAGTTATGTACTTACAAATCGTAATATCGTAAAATCGGAAGATCGTATATTATGATCTCATTGTAGTGTAATATTTTATTTGAATTTTTTAGCAATGTTTTAAGGTCTCCTGTAAGGATTTATGAGAAACTGTAAATACTTACGAGAATCTATAGCACAGCAACACACAAACTAGTAATTTTTACGCTGCGATCTTGCGATGAGTACGATTTGTACACAGAATTGCAAGCTAATTAAATTTAGTATTTAACATGAACACCATAGCAACACAAAAAAAATTCCAATAACTTACTCGTTAACTAGACTACTTTTGTAACTATTTTAAATTGATTTATATTTACTCAAGACTACTTCCAATGTCTACGTGAAAATTTAAATTAACAATAGGTATGTTCCCGCTGTGGGATCCTACCATCAGTTGGAGCATAGCCTAGCGGTTGACGCGTCAATATAACACAGCAGGCGCGCTGGTTCGAATCCAGTGGACGGCAAGAGATTGTATCGAGTCAATTTAAAAGGCAAATCAAGATTACAACAACGTGATTGTGATATAAATAGTTATGTTTTATTGTACACGTTGTTACAATATTTTAAGTTATCATAGCTACAACGTTGGTAATATATTACAAAAAGCACTTAAATTAACATTATCAACATGTTACTTTTTAATGTAACAATTGTTAACATTTTTACCTTGAAATAATTTGTTATATCAACATTTAATAAACATTGAAGTGTTTTAAATGGAAACGTTTCAATGTAACATAGTGATGTTAAAGTTTCGTTTATGTAATGTCTTTATGTTTAGTGGGTGTGTACCTACGGCTTAAGTTTTCTGACATTATTTGTTGTTTTGATAACACAAAAAGTTCGTTGGTAGTGCCCCATCTTGTATAGGAATCTGTTTATTCTTGTTTTATTTCTTTTCTATAACTTTTTTATAAAGCATAAATTTGGTCTCCGTCTGTTAGTTCTCAGTATTTTCTAAAATCCTTTTGGAATAAATTTTCAATTTTTTTATTATTATTTTAGGCATAGTCTATTTAGTCAAAAAGGCCGTTAATCTACACAGATTTTTGAATTTTGGAAATATTTAGAAAAATATTCATTTTACATTTACACAATATACACAACTTTTGTTTAAATTATTTTTGATCCGATAAGTAATTACTGAGATATAACAATCGCGTGACACTAACTATTGTTACAATATCTCCACCAATATCAATTTTACAAAAAAAGTTAAAGGAAAAAAGTTGTTGGAAATTCTATTGTCTATAGCTTTTGTTTGGACTATTTTTTCTAAATCGCAATTTTATTTTCGTTTATCCGGGCCATGTAAAGTTCTACGGTAAACGCTTGTTTATTTCTGTTTTCCTTTTTTAAATTTTACACATTTGATAACTCGTTCTTCTCGAGTTCTTAGTTCAAAGTTTCTTTTTTTTTAATTGTGTCGTTTTCTCTACTCAGCCACGGCGTTTTTTCTGTATCGAAACTTTTACTTCTACCACATGTCTTCTTTGATGTATTCAATAATACCTTCTTAATGGCATTGCAGTTGTCAATTATATACCTACTCTTTCTTAATAACTTACTTTTCTATCACGCACTATACTTCTGTCTCTCTTATTCTAAAAATTACTAAATGATAGTTAGTACCTACCCTTATCAAGTTGCCATCACTGTGTCACTAGACATCTGCGGTTTTTACTTTTTATCTATGATTTGTATGTTTCCATTTCTACTAGTTTTTACCATTTTGTTGCCGTTTTCGTAATTGATACTTCCGTAAGCGTTCCTATTATTCTATTTCTCTTTATTAGTTTTTTGGAATTTTAATTTATATTTCTTAATTTTTCTTCCGATTTGTCCGTTCGTAGCGTACTCTTTTCTACTATTATTTTCTAGTTGTTATTTTATCTCTTTCTCCCCATTTCCTTTTCTGGGTTTCCATTCATTGGGACTTTCCTCTAAATATTTTATTTTATATTATCAACTCATTGTACACTCATGAAATTTAAAACTTGGACACCACAATTTCTGTAAACAAAAGTTTGCACATTGTGAAGCGGGCTTAAGGGTATCATTTACAATTCTAACAGCAGGTAGTCTCAGCAGGGGTTATCTTATAGAAGGACTGTAGAATGAATCATTACACTAAGCACGTTTTAGAAAATAGGTAATTTACGTTGCTTACTTAATTTTTTCTTTAAAGAATATATTTGAAGGTATCGCTAATTAAACACCATAGCTCGATTAATTATCGAATCAAAATTTTGTTTAGGAAATGTTTACAAAATAAAATTAGAAATAATTTTGATTTAAAAACGTCTACAAGCAATAACTTTTAAATTAAATCAAAAACTAAACATGGTTATTTGGGTTGACTGATTATTACTTATTTTTAAATAAATCTAACCTACTAATTATTGTAAGTTATTAAAAAAAATCATTAAACTCTCTATTCATAATATTTAGTCCTTACAAAATGTATATTTTATGACGTTTCATTTTTTCTGTAGTTAATATAAAAAGTGAAAATAAAAACTAAGGCAATTCTTATTGTCAACGTATATATTTAGTTTTTGACAAGAATTTATTACATAATTATAATTAAGATACCAAGTTATAGTTTAAAATTAAATGAAAACTTTTTTTAAATAAAGGTATTACTATATAAATAAATATAAGAAATCAATAATGGGTGTGACCTCCATTATTATTGATACATTCTTGGAGGCGTCTGCTCATTGACGCTATCAAGGTATCAATATAATTAATATTAATCGTTTCCCATGCGGTATCAATGGCTGCAATTAGTGCATTACGGTTTACTGGTATAAAATTTGGCCCTTGTTGTCTTCGGATAACAGCAAGTATTCGAGCCCAAACATTTTCGATAATGTTAAAATCTGGGCTTTTGCTGGCCAGGGTAACAGCTCCAAGTTATTTGCTTGTATCCAGTTGCGCACAACCTGCGAAGTATAGGGTCATCATATCCCGATAGTTAATTATCGAATGTTCCAAGAAAATATGTGTAAATAGTAAATGGAATCTACTAACGTAACGTTAAGTCGTTAATTATAGTTACATAACTCTCCTTTCATAAGATATAGTTCATATTAATATGCTTATTGTAAAGCTTCGTACACACCTGAACAACAAACCGAGGAACAAACAGAACAACGAACCGAACGGCAATCGGAACATTAATTTGGACGGTGCTACGTACGAATTTTAGAACAGATTCGCAAGTCCTGATTGTTCCACGAACGGTTTGCGGCGTTCCCGCAACTTGTCGGTTTTTTCTCCGACATCAAAGAAAATGCGCGCGAATGCGTTTGCAGGTTTGGACGAATCTAAACAAAACGGCGAACAAACTTATGCGGGAGAATTAAATTATTTATTTTTTGTCCTCCCTTTTTTGTGGGTTTGTTTTGTTTTAGGTAATATTATGGAGTTGACAGAAGAAAAATGTTTTAAATTAATCAGTGTTTAAGAATGCAAGAAAAAAATGATGTCCCTATTAGCATCATTTGGGCGGGAAATTTCAAAATAAAAAAAAGCGAAGTAAATTATAATTTTTACTCTTCTTTGTGCGTAAAAATTTGGTTGGCATTATCTTCTTGTTTTTCCGCAATTTTCTCTTCTCAATAATAAATATATATTAACTGAAAACTACTGAAAATAATTATGGGAACAGCACAAACGTTTATGACAATTTAAAAACCAAGAACGTGTATGTTATTGCTAAGAAATTATTAAGGAAAAAGCGCAATTGCAGTGTAAATATTTATAATTAGATATTTTCGAAAGTTTATAAGTCCTCTATTGTAATCTTAATCCTGTCCATTAGCATTATAAGGAAATGGCTTTTACTTTATGAATAAGTTTCAATAACAATAGAATATCCTTGCTTGTTTAATTTACTTCCTTTGAGTCATATTGCTCTAAGGGTTGTTACATTGGTCATTAGAAGTATGTAATAAATAAACAATTACCTACTGTTTGAGAAGGGTAGTGTGAACCAATAAATAAAGTAAGAAATGTAAATTCCATTTTAGTTTAAAATTTCAAGTGTTGTGAAAATGCCACCTCATCTCGGTGCTGATTTGAAAGCGCGGATTGTTTCGGAATTAGCGGCGGGCCGTAGCGTGCGTGAAATTTCACGTATGTTAGATATACCAAAAGCACCGTAGGGCATTACCGAGTAAAATGGAATCTTGAACACACTTTGGAAAGAGCCATCGGAAGTGGTAGACCTAAAGTATCTACACGTGCTCAAGATCTCGAGTTGTTTCATTACGTAACAGAACAACCATTTGCTACATACTCCAGGGCTATAGCAGATACACATTTTCCCGGATGCCGTATAACTGCACAAAAAGATTAAAGGAGATGGGAATAAAGAAGTATAATGCTGCTGCGAAAGAAGTTCTCAGTGACGAAAATATGAGACGTCGTCTGGAATTTGCAAGGCGATATGTGAACGAACCTTTGGAATTTTGGAATCGAGTGATTTTTAGCGACGAAAAACGTTCAATAGCCGCAACGATGGACCACTAAAAGTTTTTGGAATGGAAGGAACTCGTTACGAAAATAATCACATATGTCCTAAAAACGAAGTGGTTATTTTTCTGTGAATGTGTGGGGTTGGGTTAGCGCGCGGGGTCCAGGAGTTTGTTGGGCTATCGATGGACGTCTTGATTCTGCTGCGTATTTAGATATTTTGGAAACTATTATGAAACCTTCAGTCGAAGTGTTTTATCCAGACGAAGATTATATTTTCCAACAAGTAAGTATTCTTATTTCACTATACTTTCTCCAAACAATAGTTCGGGATCTGTTGAATTAACATTTTCATAATGTATTTTTGTTGTTAAAGGACAACGCCCCTATTCATACTTCGCGGGTTGTGCGCAATTGGATACGAGAAAATAACTTGGAGCTGTTACCCTGGCCAGCAAAAAGCCCAGATTTTAACATTATCGAAAATGTTTGGGCTCGAATACTTGCTGTTATCCGAAGACAACAAGGGCCAAATTTTATACCAGTAAACCGTAATGCACTAATTGCAGCCATTGATACCGCATGGGAAACGATTAATATTAATTATATTGATACCTTGATAGCGTCAATGAGCAGACGCCTCCAAGAATGTATCAATAATAATGGAGGTCACACCCATTATTGATTTCTTATATTTATTTATATAGTAATACCTTTATTTAAAAAAAAGTTTTCATTTAATTTTAAACTATAACTTGGTATCTTAATTATAATTATGTAATAAATTCTTGTCAAAAAACTAAATATATACGTTGACAATAAGAATTGCCTTAGTTTTTATTTTCACTTTTTACAGAATAAAATGAAACGTCATAAATATACATTTTGTAAGGACTAAATATTATGAATAGAGAGTTTAATGATTTTTTTTTAATAACTTACAATAATTAGTAGGTTAGATTTATTTAAAAATAAGTAATAATCAGTCAACCCAAATAACCATGTTTAGTTTTTTGATTTAATTTAAAAGCTTGTAGACGTTTTTTAAATCAAAATTATTTCTAATTTTATTTTGTAAACATTTCCTAAACAAAATTTTGATTCGATAATTAATCGAGTTTAATTAGCGATACCTTCAAATATATTCTTTAAAGAAAAAAATTAAGTAAGCAACGTAAATTACCTATTTTCTAAAACGTGCTTAGTGTAATGATTCATTCTACAGTCCTTCTATAAGATAACCCCTGCTGAGACTACCTGCTGTTAGAATTGTAAATGATACCCTTAAGCCCGCTTCACAATGTGCAAACTTTTGTTTACAGAAATTGTGGTGTCCAAGTTTTAAATTTCATGAGTGTACTTAATTAGTGCTTTGTGTTCTTTGATTTTACCCTGTTTCAAATTTGTTAATATAGTTACTCTGTTAGTATTCTTCTAATTGTTTTACTACAGTTTTTTTTTCTTACCCCTTGTTGCCTTTCAATATCAGAATTTTATTTTCTCGGTTTCTACTTCTTCCAGTTTTGTTCTTCCATTGGCAGTTGATTTTTACCCCGTTTTAATGTAAGTTTATTAATATAGCATTCTTTCTCGTGTTATGTAATTCAATTAATTTTTGTTACTAATTACCTAATGCTACGCCAATGATTGTTTGTTCGCCCATCACTATTCTTTAAGCTTGCTTTCTCTCCTCTCTCTTTCTTTCTAGTCGATATTTGTAAGTAATTACTTAGATTACCTGTAACACTGACTATCTATAGGTATGTACCCCTAAATTTATTTTGTGAATCTCCATAATTTGTGTTAATAAAGGAGGTAAGTGACGATGTTGCACACTGAGTTTTCTCGGGTATAAATAACCAAGAAAATAAACTAGAACGATTTCAGGGGAAGGTGGTATAACTCTAAGTTATAAGTTCTAAGCTTATTATGTTCCAGTTCTTGTATACGCAACTGTCGTCTTTCGTGAATACGGGTATAAGTATGTTTCACATCATAAGTTAACGAGTAAATAAAAAATAATTTCTTTTAAATTCGGAAATTATTTTATTTAGTTTTGCGTTTTTCTCTTTAGTTTTGATGAAATTTACAAATTTTGAATTAGTTCAAGAATAATTTATTCAAAATATATGAACTTTATAAGAACTAGGTTAACAAAACTTGGTGTGGTTGTAAATTTATGCATAATTTTGGATTTATGGCACTTTTATGTTTCACATTGTCGCAGTAACTATTTAATAACGAGCACTAAAATGTAATAATCATGAACACGACCACTAATATAAATTATAATTTTTTTGTTTGTTCTACTTTTGCAACTAGATTGATTTTTATTTTATGTTGAATATAAATTTTTAATTACTACGATTATCAAAAAATAAAAAATATAGATTGTTTAACATCCATGTCATCAATTTTTACGCTTTATTGAATATTAATTCAAAAGTATTTTTGAACATAAAATTCCTACTAATGTTTTCTTATGCAGCATTTTGAGATGAACACGACGAAATTATGTGCAAAAGTAACTTTCGAACAAGATTGATCCGTTTTAATTATGTGGATGATTCAAAAAAATTGTTAAAGGTCTAAAAGTGAGAACTGCCAATGAATATTTTTTATCTCCAAATATACTAAATAAATCGAGCCTAAACTTATTTGCTGATGCGTAACATCCAATATTTTAAAACCATAATCGTTATCGTAACTTCATTTCATTTTGACATATTTTAGATTATCTGAAAAGATACACTATTAATATGCTTCGCCAATTTTTGTAGATTACTTCAAATTTAAAACATAAGTGAAATAATATTGAACAGTAAAAAATTGGTACTCAATTATGATAAGATGAAATAAAATCTTTTTATACACACTGACAAAACAAATTTTAATTAACGTACTCGTGTAAATTTTTAAATTCTATTTATTGTTATTAACTGTAAAAATGTTGTTACACAAATTAGATTCACACAATTTTAATTACACGTACTTGTAAAATAACAAAATATGTCTCCGTAGAGAATACACTGAACCAGAACTTTTAGTTACTGTATGGAAATTTTGACAACAAACCTGAATAGTTATGATTATTACAATTTAATATACACCGTCAAAAAGGTGTTATTTTTAAAAAAATATTGAACATATATTTGTTAATCTTTCTCTCGCTACAGTACATTCATTTAAATAGATAACTAATCTTGTTGGATTCGATTGCATTTTACCTGGAACTAAAAAATTATATTTATTTAATTTATATTTTGGTTCAATGTAGTGGAAATTTAGCCTGTACCATCCGTCCGATAGGACAGGACTTTCAACTAGACAATAATAATTCACATTGACTGATTTTTACAAATTATTTTTTTTCGACTTTGCAACGTTAATAGGTCTATAACGACACCAATATCAGTATTGTTATAAAGTCACTATAAAGTCTGTTTCGTACTTCAAGTTGATATTTGAATGATCCAAATTTAATGGATGCCAAATTTATTGTGGTACCAACTTTGTAAAGAAAAATTACTAAATGTCAAAGTTTAAATATGGAGTTATCTTTTAATTTTTTTTGGTTTAAAGATTCAAAGTCAAAAAAATTGTGTATTACACACGTTACATAAGAGGCTATTATTGCACTTGTCCAATAATAGTCTTTCTTATGTAACTCGTATAATAATATCCTACTAGCAAAACCAGCATGCTACGCATGAACAATAATTGGCCTCAGCACTTAGATTAACATTCATCAGTTGACTAATCAATATGAATGCAGAGTACATGGAATTCGTAAAATGAATATAGAGTAGGTGTGCGCTCGCACAATTCATAACATATTAATAAGAGATTTACTACCTAGAATGACACTATCAACAACACAAATGATTTATTGAAGATGTTTTTATAAATATTATTTACAATATTACTCTATTTACAATATACTCACACCAAAGTACTTGATAATTTAAAGGTACAGTAGAATATCAACTAATAAAATTCAGAAATAAAAAATCTAAAAGTATCCAATTTATCTAGATCTAGTAATAATTTTCTCCTTATTTTGAAAGGTATTGTCCATCCCAAGAGGGTACTGTTGTTAAACCGGACCAGTTAGTATCCCACACTGGGTTTTCACGTTTTCACCTTCGTCGTTCTGCAGATTCCATCCTTTCCAGGAAGTACTTCAATCACACGTCCCAATGACCAATCCACTTACTGAGATCTTACTACGAAGAGTTCTTCCACTATGACAGGTCTAGTTGTCTTACGCTTCGGATTTAAAAATATATTGCGACGACTACTCTTTCACAAATCTTCCGCCCTCAAAATTTTATTTCACCAATAGCCGCCTCACCGGGCGGCCAACGGACAATTTTGTTTTCCTTTTGAATTTGGTCGCAATTCAATGACTTAAAGCGATTATGGGTACACACAAAGTTTGTCTCATTATCATTTTAAATATTCCGAGGACGGCCAAACTTTAGAACGAATTTCTTCTTCTTACGATCTACGCTTTCATAGCATTTTTAAAAATTAGTTTGCATTTTGAATACAATTCAGGAGAGGGTAGGTGCACTAATGCCACAATAATCGGTTTAGCATTTTTTTAATTTTTTAAATCGCTTTACATCGTTGTTTTGAATATCATCGGTAGATCTCGAAAGTCAAACCTAAAATGACTGGACTATGATTGTTCGTCAAACTGAACCGGATGATATAGCTTTACCCAAGCTGGTCTCTCCTACCATTTGGAGGAGTTGAGTTGGCAAGTATCCTCTAGAAAGCCCTACAAAAATTGCCCAAGGCTCTCTCCGTTTAATCCATGCAAGCGCTGTCAATGAGTTCGTCCAATAAAATTCATTTAAACTTTTGAACTTCAACCCATTGTGAGGTTACTAAATAGTCATCTCTTTATTGACTGACACATCAGGTCGTTCTTCTTTTCAAGACAATGCAACTTCATATGGGCCTTCATGTTTGGGTATCTTTCAAAAAAATTTATACTTACTTCCTTTTTCTCTCCTTCAAGAAATGTTGACCTTAAAATTCGTCACAAAGAATACATACCAGTTTAGTCTGAACAGCTATCAGTTTACAATCTAAATCCATCTTCTTTTCAGTGTAAAGCCTGCCGTACATCTAATCCAAGTATTTCAATAAGCGGACAGTGATCTCCACAATATGTTACGTATATTCTTTTATCCTTCAGTTTCTTGAGCAATATTCTATTATATCAGGAGAGTCGGGACATATTAGCGCTTATCTTAAAGTGATTCCGCATTTCAATGGTGGTACAATGCTTTCCACCAAATCTATTTATCTTCATTTTGACCTCAACGCTTGAATGGTTCAAAATAGGAGAGGAGGTAGAGTTCACAAAGTGAAAGTTTGAAAGCACGGTCGCGATTGAAATTGTTCGGATGCTTAATAATTTCTATACTCTCCTTAATTTTCCTATTGAAAAAAAGAAGGTTTGACAATCAAATCGGAATTATCAAATATAATGTAGATATTATGTAATAGAAATAAAGTGTCCTAAGGTATTGGAGGCAGAAAATCCATATTACTTTTCACGTCTATTAACTCTACTTTAAGGACAACAATAGGATTAAGTTAAGATCAGGACGTTACCTCCAAGATTATTTTCAAAGTTCCCGAATGTGACTTTATTATCTGGTCCAGAGTAAATATGTTGGTAAAATTAGAAAATATAAATCAGAAAATAATAGAAACTATTCTTGAAAATCTTAAGAAGATGTATCATAATATGTACATTTCCGAAATATCTTTAATGAAAATAGATGACTAATTTTGTACATATTTTAGATTGGGTAAAACATATTGTTAAATGTTTATTACTTTTGGTCAATTCTACTTCTATTTATTATATCACTATAAAAAAATAAACACTTATCAATAATAGTTTTATTCTTTTATTTTGCTTCTACCAACATTGATTCGGAATAACAATAAACATTGGGAAGCATTCTTCTAAGGTTAGTTTATAATTTTGAAACTTGACAGAATACATGCTTTCTTTTTTTTTATTATACGAGAGAGATTTCTATGTTATCTACCTAGCTATGAAGGAAAATAGTTAGGAGAAAAGTAATACTTTAGTTTTCAACATATGATCCATTAACGGTCACACATTTATTCCAAAGTTTTCCAACAAGTTTATGCCTTCAAAAAGAACTATTTTAATTAGCTCTTAAAAAAACTTGTCTACCGTTTCTTTCAGGTCTTCACCAGCAGAAAAACGTCTTCCCCTCAAATGTTTTTCAATTTAGGAAGGTAATAGTCACTCGGTGCCGAATCTGTACTGTAGGGTAGATGTTACATCTCTACAAACCGCATTCATCAATTACTTCACGGACTTAGCGAGTTTCCTTATAAACTTCTCCTGTTAATGTAGAACCGTTTTTTATATATTCAATAACTAAGATTCCTTCCATATTCCAAAACACCGTCGCCATCAGCTTTCCGGATGAATTCTGCGTTCGTGCCTTTTTTGGCGGAGGATATCTCTTGTGAAACCACTGCATGGATTTTGTTTGGTCGATGGATCCCAATGATATACCTACGCTTCATTACCTGTTATAATTTTCAAAAAAAAATCTTCGTTTTCAGCTAAGCCTTACTCATTTATAAATTTTTAATGCTGTAGTTTCCGATATCCTTACTTCAGCAACCATTATTGAAATTTTTATTCTTCGGTCCGCTATGACCAAAACCTCAACTTTCTTGATGTTTTTGTTGGTTCTTGCTTCAATAGATCTTTCACTTTTTGGGTAATCTTGAATTGGTTTCCTACCTCATCGAAACTGTTTGGCCCAAAATTTTATCATAAAATAAGACGGAGCATCTTTCCCTTACACATTAATCATCCTTTGGCGAATATGCTTCGGTCCATTTCTTTCCTTTGTCAAGAATTTGATTACGCTTCTATGTTCTAGCTAAATTTAACTCATTTCTCTCGATTAAAGCAATGCCACAGCAACTTGACATCAAAATTGCGATAGTCACTTGTTTTTTCATCATAGCCAGGTAGATAACATAAAAATCTCAATATTTACAAAACTAATTAACACTACAAAGTATATGCAAGAATTTAAAGTACAATTCAAACGAATTAGTTTGCCAATAGTTTCTTAAAATTTACCAAAAAACAAATAACACCAAATATGCTCGATATTTGGGGTATCATTGAAATTTAAACCGGTTTTGATAATATTTAAAAGATTTTAATTCTTTAGATCGCCCTTTCAACATGTATATATTGCTATTTTTTGGTTAATAATTCCTCTTCTGATGTGAATCTACATCTAACTGCAAGAAATGGAGGAATGAATAATTTTTGTATATAGTTTGCTCTTCTCGAGCCCTTCTAGGTGGAGGTAAATGAAACAACAACTCAATATGTTGTCAACGCCGACGTTTCGCCCCTATGCGTAGGGCTTTATCAAGGCTAAAAAAATTTTTATTTAATATAAGACATGAATGTTATACATAAACTAATACAAATTAGAAATTAAAATTAGAAAACGGTATACATTAATTATTGTAACAAGGAATTTTTTTATACAATTAAACAAAATATATTTTTTTTTATATATATATAGTAACAAGTGACTAATCACCAACAAGATTAAAAAAAGAAGAAGAATTCCTTAGTTAACCCTTTCAAGCCCAGTGATTCCATTTGGAATCGTGTCGTTTTAACTTGCTTACGTTTCAAACCACATACAATGCATTGCAGTTCTTTGTATTATCGTCAAATCTACTCATTCACAGAGGTCTCTGACACATAAAAGGCATCTGTAACTCATTTTACCTTTTACAACATGCGTTTGATGTTCTGAGTTACCATTGCTTACATTGTGCTAGTACCCGCGGTTTTTATTATTTTAAAATTTACTGAAAAAAAATATTTTCGAGGCCATATATTTTTTATTGGTAGGTAAAATGTTTATTATATGAACTAAATCAAACTAAATGTTAAAAACACGTCGAAAACCTGTAAATAAAACACCTTCTTTCTGTGATGCCAAGTGGCGTCATTGAGCTTCAATGAATAAATTTAATTTGTGTTTCTATTGTTGACTAGAACATTTTTGTAACAAATTTATTTTTTATTTTTCAACTCATTCCGAATTATGGTTTAATTTTTTTCTATTCAGGTAAAAATGGCAATGCCGTGATAAGGTTTGACGGAAGATGAGGTACGTCGTTTACTGCTTTTATTAGAAGGTGATATTTCTGACGTAGATATCGAGTCAGACGGTGAAGATGATGAACTTTTTACGGCATCAAACTTGACAAACAATAAAAATTCTCCCTCTACATCTGTACCTGTGAACGGTGTCGATGTAGAAGTGGAAAACGTAGATAGTGAATATAGTTCCGAAGATGATTTGCCATTGGCTAATTTAAAAGTTGGATATCAGATAAAAAAAACGAATAAAAAAAATACATACCATTGGCAGCAAAAAGATTTGGAAAGCATAAGTGCAGATTGCTACCCAATGTTTTCTGATCCACCTCACCCTGAAATGACGCCGTTAAATTACTTCAAACAATTGTTTGATGATAATTTGATAGACCATGTAGTTACTCAAACTAATTTGTATTCTGTAGAAAAACGGGGATTTCAGTAAACACAAACAAAGAAGAAATTGAGCAATTCATAGGATGTCATATTTTGAGTGGTGTTGTAAAAATGCCCAGTTATAGGATGTACTGGGCTGAAAGTTCTAGATACAGCCCAATTGCAGACATCATGTCTAGGAACAGGTTTGATAAACTGAGACATTTTTGCACCTCAACGACAATTCCCAATTGAAGACGCGCAACGATCCTGAATACGACAAACTTTTTAAAATTCGTCCTATAATTGAAGCAATTAGAGCAAATCTTCGTAAAATAGAACCAGAAGAGCACAATTCGGTAGACGAAATTATTATTCCATTCAAAGGACGGAGTTCTCTAAAACAATTTGTTAAAAACAAGCCACACAAGTGGGGCATAAAGATGTTGCTCGTGCTAGTTCTAACGGAATTATCCATGATTTTGAAATTTATGTTGGAAAAGGGACAGTAAAAGAAACGTCAGAACTTGGAATAAGTGGTGATATTGTAATGAGGTTATGTCAAAATTTGCCAAAACACCAAAATTTCAAATTGTACTGCGACAATTGGTTTACATCCCCGAACTCTTCAGGCAGTTGAAAAATATTGGAATACATTCAACTGGGACAGTCAGAAGTAATCGACTACATTGCGGTAGTTTAAAAACGACCAAGTTTTAAAGAAAGAAGGAAGAGGATCTTTTGATTTTCGAACGGAAGCAACAAGTAATTTGACTGTAGTCAAATGGTTTGACAATAAATCTGTTCATGTCCTTTCTTCTTGTAAAGGAGTGTATCCTATTGAAACTGTGCAACGATGGAGTGTTGGTGATAAGCGATTTATAGATGTACAACGTCCTGGTGTAATCAAGCATTACAATAGCTTCATGGGTGGAGTTGATCTCCATGATATGCTTGTAGCATTATACCGCATAAATTTTGTAGTGAAAAGATTCTACTTAAGAATTTTTGGAATTTGGTCGATATGTGTATTGTGAATGCATGGTTCTTATACAGACGTCACATGTCACAAAGTGGTCAGAAAAATTGGAAAAGCCTTTTAGTTTTAGATCAGAAATTGCACACGCACTTCTGAGGGCTAGAAAAGGAGCAATTATTCGCAAAGAGGAAGACTATCGTCCACAACATCATCACCATCATCAACACCACCACCTTTCAGGAAGTATACTAAAGTTCCAGCTCCAGTAGACGACATGAGATATGATGGATTCCAACATTTCCCAATGCATATTGAGCCGAAAAAAGGTGCCGATTATGTATTAAAGCATATTCGAGGGTGATGTGCGAAAATGTCAGACACCATTGTGTTTAACTAAAGACAAAAACTGTTTCAAATTTTTTCACAACAAATAAATGTTTTATTTAAATACATATCGTAAGCTCAATGATGCCACTTGGCATCATAAAAATTTTCGTTTGTAAAATATTTTTCTGTTTTTTAGTAAACATGTCTTATTTAACATACTACCAAATACATTTCAGCCCAATTAATTTTTTTCCCGAAAACAAAATTTGGGCCGGAAAGGGTTAAATAAGTTTCCAAATTAAAATTCTTTTTTATTATAAAATATAAATTTTGAAAATTATTAAGATTAAACGCGATGAAAAGATAAAAAGATAAAAAAGGGATGAATGAATAATTTATATTTATTTTCATCACAAACACCCTGTATTGTAAAACCTCGATCCACCAATAAAACATCTCTTTCTTTTAAAAATGTTGGACATCACATGACCTAAATAATTCCACATTGCTTCTTTTGTTGAAATAACCACCAAGAAATTCCCAAAATTGAATAGTTTGTAACTGGAATGAGTGTTCCCCTATCTAAAACTACAATAACCTTTTCTTGACATGACTGATGGAGCAAGAAATTCTTATAATCCTTGAAATATTAACAATGTTACATTAGTGAAAAATATTTAAAATCATCGCTTTTGATAAGGATTTGAAAAAAGATCAATCTACGACATTAGTGCGTTCCTCATTTAGATTAAAAAGTTTTTTTGATATAGTCTGTGTTGCCACTTTTCGAGTTGGTACTGGTCTGATAATTTTATTATATGAGTGCTCACAAACATTTTCATTCTACTGCTGATGCGTTTCAAAGAAGACATAATTTCCATATATTCATCTTTAGTGTTTCTCAATTCTACAGTTGGTTAAACTTCTAAATACATAAATTTAATCGATTCTTCATTGACGCCTTTAAAAATGGGATTGGATTTGACACTTCCTTCTAATGTAGTTGATTTTGTTATATTGTGAATGTAAACGTTTTTATTCCCACAAAGCTCTAACCTAAGTAAACACTTCGGTTCTTTCCGATTTTGTTGTGTTAGTAGGTACAGTTCTTATAGAAGAATTTTGGCGTTTTTCTAAAACAAAACTTTCGTAAACAAATTTTTCACAACATTTATACAAAGTTTATTTACAAGACTAATAGTTTAAGTTTTATGAAGAAAATTAGGTATAATGAAAATTATTTTACTGAATCGCTAAAATTAGGTATTACTTACCTACGTGAGTATTTGTACAAGAGAAAGGAACCCAGGAAGAACAATTGAATAAAGAAGGCGAACGAATTATTCTATGCACTAAAAACTAAATTTATGAGTAAAAGGGAAGTTTCAAGTAAAACACAAATAAAAGTGTTTAAATATGGACCAATATTCACGTAAGGTATACTCAGTATACTATTGGCGCGGAGTAATAAACCTGTCAGAATTATTGAATCTCCCGTATTGCAGTGGCGTAGGTACCTGATACGTTTGGAAAATCATATTTTTAGTAGGTAAATATATTATAATAGTAAATCTATCTTGATATACATTATTATGTGGTTTCTTTTATTGTTTCAATCCTTACTTTGTGGAATCTATTTTTCATAGTAAATAATTTAATTCAGCAATATTCCACCGTTTAATAAGATATAAATAGATACAAAACTTTTGTAAAACACAGTATTTGAATATAAAATTAAACTCTAAAATCGATAAATGACAAATGTGTCGTTTCTCAATTTGTCTATTTTAAATTTTAATTTTATATAGGTACGTATACTGAGTTTTACAAAAGTTATAAATCTATTTGCATCTTATTAAACTGTGGAATATTTCAAAAAATTATTTACTATTATGTGGTAACAATTATTCTTTAGCGTCAAAATGTGTGTTGGATTATCTATCATCAGGTAAAGTATGGTCGTTAGAGCAGTCATTACGGCAGACGGGTTGTAATTTCTGCGAAAGATTACAGATAATTAGTTGTTTGACCGAAGGTCTTCGTATACTTTCTAAATGAAATAGTAGATTATTTTACAAGGAGTTAAACAATATAATTGTTGAGCTTAAAAGTTTGCTGGCGAGGCGTTTGCCGAGACAGCAAATCTAATGATACAATTATATTTTTTAACTCAAGTAAAATATATTATTTTTCTTTAAGCGTTTATTGCTAGTTTTTTATGTGTTATTTTCAAATGTTCGAGATTTTTGAGTGTTATGGTGACGTTTTATTCTCGACAAATCAAGTTGGTACTTTACTGTTACATTCATAATATGACATAACCGAGGTACCAACCTCCAAATAGTTGTTGAAAACAAAATAACTGTTTTGCTTTTAATGTCTAGACAGTAAAAAGAATTATTAGCGTCTGCCAGTAGTTCAATAATATGACGTTTTATTGTCGCTTGAAGAAAAAATATGTTTAGTTTGTTATTAGCAATAAATCGGCTTGTTTGTTTGTTTGTGTGTTAGTGCAAATAATTTTGAAATGGAAAACTTTTCACCAGCAAAACGTGTTAAAAGTGGTGCGTTATCTGCTAATAAAAAATTATAATTTTAAATGTGCATGACGCTGTTCGGTGTCAACACCCTGCAAAAAGTGTCGATGATATTGTAGAATTATGTTCTGCAATGACGGGAATATCAAAATCCACCATTTATAAACTAGTGAGGGAAAAAAAATTTGGGACAAGTGCTTTACCCACTTCCATCTCCTGGTCGGCGCCCGATGGAATTAGATGATGCATTGAGGAATTCTGTCCGTAGAAACTCGTTCTACTTACGGAAAGAGATTCCTACAATCGATAAGATTTTACTAGCAGTAAATGAGGATGAAAATCTACCCCAAATGAGTCGTAGAACACTGTGGAAACTTCTTCGCAAGTTGAAGTTTACTTGGGAGAAGATAAATAGAAGATCCGTTTTAATTGAAAAACAAGAGATTATTACATGGAGGAGAAATTATCTTCGGGAAATAAGAAAATATAGGCGTGAAGGCAGGCGTATATTCTATTTGGATGAAACCTGGATCAATGCAGGACATACCGTAAAAAAACATGGCATGATAATACCGTTACGAGTGCTCGACAAGGATTTATAGAAGAGCTATCGACAGGATTTCGACCGCCTTCTGGGAAAGGAACACGGTTAATTATTACTCATATTGGCAATGAAGATGGCTTTGTAGATGGTGGTTTGTTAAAATTCGAATCAAAGAAAACTGGCGACTACCACAAAGACATGAATGCTAATGTGTTTGAAGAATATTTTGAGCAGATGCTAGATTTGATACCCCAAGGATCTATAATAGTTATGGACAACGCCAGCTACCACTTACGAAGATACGAAAATTTACCTACCAGCGCTTGGAGGAAAGCAGAAATTATAGATTGGTTATCTGTTAAGAATATAACTTTTGAGGATGACATGGTGAAAAGAGAATTATTGGATATTGTTAAAGTTCATAAGAATAAGTATATACGTCATGTTATTGACGAAATGGCAAAGAATCATGGCATTGAAGTACTGCGTTTACCACCTTACCATTGTGAGCTGAATCCTATAGAGTTGGTTTGGGCTCAAGTAAAAGGTGACGTCGCTCGTAACAATACCACTTTTAAACTCGACGACGTGAAAAACTTCTGGAAAATGCATTAAACAAAGTAACACCTGAAAGATGGAAGAACTGTGTATCTCATGTCGTTAAGGAAGAAGACAAATGTTGGCAACTGGATAATTTAGTAGAGATAACATTGGAGCCAATTATTATATCACTAAACACACAAGACAGCGATTCTGATTCCGAAATGGAAATTTCAGACGAGGAAGAAAGTTAAATGACCAAGCGTAATGTGCCTGAAACAGTGTTCTACTCTCTAAACACCATTTATTGTAACCATGAGTGAGTATTGTCAGTTATTTTTAAATATACCTACTTTACCTACTAATGTCTTGTCATTTAAATGAACATTTTTATGCCTGTTACTTTTATCTATTCATTTTGATAAGTTTCCATGACAACCACATAATTTTATAATTGAGCCAAATTTACTTTTGGTGCCTAAAAATCGGTCCCCGCAAATTAATTGTAATTGTAATAAATGTACTGACGATATCTGCATTACTATTTTATTTTATATTTATGTCATATATTATTTATATGTTATTTATTTTATTTGTATAGTAGATCACATTACAAATTTTACTTCTTACGTATTATATACCATTATTTTTGTATCTTGGTGTAATTCTCGTTTCGTCAGTACCTGGGCTGATGGCAACGTGTTTACACAGATTAAACTATTGTTCTCAGACCCTAGATGGGTCGATATGCTGCAAGAGCAGCACAATGATCGTATTTTGGTTAGAATTTATTGGTTTTACTTAACCGTAGAAGTACCGCTTTCACAAGAAAATAAAGAATTATTTCAAGCAATAATGATTTATTACTCCGCGCCAATAGTATACAGACTATAGCAAGTTGTCGGTACTGACATATCAAAAAAATCAAGCTACAAGCAGTCGGAATGATGTACCTAAGAAAAATAATAGGTGTTACAAGAAGAGAAAGATTGAAAAACACAGACATAAGAAAGGAACTGAAAATAGAAAGTACACTAACATTTATAGAGAGGAAACCACTGTCGTGGTGTGGTCATCTAGTAAAAATAAAAAAAATCACCAGTAAAATAGATACAAAAGACAGGAATAGTAAAATATAAAAAAAATAAAGACAAAGAAAAACATAGAATGGAGAAGTGAGAAGAATACTTGAAAAAAAAAGGAAAAAATGGAAAAAAGCAGATGAGATGAAGTGTAATAAGAAATAATAGAAGAAATTTACATGTAGAATAATATGTAATGTAATATTTATAACAATGATTATATAAAATATTATTGTTGTATCTAAGACCGAAAGGTTTATCTGATTCTCTGATAATATAGGTATATACAGTGCGACCCACTTAAAAGCGAAACACTCCCATAAAATTTATATTTATTGTCCGATTTTGACAAACTTTTTTTAATTCTAGAGAGTTTAAATCTATCCTTTAGGACAAATTATCACATTTTTTTTTACAAAAACCAAGACCTACTACAAATTTTTTGGAAATGAAAATTAAAGAAATTGAAAAAACTTTTGTTTAAACAAGGTATATTATAAGAATATTAAAAATTAAATCCCCTTTAGATCTCGAAAATAACGAATAGTTTCTAAAATGCAAGCAGCATTGCTTTTCTGAAGGGTAATACTGATCCGCTGCAACAAGTATAACTTTAATCATTACTCCCCACTAACCAAAATTAACTTTCTTCCCAAATTCTCAATAAACGTTTGAGCAGCCTCACAAAACGTCACCATAGACTCTATGCTAAACGGAACAAATATGTAATCATTATATATCTTCTGGTAGGTTCTTATCTTCCTTTTTGCTTTGAGTTTGGCAACAAGACTAAGTCCTCTACGGCAGTTTGAAAATATAAAGGTCCTATGGTGTCTATTACAACCACATCCCAAACTAAACACTTCTCTAAATAATCCCGGTGGTTCAAGTCTAGGAGGACATCTTGCCGATCCCAGGACATGCTTCAGAACATCATTTAAAGTGTTATGACGAGATCATTTACCTACTTCTTTGATACAAGACATCCTATAAAGACCATCCCTGTCGACTTCTTTACCACGTGGTTGGGCTAAACTTCGTGTTTCACGTCTTTGAAAAATCAAGTTAGTCAAGTCCGAAGAAGAAAGATTAATTTTGTTAACGCCAAACCGTTCTTGAGTAAAAAGTAGCTTTTATATTTTCGAACCTTTCCAAAAACAATTCCAATTTTAAAATCTTTTTCTTTTAAAACTGTTCTACTAGCTTCAAGTGTCAACGGTGATCCCAATAAAATCAAATTGTCCTTTGATATATTTTGGATTCTAGACAAAATGTCGGAAAACGCTTGTAAAACCGAAGCATTACAATCAGAACATAGATATATATCACTCTTTGATACATTTATTTTCTTTTAATTATAAAATTATTTTCTTCAAATCGGCTAAGACTTCAACTGGTTCCTCACAAAGTGTCCTATAGCAGCATAGTTGAGAGTCCTATTCCTCAATGATAGTTTGAAGCATTAAACAAAATGGTAATGGGCCAAGAGAATCTCCCTGCTGTACTTCCACTTGCGACAGAACAGTGTTATCTCCAAAAAGAGATTTGTTGAAGCAGAATAGCACAATGCAAAAAGTCGTAGAGCGAAGGCGTCTTGTCCTTCACGGCATTTAATAATGAATTTCACTCAACACTATTGAATGCGTTGCAATGATAAATAGGACTTTAGAATTTCTAATATTGTTATTGAGAAAGGATCGAACTATGTGAATAATTGACTTCACATAGGCTTGCGCTATACAAAACTGGAAGAGATAACTTTGCCTTCCAACATCATATTTCAAAGTACAGTGATGGATTTTAAAAAATTGGCTTCCACCAGTCCATTTGATAAATGTACTATATCTTTCAGGTCTCAGTCCGTCAATGCCACCAGCAGATCTATTGTTAAAACTTGAAATTTCTGTTGCAACGTCATCCATTGACACTTGCAAGCTGATATCATCTTTAGACAGTTCTTGAGGATAAATTAGAATGCGAGAAGGAGCTGGATGCTTTGCTTGTAATTTCTGAAAAATTGAGTTACCCTGAGAGGCAAAATCATCCGAAGAACACAGTAGCTTAATTGCACCCGAATAACTCCATATGCAACTTTAATCTCTACGGCTTTGAAAAGACGATCATCTCTGGCTTGTGTCTTCGTCTTACGATGTTTAGAGGATAAAAAATAGGGATTTAATTCTTGCACTCTTTGGTATGCGCTTAAGAACCTTTACATTTATCTTCAAATATGCTATGTGCTCTACAAAAGATGACCAATTTTTTTATTTTGAGTTTTCTGTAATTGCCTGTATGTATTCCTTATATTCATTCCTCAAATCGTTGTGAGCACTTTGGACATGGGTTGCTAAACCTCTTCTATTCTTGCACATTTTTGGTTTATAAAGATCACAAAAGGGTTCAATATATAATGTCGTCATCATTATTTGAATGAGTGTTGGAGACAGCAGTACATTATAAGAAGTTATATTAGCAATTTTTTCAAAAATCTTAGTACATTATTAGATATAAATAGATATAAAAATTAAAAATTAGAGATAATAATGTATCATAAAGTATAGTTTTAAATGCTCTATGATTTAGAGTTAGTCAAAATCGCACAATACATTATAATTTCATGAAAGTGTTCCGCATTCAAGTGAGTCACTCTGTATATACGTTAGATTCTAAATTCCCATTTAAGGTAGAATTAATATTGTTGGGGTAATCCTGAATGTTCCTACTCCGTAAATTTTACATTAAAATTTCTAAATGAAAAAAATAGTAAAAAGTAAACTAGAAAGAGGAAAAATTCTGAATCGATTGATATCATCGGCATAAGTTTCTATAAAAGTTTAAACTAAAAAAACATGCATTTAGTTTATGCAAAATGATCGCCTAAGTACTCCTAACTACACAATTTGCAAACTGTTGCAAAAATAAAGAAGATCATATATGTAATGATGTAATTGGAACCTCATCTGTCGTATCAAGTCCTTGTGGTAAGAGAATAACTCGTACTTCTAATCACCATGCTTCTTGTCACAAAATATCAGCCACAATGCAATCGTCTAATGCTAATTGCAGCAATTGTAAGTCATCTAATCAAGTAGCTGCTATTAGTTTACAGTTTTGCAGTCACTTGGTGGAACTGTAGTAAAAAATACTAACCTTCAGTGTCCTGGACCTAAAAAGCTCCACTGTTATCGATGTGGCGCACCTAATATCACTTTGCAAAACTTGCTCTAAGTGTTGGAAAACTATCATCAGAAGAGCCAATATGCCGTAGTGCTGCCTTTGTTTTACCCCAATTTAGGCTCTAAACTATGAATGTTCTCAAAACTGTGTTTTAGATTACATTATCATTCATGCGTCTCAAGACAAGCGTCCATTACTAAAAATTTTAATTTTAAGGTACAAGTTTCTTGGTTTGTTAGATTCGGAAACCTCTAAAACTATTGTAAAGTTACTAGATTACAAATTGTTTAAAAAATTAGGTTTGTTATTAATCCCTTCGTCTTAAAACATCACTGTGGCTAATGGCAATTAATGTAAAGCGATTGGCACAACTGATGCACTTATTGAATTAATGGGAAAAATTAAAATAATTAATCATAATTTAATTTTAGGTATCTATTTCTGGTTTGCAATGAACATTATTCCCGATTTAAACAAAGATGTTTGGCATTTTTCTTCGCTCGATAACAACTTACAAATCTTAGAAATTAACAATACTAAAACCCTCACTACTTCACAAAAGACCATTCTTGGTGAATTTGTGGATTTAAAATTTAAAATGTTGTCAACACGTTCTGTAGGATTATGTAAGTAGCCTTCCATTCAATCGAAATAGAACCCAATATCAAACCCATTAAACAACGATATTATCTTGTTTCACTTTTCAAACAAAAATTTTAGGCCAACATCACAATCAAATGCTCAAAGATCAAATTATCAAACCATCTTCTAGCCCTTGGTCGACCGCTGTTTGTTTAGTGCCAAAGAAAGCCAATACATATCGTTTATGTGTAGATTTCCGGCAACTTTACCAAGTGACTTATCTATTACCATATGTTTCCGCCATCTTAGATTGAAGTCATGCCAAATTTCCTAGTAGTATCGATATTAAGTCTGCTTATTGGAATATTTTTTTGTCTGAAGAATTGAGAAAGTACACTGCTTTTACAATACCTGATCGTGGTGTATACCAATTATCAATTTACACAAATTACTTTTAGCCTAACTAACGTACTTTCTACATTGCAGCGTATAATCAATCAAATATTAGGAGCCGATTTACAACCCTCAGTTCTAGTTTATCTTGATCATATTATCATTGCCTTTCAAACTTTCTAACAGAATTTAAACACCCTATATATTGTTTTTGATAGATTAATTTCTGCGGTATTCTCACACAATCTAAAAATGACAATTTTGTTTACCTCAAATAAAATATCTTGGTTATATCGTAGACAGGGACAAACTCAGGCCTGATCCTGACAAAGTAAATGCAATTCTAAAAATACCTCTACCAAAAAATATTGCAGACATAAGACGCTGCATCTTGATACCGTTGATTCACACAAAATTTTGCTGCTGTACTCGTTTCTTTAACTCATCTCACTAAAAAGAATGTAAAATGGCATTGGTCTAGTGAATGCGATCTAGTAAAGAACGCTTAATTACCGCTCCCTTATGATTTTACTCGAATATTTATTCTACAAATCGATGTATCTTCGTAGGGATAGGTGCTGTGCTCACGCTCTTCAACCCGCCAAGAAAGAAAGTATTCAACGACAGAATTAGAATGCCTCGATTTGATCTATTCGGTTGAAAAATTATGTCGTTATTTAGAAGGAACACATTTTAAAGTAATAACTAACCGCTATTCCCTATTATGGCTTCATCGGTTAAAAAATCTACAAGATCGTTTAGCCCGGTGATCATTACGATTACAACCACATGATTATCAGCTAACTCATCGCAAAAGGAAGGATCATATTGTCCCTGATATGCTTAGTAGATCCGTACCTTATCTTGAGTTTTATTCTGTAAATTCAATTAATGTTCAATTTACGCTATCCGATTGTTGGTACCCACAGATGTTGAAAAACGTTCAACTATGTCTTCATAAATTTCCTCTTTGGAGAGTGGAAAACAAGTTGCTGTATAAATACGTGTCTTCTCCAAATCATGAATTTGCTTTAACAGCAGAAGCTTGGAAAACCATAGTTCCAAAAGACAACGTTGTTCCCACTCCGTAAAATTTTTACATTAAAATTTCTAAATGAAAAAAAATAGTAAAAAGTAAACTAGAAAGAGGAGAAAATTCTGAATCGATTGATATCATCGGCATAAGTTTCTATAAAGGTTTAAACTAAAAAAAACATGCATTTACTTTATGTAAAATGTTCGCCTAAGTACTCTAATTAAACAATTTCCAAACTGTTGCAAAAATAAAGAAGAAATTAAAATATGTAAAAAGTAGTCTCGCATTGGAAGATAATTCTGAATCGGTTGGTGTGATTGACACAATTTTACTTAAAAGTTTAAATCAAAAATAAGATGCACTTACGTTGTACGTAGGGAAATTTCCGGTTGATAAGAATTTGCAAAAATTGTCAGTCGGACATGTTCGCAGATTATTTATAAATTTAATCGTGTTATGGGCCGTTTCCAAACTAATTTGTAAATACTTTCAAGGATCAAAACGATACACAGATCAAAACGATATACGGATCATCTTGAACCTGGAGGTAATATATATTTCAATGTTAAAAAAATCTGTTTTTGAACAATAAAATGTTGTATATTTTACTGATCGACCTCGAAATTAGCCAGTCATAGGACACCCAATTTACACAAGAAATAATTAATTTATTTAACTAATCCTTCATACTTTTTTATAAACAATTACAACGTAAAAAATTATCGGGAGAGCAAAACAAAATTATCGTCAAATACCGGGATATCAAAAATTATCTTGGTCAAGGGTGGTTGTGGAATGTAAAACGTTTGTCTTACTTTAAATTTTTGAATATATTTTGTTGTGTCAGAATCTGTCATAATTTGTTGTTCATTATTGTTTTACAACTGAAATAAATAGGTATGAAATTTGTAGGTTATTGATGATGTCAGTGTGACAATGACATAATTATTTCAAACGTAAACTAAGACAAACGTTTTACACTCCACAACCACCTTTGACCAAGATAATTTTTGATATCCCGGTAGTAACTACTCAAGTAAACGTAAGATGGCGCGGTCATTTCGCTCATTTTCGTAAGAACACGCGGCATAAGTGTCAATGAAAAGTTTATTATTTTGTTTAGATTGTTGTTTCTTAAAAATTTCAATTATTTATAAAATTCTTCTCTTTAGTTGCTGGTTAACAGTTTAAAAAATAAATAAAAAGTATTTAAGATCATTTCTTAAATAGATTTCAACACAAAAACGGTAAAAACAGTAACATGCATATATAAATTAACTTTGCCATTTGTTCATATATATTTTGTTCATCAGGAAATCACTTTCTAACGATCTTTGAAATATTATTTAACGGAGTGACCTAAAAATATACGTTCGTCAGGAATATAAATTGTTACAAGTTAAGTACAAAGATAAACGAATGGTTGAAGAAAAACCATCTATTTTTGACAATTTGAGAAGATGAAAAATAATTGCGACCATTATTAAAGATTTCTTACAGACATAAATTCTGTCAAATTTAATTGTAGACGATGAAATATTATCTAAAATAATTTTACATTACATCTAAGTGTTAAGTAGCCCCGGTAAAATTTATTAAAAGCATCCATAACTAATTGTTTGCGATTAAACGCTCATTGCGCATAACATGACGTTTTGGTAATTATTGGAGATTGATTTTCACTGTAGAATAAACTTTAATATTATTTGATCGTAAAATATACATACCAAAGAGAATTAAATTTTATAGAATCTTAAGTGGTGTCAATTAACCCCATTTATATCATTGTTAAATTTATACGGTTGGGAATGTCGTAAGAGATCAATACATTATCAAAATTAAGTATACAAATCGCTTTAATTACCGTTTTGTGTAATTTTACATATTTACATAAATTTTTCGTTTTCCACGACTTTCTTATCGACGCAAAGCGTTCGGGTTGTACGCACATCAAAGGTGGTTTATATAAATTTATACAAATTGAGCAAAAATAGATTGCTTGTGTTAATTAAAATGTGCGTGTTTACTTGGTTAAATTCTAGATACATACAAGTGAAAGTTTAATAATAATAAAAAATGTATTAAACTGAACTTGGCGCCAAATATGAAAATACTGATTAATTGTTAAAACACCATTCATTAATTAAAAGACCTTCTGTTAAATCTGACAATCAATGTAGTACATAGATAATTAAATGTGTACGGAAGTATAATTTTTTGCAAACCACTGAACATGAAATTTAATAATAACAATACTAACAGTTTAAGCTCATGTAAAATTATTCCACTATTTACATACAAGGACATATCACTTTAAACGTCCCGGGAAACAATCACGACACTTAATATCCATAAAGATAAATTTTTACCGTGTGCGTTCAATTTCCACTAATTGGAAGCTAAATTTACAATTATTTTTGTTGTAGGTGCTGCAACCATGGATGACATTAACAACGCATTATCTTTGGAAGACTGTACCGCAGTGATCTACAATGATCTTAAAGAAACTAACCCTGAAGTTTTGTCGTATAAACTTAATCCAATTTCTGAACGAATTGAGGGCCTTCTCGGACAACACTTTGCACTCGAAATTACGTACAGAACTGAAACGGAAATAAAAACCAACCGTTATTTTTTAAAGGTTTTAAACGGATCTTCCAAAATTATATTCGAAATGTGCACGTCAGTGAACGCTTATGAGAAAGAAGATTTTTTTTTATAATACACTAATAAAAGAATTTAAAAGGTTTAATTTAGACACAGATTTTGTTCCTAATTGTTATTTTAGTAAACCTTATCTGATTGTTCTTGAAGACATGTCATTTAAGAATTTTAAACCAAGTGGTAGTATAGATTTAAGTCTGGAGTCTTGTAAAAATCTTTAAGGACGGTTGCTAAATTACATTCTTCTAGTTTATTATACGAAGCTGCTAGATCAGAAGAATTAGGAACGAATTATGTGTTGGTGAATGCTTTTCCTAATTTATTGAAAAACTTTCTTTTCGAAAAAGAAAATAATTTTTGCTAAAGAATGGTTACAAAAGTCTTTAAGTGCAGTAAGCGAATTAATTAAGTTTGTGCCTGAAAATCATGTTAAGAACGATGAGTTCAAGAAAAGATTTTTAGAATTTGTTGATCGCATGGATGGAATTGAAATAAGTTTTCAAAATTGTATACAAACAATATTGCACGGTGATTTGTGGTGCAATAATTTTTGTATAAAAACGACGATTTTTCAAATGAAAGCATCTTGCTTGACTTTCAAATAGTAAAATATGGTGTACCTGCGATAGACGTACTAAATTTCCTATTTTGTAATACTAGAAAAAATTTAGAGATTTACACACCGAAGAATTAATCAATTTTTATTATGAATGTGTGAAAGAAAATTTAATCAAACACGGATACCGTAATATTCCGTCTAAAGCAAAGTATTTAGTGTTATCGGCAGATTTAAAAATACTTTTAAAAGTTATATGTTTGTGTGATCGAACAGTAACGTTACTGTTTGATCAAGATGCTGTTTTTGAAACGGATGAAGAATTAAGAAGATTTTGCTCGATGAAAGAACTACTAATTTAATAACAGCGTTTGAAAAAACGATTCGTTTAAAGAAGTGATTGAAGAAGATTTATGTGAACTGCGGGATTTATTATTTGAGCGTATGTAAATATTTTTATGTATTTAGTGCAAAATTTTTATATTAGTAAACAAAAAGTAAAAAAATTGTATTTGTACGTTTAGTTTAGAATAATAGTACTCTATTTTTGCAACTGTTGTTTTCTTTAAATAATGTTACTATTGTAATATTTTGTACAGTAGTAGGTACACATTTATCGGAAATAAATTCTTGGTTTTGCAAAAGTAAATAATCCAAAGTAATTTTTTAAAACTTATTAATTTAATAGAATAAAATATGTTAATGGTAATGACGCAACAATTACAAGATATAGGTATAATTGCGAGCGAAATAAATCTTTCCAATCCTGTTTCAGAAGGACCATCCTGTAAAAACGATAAAACAAAAAGACAAAACTCTTTGAAGTGATGCTGCTGATTGGCTACATGATTTAATCTTTATGTCAACTGTACAAGATCTGTACAAGAAACTAGGCGATAAATAAAACTGTAAACTCAATCAAAATCAGGAATGAAGGTAAACAGAATACGGTTACTCATTATTCGGTAATATTTCTGTAATAATCAAGAATTAAGAAAATGTTCAATTGAAAGTCAGCTTTAAACTCCCAAGCAAGATGCCATTAGTAATTGTTGGCAAACTAATTTCTACCAATACTTCGTAAGCTGAAAGGTAGACGACATATTAAACCGTTAGTTTTTTTTGTACGCTTTTGCTCTCGAAATATATCGGAAATAATTCTCCGCCTTAAATTTTTTTTTGTTTGAACGAATAAAATAAGGGCGATGCAGGGACACTTGTGTGTGAACCTTGTAACGTGTTACTAGAGGTATGTACAATATATGTTTAGATTAATTTTGGGGATGCTTTATTTTGAACCAGATTTAAGTTTGCCCTTTTGCACGTTTTTAGTTTTACCTTTTACGATTGTTTAAACCACAATTATGGAAAAATTAACTAATTAGGAACCGCTAATGTAGTTTCTTTGTCTGAAAATTTATTGCGTCGAGAATTGTCTCGCGCGTATTTTCTTTTTGTAAAACGCCTTCATGAAGCGTTCGTCACCGATTTATCAAATGGTTTTTTTATTAAGGTTTAATTTAAATTGAGTTCATATATATTGCTATGGGAAACAATAGATAAAATATAAGTTAACAGGTTGTAAAATAACCACTGTCGCGGAGGCATAAATTTGGGCGTTTTCAGTCTATTTTTAGAACATATGAAGTGGATTTTTCTAACAATGCAACAAGATGTGAAACGCTATTAAATTATTAATTGTTTTAAATCGTTTGTTTTAAGGGTCGTTTACATCTATTTGAATTGAATTAACGTACGTAAAATTAAGAATTGGCAAATGTTTAGCACCATTCCGCTAACACTTGCGTATACGGAAAATTAACGTGTATACGAAATTGTTGTGTCAACTTCAACTTAAGAAGTTACTAGACAGTTTATTATGTTTGTGTGCAGTTTTACCATGAGTGATTGTAAAGTAATGTTCAATGAGAACTTCTTAAGCTAACTTAGTAAATGTAAGCGGAAAGTTTCGTGTATTCGTGCGTTGATTCTTATTTTTTTGTGTCTGCATTGATTTAGTTTAACTGGATGTGAACGATACCTTACTCATGAATTCGTTTGTACCTTTTACAAGTTGGGGAACGTTTTTGAATGAAGGCTGTTATCAATTATCAATGTTGTTTTTTTGATATATTGATTTAGTTCGAATCGGATGGGTGTATTTTAAGCCGCCTGGTAACGACCGTTGGTTGACTTAATTGTCCTACCCGGTTTGTTGCAAGTGGAGTAGCTTGTACACCTCCACCGTGGAATTATTTGATATTTTTGATTTAGCAAACGTTGGAGAGTGTTCGTCAGAAAGGGGCGGTTCAAGCCGCCTGGCAAAAACCGTTGGTTGACTATGTCCTAGCTGGTTTGATGCAAGTGGAGTAGCTTATCTCTCTCTCCGACTTAATGCCATAAAGAGAGAGGTTCAAACCGCCTGGCAAGAGCTGTTAGTAGACTTAATGTCCTAGCTGGTTTGATGCAAGTGGAGTAGATTATCTCTCTCTCAATTTAACATGAAACTTTAACTATGACATTTATTGTCATTGAACTTATTATTTACCTGCTGATACAAAGAATATCAAAGCAGAGGCTATTGATTTATGATCTTGATTTTATTTGATATGATATTTATTATGTATATGCAATGTATTGTTTTTTTTTTTTTCTCTGTGTTTTTACTAACATTCGACAAACGAAGCCATGAGGCTATTTGATGATTATTTATCTCATAAGAATTGAAATATGATGAACATATCTTGTTGCAGTGTTTTATTTGATTTGGTTAATATTCTGATTATTGACATTTTATGTGTTATGCCTTTGCGATTTGTGTGTTATTTGTGTATGTCCAATGTACTTTTCAGGTTTTCCTTTTTGTAAGCAGCCTATGCAGAAATTAATTATTAAATGTTATTGTGGTTTGCATGTGAGTTTTATTTTAATATATTGGTTTATAATACATTATCCAAAGTGAATCAGTTCTCATTCAATCCGAATTTATCCAAATCTTGTAGAGAAATTAAAAATAATCACAACGTAGGATCCTTTTCTATTTTATTTATTTGACGATCACAACTTTTTTTTGTTAAGGCCAAATTTTGTTAACTTTATTTTTGGAGTGGGTTACTGACTTCTAATTTATGTACTACGACATAGGTTAGTTGTCACCTCTGATACTCGTAACTTGTTTTGAAATTTTGTCATGCATGTATCACTACAAGATAAAAGGATAATGGTTGAAACACCTTGTATATTGAACACAAAAGTCTCAGCCCTATATTCTAAAAAAATGTAAAATAAAGTAGTTATTGGGAAATATTAATTATTTGTTTATTTGCAAGGAGTCATGTTTTAACTAAAGAAACAGATCAACAAAATAACATAACTATCTAAGAAGATTACTTAAATTAAATGTTCAAAGACGCATCCTTCCTTTTCGACACATTTAGTCAATCTTATTTGGACACTACGGGTAGCTTTTAATATGGTCCTACGGTAGATGTTGCTAATAATGTAGGAATTGTTTTCCTGAAGTTCATCCACTGTTCCATATCACTTTATTTTTTACTTTTTCCCACAAAAAATCAAATGGTGTCATGTCAGGTGACCGCGGGGGCCACTGAACACGACCATTTATTCCTAAATAACATATCTAATAACTCACGTGGTGATTGTGAGCGAGCGCTCCATCTTGTTGGAATTGTCTATCTGCCAAATTTTCTAATATTTCCGTCATTAGTGCTGCATATCTTTGTCCTGTGAAAGTACCTTGGTGAAAACATGGTCCGACAATTAGGGCTCCGATTATACCACACCAAACGTTCAAACTGTAACAATGTTGAAGATTACGAGAATCAACAACAAATGAGTTTACAGCACTTTAGTAATGATTATTTCTTCTATTTAACATCTCGCAGTTAGAAAAATTTTATTCATCACTCTACACAAAAAGTTTCTTCACAACCTCTGATAAACCATTGAGAAGAATTTAAGCGTCTTTGATAGTCATCCGAAAGTAGAGTTTAAACAAGCCGATATTTAAACGAAACATTTATGTTTTTTTTTAAATTTTATGGAAAGTATCCTCTGGGTCCAAAATTTGTAAAAATTTGAGAAGTGATTTTCAACTCTGTTACGGGTTTATTTGCAAAAGTAGAACGTATGTCGAGAGCGTTTTTAAAAACGTGTGTAGCACGTTACGACGAAAGTCGAATTTGCCGAGCATGTTGCTAGTTTTCTATTCGTGGAAATAAAATTATCAAAAGTTTCGGGGACGATCAGCAGACATTTTCTTCTTCCTTCTACATGAGTGTTGGGGCGTGTCTTTTAAAGTTAAAAATTGTACACATAAATTAATACTGTGTGTTTCAAGATTCTCAAGTCAAAGTGGTGTTTAAATTTAAATCCGACTGCATTCACCGTAAGTACTTTTTTTTCCTTTCGTTTGTTTTGTGGTTGTGTTAGTTCCAATTACGACGTATACTTTAGCACGTGCGTTGACCTCATATTCTCATCGTGTATTACACCTGGAGTAATTTTGTTTGCTATATTGAATTGTCTATTTGTCTCTCTAATTTGTGCCGAAAGCTGCTGAGCTAACTACTACAAATACTATATCCTCCACGAAATTAGTGCGCTACATCGAGCCAAATTTCCTTACTTTTCTGTCTAGGTTGTACCGCTAGAGCCGTCGCTTTATTGTTATTTGTAAACTACAACCGTAACAACTTTTTGATTACAAGCGTAAATTATTAAGAGAGATTGACTCAAAGTAATGATGAATTAATTAGCCTTTATATAGCTGTAATGGAAGATCTTATTGTTTATTTAAAACCACCCATGACAGAAACAGAAATTTTAAGAAGGAATATTGTGCTATATTTTCAATCTGCTCTTTGTCTAACTGAAGTGTCTTTTATTGATCAATTGTTAGAACTTTGTCGTAGTCTAGAAAAAACTAAAGATGCTATAAAATCATATAAACCACTTGACCGAAATACTAACAATTAAATGTAATTGGAACCTCATCTGTCGTATCAAGTCCTTGTGGTAAGAGAATAACTCGTACTTCTAATCACCATGCTTCTTGTCACAAAATATCTGCCACAATGCAATCGTCTAATGCTAATTGCAGCAATTGTAAGTCATCTAATCAAGTAGCTGCTATTAGTTTACAGTTTTCCAGTCACTTGGTGGAACTGTAGTAAAAAAATACTAACCGACAGTGTCCTGGACCTAAAAAGCTCCATTGTTATCAACGTGGCGCACCTAATGTGACTTTGCAAAACTTGCTCTAAGTGTTAGAAAACTATCATCAGAATTTATTTATTTATTTATTTATATAACGGGCAGGCATACCCTAGATACAATAGATACAATATTAGAAATTAAACTATTTCATAATACAACTCTACTTAATATTAATACTAAAAATAGAAAATTATAATCAGAGTCAGCAATAAAGAGACAAAGAGTGTGTTTAATTATTGCACTCAAAATGAAATACATTTACATTCTTAAAGGTACATAAGTTTAAAAACCAAAACATTGAAAACCAAAAACAAAAAAATTGAAAATAAAGTACATAAGAACACCGCAATACATTTAATATTTAATATTAGAACACAGAATAAACATAGTTACTCACAAACTAATGCATGTATTCGTTTTTTATAGTTTGCTAAGGTGAGAGAAAACAAACATCTCCAGAAGCATTGGCTGCATTGAAAGATCGAGGGAAAAAACTATTGTATAGATAATTTCTTCTATAAAAAGATTTTGCAAAAAGATGTGTTGAGCGAGTACTGATATTTGGCACATGCAGTATTATCTTACTTAATAAGTCAGGGCAATCAACATGTGAATTAAATATTTTGTATAGAAATACTAGATCTAAGTACGTTCTACGATTCTTTAAGTTTGACAAATTTAAGTTCTTGGCAAGAGATGAAGATGTACTTGTTGGAAGATGTTGATCTAATTTATATGCTAGAACTCTTAGAAATTTCTTCTGAATATTTTCAATTCTATTAATATGACAAACATAATGTGGCGACCAAACGGGGAACAGTATTCTAATGAGGGGCGAATTAGAGTTGTAAATAAATATTTGAGGACATGTGGACTTTGAAAGTCTTTAGTGAAACGAAAAATAAAGCCCAACTGTCGATTACATCTTTTATTAATGTATCAATGTGCACAGTAAAATCTAATTTGGAATCAAAATATATACCAAGATCTTTGATTGTATTTACACGAGAGAGACGTTTTCCTTGAATAAAATAATCATGTAATATAGGAGCATGTATTCTATAGTAGGTAAGAATGTTACATTTTTAATATTAAGTTCTATACGATTTTCAGTACACCAGTTCTCTATGTAATTAATAAATAACTGAAGATTTTGAGAATCTGCAACTGAAGATATCTTGACAAATAACTTGATATCATCTGCAAAAAGTAAATGTCTAACAGAGGTTTGGAGTTTATTATTTAATGAATTTATGTTTAAAGAAAGGTCATTTATAAATATAAGAAAAAGGAATGGTCCTAATAGAGATCCTTGAGGTACTCCTGATGTGACATAAATAGGTTTGGAAAAATTGTACTGAACTTTTACATTTTGTATACGGTTTGACAAATAACTTTTACACCAATCTAGCAATGCACCACAAATGCCATAACATTTAAGCTTAGCTATAAGATGATTATGACTAACCTTATCAAAAGCTTTTGCAAAATCTAAATATAATGTATCTACTTGACCCAAATCATCAAAGGAATTTAAAATGTAGTCTTGAAAAACTAGCAAATTGCTTAAAGTGCTTCTGCCTGAAGTAAAACCATGTTGATTAAAGCTAATTACCTGCTTAAATTGAGGTCTAATAACATCTAGCACTAAAGATAGCAATGGAAGATTGGATGGTGATGGGACGGTAATTTTTATGTCACTCTTTGAACCAGATTTGTGAAGAGGAGAATATAACTAATTTTTAAATCATCAGGGTAGATACCATATAATAAAGACTTATTGAATATTATATAAAAAGAAAAGAGAGAGAAGTAGCACACTGTTTCAAAAACTTGGGTGGAAGACCATCCAGACCTGGTCCTTTTTTACATCTAAGGAAGACAATTTTTTGTTATTGATTCAACAGATATTAAGATATTGCCAAGACACAAGTTTGTTTCCATATTATAATGTACATTAGTATTTGTCAAAGGATTAAAAACATTACTAAAGTGATCTGCAAACAAATTAGCAGATTCAGATGGAGAATTTGCTTCATTTTCATTTAAGAACATTTTATCGGGAAAGTAGGATTTATCTTTGCGGTACGCATTTACATGATTCCAAAATGTTTGATATTACATATAATAGAATTTTCCACATTTTTTATATGTAATTTGTAGTCACGTCTTGATATTGAATTACATTTAGCTCTAAGAATCGAAAAATAGTTATAGTCATCGTCCGACAAGGATATTTTATATCTTAAATGTGCAAATTTTTTTTTAGTTACAAGTTTTTTTAGCTCATTGCTGAACCAAACGGGATAATTGTGATTTATCTTGATAAATTTTATGGGAACAATTAAATCTAAGATATAATTTAAAATGCTTATAAATAATTTATAAGCTTCATTGACACTAAAACTACGTAAGATACACCAATTTGTAGAAGCTAAATAATAATTTAACAACCCATAGTCACAATTATCAAAGTCTCTTATCGCAATTAGTGAGTCAGAATTTTGATTTAGATGTAAGATACTATTATTATTGATTACTACTTTTAGTGATGGATGGTAGTCTTCAGATTTTAGTAGGGGCTCAGACTCTTCTACTTGAATGTCATTTATCGATGAGAAAATTAAATCCAACATATCTTGATTTACATTTGTAACTGTATTAATTTGAAAGAGACCGTTTGAAGTATATGAATCTAGAAGTACTTTCGCAGCACCAGAAAGTTTATCAACCTCCATGGGACAACACCAATTTAATTTTGGAATATTGTAGTCACCAAATATAAAAATTTCTCTGTACACATTTTTGGCAAATAGTATAGTTTCAAGAGATGTACAGTGTTTTTCATATTTTTCGATGTTTGAAGCAGGAGGTATGTATACGCCTCCAAAAGAATGTTGCCATGAGAAAAATTTACAGAGATAAACACTTGTTCGACTGATTTTTCTTGGAATATTATCTGGGTACTTTTAACACCTCTGCCACAAATTTTATTACTCGTATCTACACTTCTGTCACAACGATAAATTTTGTATTGTGGAAGTCCAAGTTCAGATATTTTTATGTGTTCATTTAAATTTGTCTCAGTTAATATAAGTATGTCATAATCAGAACAAGATACAGAAAGAGAAAGATTTTTTAGTTTAGATTTTAACCAACGCACATTTTGATAATAAATAAGAAGAGGAGTTTGCCTGCCAGTTATTAGTTTTTTTTCAGAGGTACTATTTTTGGAATACCATTTATATACTTTATAGTCAGATCTTTTCTTCAGCTGTGTTTCTTTCGCTAAGCGTTTGTTTAAGTTTTCTTAAGAATTCTCTTTCCATTGGAGTTTTGTCTTTAGATACTGAAATGGCCATATTAATTGCTGAATTTCGCTTAGCAGTTGATACACAACGAAGTAAATCAAGACAATCAATTTCGTTTTAAGCCTTATCTTTAAAGGTCTTGGTTTCAAGGAATCTGCAATTCTTCCAAGTCTAAATGGTTTCAGGTTCTCTGCTGAAATATGTAGAGCAACTTCATCAATAAGTTCTTTTAATATGCCGTAGTGCTGCCTCTGTTTTACCCCAATTTAGGCTCTAAACTCTGAATGTTCTCAAAACTGTGTTTTAGATTACATTATCATTCATGCGTCTCAAGACAAGCGTCCATTACTAAAAATTTTAATTTTAAGGTACAAATATTCTTGGTTTGTTAGATTCGGAAACCTCTAAAACTATTGTAAGGTTACTAGATTACAAATTGTTTAAAAAAATTAGGTTTGTTATTAATCCCTTCGTCTTAAAACATCACTGTGGCTAATGGCGATTAATGTAAAGCGATTGGCACAACTGATGCACTTATTGAATTAATGGGAAAATTAAAATAATTAATCATAATTTAATTTTAAGTATCGATTTCTGGTTTGCAATGAACATTATTCCCGATTTAAACAAAGATGTGTGGCATTTTTCTTCGCTCGATAACAACTTACAAATCTTAGAAATTGACAATACTAAAACCCTCACTACTTCACAAAAGACCATTCGTTGTGAATTTGTGGATTTAAAATTTAAAATGTTGTCAACACGTTCTGTAGGATTATGTAAGTAGCCTTCCATTCAATCGAAATAGAACCCAATATCAAACCCATTAAACAACGATATTATCTTGTTTCACTTTTCAAACAAAAATTTTAGGCCAACATCACAATCAAATGCTCAAAGATCAAATTATCAAACCATCTTCTAGCTCTTGGTCGACCCTGTTTGTTTAGTGCCAAAGAAAGCCAATACATATATATCGTTTATGTGTAGATTTCCGGCAACTTAACCAAGTGACTTATCCATTACCATATATTTCCGCCATCTTAGATTGAAGTGATGCCATATTTCTTAGTAGTATCGATGTTAAGTCTGCTTATTGGAATATTTTTTTTTCTGAAGAATAGAGAAAATACACTGCTTTTACAATACCTGATCGTGGTGTATACCAATTATCAATTTACACAAATTACTTTTAACCTAACTAACGCACCTTCTACATTACAGCGTATAATCAATCAAATATTAGAAGCCGATTTACAACCCTCAGTTCTAGTTTATCTTGATGATATTATCATTGCCTCTCAAACTTTCTAACAGAATTTAAACACCCTATATATTGTTTTTGATAGATTAATTTCTGCGGTATTCTCACACAATCTAAAAAATGACAATTTTGTTTACCTCAAATAAAATATCTTGGTTATATCGTAGACAGGGACAAACTCAGGCCTGATCCTGACAAAGTAAATGCAATTCTAAAAATACCTCTACCAAAAAATATTGCAGACATAAGACGCTGCATCTTGGTACCGTCGATTCACACAAAATTTTGCTTTTGTACTCGTTTCTTTAACTCATCTCACTAAAAGAAATGTAAAATGGCATTGGTCTACTGAATGCGATCTAGTAAAGAGCAACAATTACCGCTCCCTTATGATTTTACTCGAATATATATTCTACAAATCGATTTATCTTCGTAGGGATAGGTGCTGTGCTCACGCTCTTCAACCCGCCAAGAAAGAAAGTATTCAACGACAGAATTAGAATGCCTCGATTTGATCTATTCGGTTGAAAAATTATGTCGTTATTTAGAAGGAACACATTTTAAAGTAATAACTAACCGCTATTTTTTATTATGGCTTCATCGGTTAAAAAATCTACAAGATCGTTTAGCCCGGTGAGCATTACGATTACAACCACATGATTATCAGCTAACTCATCGCAAAGGGAAGGATCATATTGTCCCTGATATGCTTAGTAGATCCGTACCTTATCTTGAGTCTTATTCTGTAAATTCAATTAATGTTCAATTTACGCTATCCGATTGTTGGTACTCACAGATGTTGAAAAACGTTCAACTATGTCTTCATAAATTTCCTCTTTGGAGAGTAGAAAACAAGTTGCTGTATAAATACGTGTCTTCTCCAAATCATGAATTTGCTTTAACAGCGGAAGCTTGGAAAACCATGGTTCCAAAAAACAACGTTGTGCATTATTAAAAAACTTATCATGATGATCCTGTTGCAGGTCATTGTGGTGTATACAAAATATTTTAGAAAATTAGAAATCTGTATTATTGGTAAAAAATGGGTGCCGATATAAATAATTATGTTAAAAATTGTTTTGTTTGTGCGCAGCACAAACCCGAACAAAAACCTCCAGCAGATCTAATGGGAGATAGACCCACCATCACCCATCCGTGGCAGATAATTAGTTTAGATTTTGTCGGTCTATTTCCCAGATCATCATTATTTTATGTTTATGTGTTGATCGTAAAAGATTATTTCACTAAATTTGTGCTGACTTTTCTCTACGTTCTGCTACTGCAGAAATGTTGGGAAAGGCGTTTTTCTAATTTATGGTACACCACAATCAATTACTTGTGACAATGGTTCTCAAATGCGATCAAAGGAATTTCAAAAATTATGTACTCAATACAAGACGCAAATTTGTTATACCGCTTTCTATAATCCCAAAACAGATCCCTCTAAACGGGTTAACCAAACCCTCAAAACTATGCTTTCTTATTGTAATAAAACTAATCAAAGAAAATTGAGTGATAATTTAGCCGTTGTTGTGTGTGCTATTAGAACACTACGTCAAGAAATCATTGGTCACACTTCCTATTATATTAATTTCGGGCGAGAACATAATTTATTTGGTACTAATTTTGATCATAAATTACCTATAAACAAATTTGACTTATTCGATTATATTCATAAACGTATGCAGGGGTTCAAGTCATTGAACGCAAAGATCAGTGAACGCATTTTTGCTTCCAGCGAAAAATGAAGTCATACATATAATCTTCAAAGAAGGCCTATTTCATAGTTGGTCAGAAACATATTTGTACCTGTGATGGTGAGAGAATGTTGAATGGGATACTTAAACGTCTGAAAAAGTGTACATTCTGCTGCACGAAATGTTGCCTGAAAAAGCGACATAGTGGTTTTTTGTACCCCTCCTTAACGAAGAACAAATCAATTAAAGAAATCTTATAGGAGAAAATATTTACCTTTCATAATATTCAGAATGTTACTACAATATATTCTACTTCAATTTCGAACTTCAAAAATCAAATACGCTTATATTAGTTTGAGCAAAAAATATTCAGTAAAAGCATTGATTATAATCTTCGGAAAGATGCGCATCCTATATGGACGAAATACGACACAAAAGTACAACAAAGCATAGATGGCTCTACCGCCCAATTGCGACGAGATTTCTCAGTTTCCCCTTGTTTTATTTTTACGTCAGTTTCACAGTACCTGTCTCGATGCGCGTTTCTGGAATAGAAATATGAAAGTGGTTTGAGGTTCAGAAGTTACTGCATTGTTACAAGATACTGCATTGATTATAAAATTAGTTGAAAATAATATTCAAAAATTAAATTCAATTGACTCAGCATACTTTTATCAATCAATTTTGTTATTCTTTCTCCTTAGAATCAACTTGTGAAGCGTAATTACAACCGAGGACGTCCTTCTAGATTAAAAAAAAACTCAGCAGATTCCTCTTTTCCAACTGGGTTTAAAGCGAATAAATTGTTTGTGTAAATAATAACCACAATTACACGGAAATACATAAAAATAATAAAATGGTGTATTTAACCGATTTACCTCAACTTGGTCGCGTTTTACTTGCTAAAAATATATACAAAAGTTTAGATCGTTTAGGAAAATTGTAACTAGTTTTTGGGTAATTTCATACAAAATTTAACCTATTTTCAATGGGCTGCAGATTTAACAAATTTTGAAATAAATTTGTTTTCTAAATTTTTGTTTAGTTTTGTGCAAATTTTCAGGAATAATATAAAATTTTATTGTTTGATAATTACACTTCAAAATATTATCCCTCAAAATTAGTTGATTTTAAAAAAATAGGGATTTTCAACTTTTTTTTAAACTTTGATTTACTTAAAAAACGACGTCGTTTTTATGATAACGTATCATATGAAATAATAACACTATTCTGGACTTCCATTGTCTATATTTTAATAGAATAAACACAACGTTTCGATTCCAGAATAGTGTTATTATTTCAAACATAACATAGTCTAAACCATTCAAACGAACGTATCATATGATGTTATAACTTGTGTTGAGACAAATAAATTTTATTTCTTACAAATTAAATTGTAGTTTTATTTATAATCAATGGTTTTATTAAAGTTTAAGTTTAAAACAAAATTTTAAAAAAAAATTTGCAAATTCAACTATTATGATGCACTGAGATAATTTCGTAGTAAGCTAAATTAGTTGAGTGCACATTTTTTTATTTTTATTGTGCACGTGGAAGTTACTTATTTTGCGATAAACTGCTGAGTCTGATTCTTAAATCATTCTCAAATGTAGACGCCGATGTTGCATTTATGAGATGCACTAACCGAATCAGTGATTAAAGTATTCACCGTTCGTGGCAGCTGTTTACAAATTAACAGTTTGGCGATCGAGGATGAAGGGCATCCGTTGCTTGTAGGAGATGCTTGCGTACCTTTATTATTTGGTTATCTTGTTTCGATGGATATTTTTTTTACACAGCTGGAGCAGCAACTATTGACTCGAACTTACTTAATTCTTTTATTTTTGTTTTCTCGTTAGATAGATTATTGATTTATTTATTACTGAATAGGTATACTTATATTATATTTCTTGTTTTTTATAGCCATAATCTACTTTAGTTGGAAAAGCATATTTTTGTTTTTTTTTTTTTACCTTTTAAATTGTTCATTCCGCGATTGGTTTATCGCAGCAAAATATGGTAATTGTTCACTCGCGTGGTAAATGGTAAAATAATTAAATAAAAAAAAGGAAACGGTGGTACTTCAAAACATTAAATTGTATTTCTAATATTACACGTACTGTTACCAACAACGTCTTGGAACAGAATGAATACATTTTCAACTAAAAACAAAATATAGCAAAAGAAAGCGGGTAGTACAAAGAATTTTGGGGAATAGTATTGATTTTTTGTTGGGGTGCCAGGTACCGACTGGTTTGGGTACCGTTAGATTTAAGGGATTAGTCAGAGGTATGGAAAGTTTTACTTTTGCAACGCTTACAAAACTTAAGCATAAAGATAAAATAAATTTTATCCACATTTCAATTATTATTATGTCTATGTACGAAACATGCCGCCCCCTTGAACTATAGTTCAACATCATGGGACCGGGCAGTTTTCTTCTACGGGTAGAGGGCAGAGCTTCTTTGTGCAGCGTTGGTACTCTCCGGAGGAAGTTCGAATGGTAGCTACGCGAACTATTCCATCCTTTCCAGGATGCAAAGCGATGACGCGTCCTAGTGCCCATTCTAGCGGGCAAGTTATCTTCTGCCAGCAAAACTAGAGTGCCTACGTTTATAATGCTGGATTTTCGAAGATATGATGGGCGAGTAATCAGTTGATGTAGATACTCCTTCGACCACCTTTTCCAAAACTGCTGCTTTAACTGTTGGGCGTGTTCCCATGCTGACAATCGATGTGAATTTGTGTCGCTCCAATCAGTTTGTGGGTAACTTGTCAGTGAACCACCAATAAGGAAGTGGCCGGGAGTTAAAGGAAGAAGGTCGTTTGGATCTGCAGATAGCGGCGAAATGGGACGAGAATTCAATATCGCTTCTGTTTCAATTATAAACGTTTCCAATTGATCGTATGTTAATAAAGTATTGCCCACGGTACGTAACAAGTGTTTTTAAAGATTTGACCGCGGCTTCCCAAAGGCCTCCAAAGTGAGGGCCTTGGGAGGCGTAAAGTGCCAATGAATTTTTTCGGTTTGCATGTAGTGTTGCAATGATTTTTTGTGGTCAGCAGAGTCGAAGAGAGCATACAAGTCATTAAGCTGGCGACTAGCGCCTGTAAAATTGAGTAGCATTGTCGGAAAAAATGTCCGTGGATTTGCCACGTCGGGAAAAGAAACGTTTAAGGCTCGCAATAAAGGCTTCAGTGGTGAGGTCGCACACGAGCTCTAAATGGACAGCCTTGGTACTCATACAAACGTAGACTGCTACGTATGCCTTTAATCTTTGACGATTGCGATGCCGTCTTTCCTTTATATATAAAGGTCCACAATAATCAACTCCTACGCGAAGAAAAGGACGGGTTGGAGCCACTCTGTAAGAGGAAGGTCGCCCATTACGTGATCTGCACGTTGGGGCTTGGCTCGAAAGCATCTCATACATTGATGTATGATCTTACGAGTAATGTTACGACTATCTAGAGGCCAGTAGGTTTCACGAACCGAATATAAGGTGGCTTGAACGCCCGCATGCTGCAGTCGTTCGTGCTCTTCTCGGATTATAGTACGAGTAACGTGATGACCAGCGGGCAATAATATTGGATGACGCTGCCCTGCAGGCAGGTCGGACTGGGCAAGTCTACCACCTACTCGAAGCACGCCGTCACAGTCGAGAAAAGGGTTAAGAGGGCTTAAACGACTTTTATGGTTAATATGAGAACCCTTTTCAGGGACTGAATTTCAGCTGAAAAGGCTGACAATTGCACTATCTTAACTATTGTTTGTAGACCGGAAGACATTTCGGAAGGCCTCAAGTAACTTCGAACGCGTTCCGACTTCTTAGATCTCAAGTTTTGATGAAACGAAGGAGATAGGCAATGAGACGAGTTAACTGGTCGAGAGACCCATATCTCTCCATTAGATCGTATCCACGTAATTCTAGTTTCATGCATGTGATAACGGTAGGAATTTTTGGCTTTAAATCAGGTAGGTCAATTTGAGTAAGATTTGTATTAGGCCATGATCCTGGGTAATCACGCAGCCAAGACGGACCTTGGGACCAAAGTTTATCTCGAATGAAATCTGAAGGAAGAGCATACCCCGCCAATGACACATGCTTGCTAATCGCTGTACATCAGCGACGCGATTAGCGACAAACGTTTTTAACAGATGGGGAGGTGTATTTAGCCAATGTAGTACTATGGTGGAATCAGACCACAAAAGCAGTCATTAATTTTAATTATCAGTGCTTGCTTTACCATGTTGAAAAGACGAGCGAGAAGTAGTGCTCACACAGTTCTAGGCGTGGTAGTGATATAATGCTAACAGGGGCCACACGTGACTTGGAGCAGATTAATCGGCTATGTATATTTCCCTTTGGTCTTCCGACCGCAGGTAGAGGGCAGCACCGTAAGCTTTTCACTAGCATCACAAAACCCATGTATTTGGACATTAATCGCATTGGTTATGGTGATGCGGCGATCAAAACAAAGACTGGATTAAGGGCAGTTGTTCTAAATAAGTTGACCATGAGGTATGTACCTCAATTGGTATGGATTCATCCCAGGCCACGCCAGCCTTCCATAGCGACTGCATAAGAATTTTAGCATAAACTATGACTGGGCCTAAAAGGCCAAGAGGATCAAACAATTGCGCTATTTGCGATAAAATGGTGCGTTTAGTAATGGTTTTGAAATTATTGACAGTGATGGTATAAAATATATTATCTTTTTTGGCATTCCAGTGAATACCTAAGGTCTTGACAGTTGCATCCGGATTAAGAGGCATGTGCATGGTACTGGGATGCTGGTCGTAATGATTTAAAAGCGAAGGGTCATTTGAAGCCCATTTCCTCAAGTTGAAACCTCCTTTTTCATTATACTATCAAGTTCGTGAAGTAAGAGTTCGGCTTCAGAACGCGTATTTGCGCCACTGAGAAGGTCATCCACGTAAAAATCTCGTTTTAATGCTAAGGCAGCACGGGGATAAGACAAACCTTCATCATCAGCCAGTTGGTGCAAAGCACGTATTGCCAAGTACGACGCGCAGGCTGTACCATACGTGACCGTGTTGAGTACATAGGTATTGATGCTTTCAGCAGGATGGCTTCGGAAAAGTATTTTTGGTAAATCGAATCATCGGGATGCACCAGAATTTGGCGGTACATTTTCTCTATATCTGCAGTTAAAACCACTGCATGCAGCCGAAAACGAATAAGAATAATGAATAAGTCGTCCTGTATCTTAGGACCGACCAATAAGGTATCATTCAATGATACTCCTGTAGAGGTCTTAGCAGATCCATCAAAAACGACACGAGTTTTAGTCGTAATGCTGTCTTGCTTTATGACCGCGTGGTGAGGAAGATAAAACCCGGGAAATTGGAACTTGCACAATTGAAGAGAGACATGTGGTTTAGGTTTAAGTATTCGTGCAAAAATCGTGGTAATCTTTACGAATCGTTTCATCTTGCAGCTGGCGTTTCTCCAAAGAATAGAAACGTCTTAAAGCGCAGGTATAAGAAGTACCCAGCTTCTCTTTGTTTTCATTAAAAGGCAATCGAACTACATAACGACCGTTGGAGTCTCTTGTGGTGTGCAATTGAAAATGATCTTCACATGTCTTTTCTTCTGGGGATAACATCTTAGGAGAAGGAAGTTCTTCTATTTCCCAAAATCGGGTAAGATTGAGGTCATCAACCTGACTATTCAACGTAAAGTGACATGATAAGTTTGGTTTTTTAAAAGATGTATTTAATCCTCCAGCAACTACCCACCCGAGTTGAGTTTTTTGTAATATTACATCTGGATGATTTTTTAATCTAATTTGACCTACGCTTAGAAGCTTGTAGAAGAGGTTCACGCCAATGAGAGCATCTACAGAGGAGGGTTTGCCAAACTCAGGATCGGCAAGAATAATATTTTTTGGTATTTGGAGTTGAGACATATCGATTGGAGTAGAAGGCATTGGTTTACTAATATGGGGAATTATAAGAAATTCTACGTTTTTACAAAATTTGCTGAAACGTGACTTTATGGTAGCACGCGCCGCGTGTTTGATTTTTGTACACAGATCGTCAACTCCGCTAACGGAAATGTTGACTTCAGTGCGGTCTAATTTTAGCCATTTAGCTACAGCTTCGGTAATGAAATGAGCTTGCGAGCCGGCGTCTAAAAGACCCTGCAAGCTTTTGCAATTCCTTGAGCATTAACGATGTCCACTAGCGCCGTGGCCAATAAGGACTCAGAAGATACAAGTGCGTGCAGATTGACGCTAGAACCCGAGGATTGGGGTTCTGGATCAGCCTTTTAATACTGGCAGGCAATTGATTAGTTTTTTCAAAATGCAGTAGAGTATGATGCCTCTGATTGCATTTTAAACACGCACTAGCCTGACATTGTGCAGATTGGTGTGAATTACGCAAGCAATTGGTACACCAGCCATTCTTTTTGCAGCTTCATAACGGGCAAAACTACTTAAGGATTTAAATTTATTACAATAATTAACGTGATGATCATCACTACTACAATAAAGACAACGCCCTTTTGAAACGGACACGGCAAAAGTTTGTCTCGGTTGCGTTTTGATGCGGTAATTAGGTTTTTGATAATCAGGTTTTGAATTAGATGCTTGGGAGCGCACACTTTCAAAATGCGCGCGTTTTGTTAAGAAGGTGATCAGCTGATCGATGGTGGGTTTTGGAAAGCTATTGCTATGTTCCTCCCACCGTTCGCGAAGATTATCGGGTAATTTGTTGCGCAGAATGACAATCAGAATAGAATTCCAAGAATCAATGGGTTCCCCTAGAGTCTTAAGGGCACGCAAATTTTTGTGCAAATGATCAACAAAAGCTTGAGTGGAGAAGTCTTTTGTTATTACGGAAGTATCTAGTAGGGCTTGAATGTATTTCTCACGCATAAGTTTTCTATCATCATAGCGCTCTCGTAGCAGATTCCACGCTACGTCATAGTTTTGGGAGGATGTTTCAATGGATGCAATGACATTTGCTGCTTCACCCGTTAAACAGCCTTTGAGGTAAAATAATTTTCGAATTGGAGTTATAGTGTCATCCTCGTGTACTAATGAATTGAACAAATCATAAAACCCTAGCCAAGAGTCGAATGAGCCACTAAATGTTGGTAAAGATATCGTCGGTAAGCATGTTTTATTACTGACAAAATAGTTTGGTGTATCAACGACTGCTTTTTCAGCACTTTGGGAATCGGAATCAATTGTGATATTGTTTGATCCATTTGGATCATTAGAAATAGGTGCATTATTTACAGCCGTGGTATTTGTTGGAGGTTGTGACTGATTTGAATTACAATGCAGAAGTTTGTGTGCTTTACTGTACGCTTTGAAGTAAACGTCTTCAAAATCGTCTTTGTATTTGTATAGCTCTTCCGACTCTTCTTCTAATAATTCTAACTCAGCTTGAAGAGCCAAGAAAGTTTCGCGAATTTTATCGATTTCCGCATACTTTCTTTCCAAAATTAGAAAGTCTTCTTCTGGATTATATTTATTTAAGAATGTTTCGTAATTGGTCAAAGCTCTTTTGCTGAACCACGCTTAATTTTCAATGTTTTAATTTTTCGCTCGACATGATTACAACAATATTAATATTACTAAATGGAATATAATTGATACAGAAACGCTATCGTTATGTTTCAATACAGAAGGCAGGTTAATAAATGGAAAATTGGTGATTCAACTGACTTACATGTACGAATTGGTGTTTATGCTGAACGATGTCGGAATTTTGATGCTACGCTGGTGATGGTTACGATCGCACAATGATTTTGCACTACAGTGCTGTTGGTATGTGTGTAATAAAAATACGCGAGTTAGGGTAATTGTTCAGTAGTTCAATTGTTTATACTTAGTAACACTAAGTTAAAGTTTGGTAATGGTTTTAGGCACTTTCACTTTATAAAACTGGTTGGCACTGTTCAGGTACAGAAAAACAAATTAATTTTTATTTTTCTCCAATAATTCGGCTCAAAGGACCAATGTTCATCCGCGATTGGTTTATCGCAGCAAAATATGGTAATTTGTTCACTCGCGTGGTAAATGGTAAAATAATTAAATAAAAAAAGGAAACGGTGGTACTTCAAAACATTAAATTGTATTTCTAATATTATACGTACTGTTACCAACAACGTCTTGGAACAGAATGAATACATTTTTCAACTAAAAACTAAACATGGCAAAAGAAAGCGGGTAGTACAAAAGAATCTTGGGGAATAGTATTGATTTTTGTTGGGGTGCCAGGTACCGACTGGTTTGGGTACCGTTAGATTTAAGGGATTAGTCAGAGGTATGGAAAGTTTTACTTCTGCAACGCTTACAAAACTTAAGCATAAAGATAAAATAAATTTTATCCACATTTCAATTATTATTATTGTCTATGTACGAAACATAAATTAAAAACACTCATGGTGGTTGTGTTGTTTTAATAGGTTTATGGTAGGTAGAGACTTTTATTTTCACTGGCGTGCCATTTGTATAGTATCGAAGTTTTATACAATATAGTTCATAATAATGTGCGATCATTGCTAATCACAGTTCGGATTTGTTCACTGATTGCATTGTGCAATCCAAACATGACATTCTGGCAGATTTCGGAGACGTGCTTAACTAAAAGTTTTAGATAATGCTATTATCATTTCAGAAGTTTCAGATTTATTAAGATTAGATCGTGTCCTTCGCGTGGACTTGGGGTCGCGTTCTATGTGAAAAATTATTTACAAGTTTATAATAAATAATTCTACAAGTATTATAACTGATTTACGTATTGCTGTTTTTCTAATTATAATTTACTTAAAAGATGTCAAACTTGCTTGTTTGCGTTCTGTATAGACCACCTTCGGCGATGGTTGAGAACTTTTTTGACTTTATAGAGGATGCATTTTCTGAGATAATTTTTACTTATAATCCAGCAGGTTTATATGTCTTGGAGATATTAATGATTAATCTTTTGAGTCAAACCCACTCATTCATCGTTATGTGTCTACTCTGGACACGTTGGGTCTGAAGCAAATCATCTGAGTAAACCATGCGGGTCAGCGTACTTGCTTCAACTCTAATTGATCATATTTTTATCAGTTTAGATTTCTCTGTTTTTTTAATCTGAGTGATTTGGATTTCCATGGTGTGTCTAATCACTCATTAGTATTTTTAACGTTTAAACATTTTACGGATTGGTTCAGGATTCACGAAAATTAAGGGATTACAGTGGCATTCAAAATGATTTGTTCGTAATGGGATCTACACTCAAATTCGTTAGACGGATATGTATCCAAATGAATACCATTGATGAGAAAGTCTTATTTTCAATTTATTATTCTTGAACTTTTTAACCGGTACGCTCCTCTAAAACACTATAAACCACATAAACTATTCAATACATTGGCTCACCGATATCAAACTAATAATGAAATTGAGAGATAAAGCTTTGAATACTATACTATAAATCATTAAGGAACGTAGTCAATGCATCGGTACGTAGGGAAGAACGAGGCATACTTTAATATTTAGTCTCTTCTAATAAAAGAGACTCTCGTAAACTTTTGGCGCGCTTATTAATTAGTACAATGTACACGTATCAACATCCAGTCATTTGCCAACTCATCTTAGGGATCCGAATATGATTATCGAGCAATATTTCTGATAATTTAATGTTATTTTACAATAATAATGTGAAAGATGGAGTAGAAGGACGTTTTTCTTTTCTCTTGTTTCGAGAAAGAAGTTGAAGAGGTAATACACGGTATTAAGTCTAATTCGGTTGGTCCTTGATGATTTAAATGTTCGTATGATTCAATTTATGTTGTCATTCAATTGTATCTGTTGTTACTATCTTGTAAATATTGTCTACTTGATTCTGTATGTGCTCAAGCTTGGAAGACTGCGCATTTTTTGCCAATACCAAAATCAAAAAAATGTGAGGAACTATCTGATCTACGTCCTATAAGTATTCTTTCTCCATTAACTAAAATTCTTGAAAAATTGATTGCTAAACAAATTAATAGTCACCTCAACATATTTAACATTCTCCCCACACGTTCAGTCTGAATTTTATAGTTGTGCTTCGGTTTTAGCTTCTGTCACCGATTATATTATTTCGAGTTTAGACTCAGGCTCTAATACTTATAGATTTCTCTAAAGGTGTTCGACACTATCAACAATGATTTATTGTTATCAGTCATGCACTTTATTGGGTTTGACTCATCTTGCATAAAGTTTTTAGACTATTTTTAAGTAATAGAACTCAGTTTATCAGAATTAATGACAATTATCGAAACCAGCATCAGTAGTATGTGGTGTACCACAAGGATCGTTGCTGGGACCTTTGTTATACTCTTTCTTCTTCTTCTTTCGATTTTGGCCAACTATGGACCACGTGAAATAACTTATGATTTCTTCTCTCCCTCTTTCTTCTCTTCCAGTATTCTTTCATTCTTTCTCCATGTTGCTTTTTCTTTCCTCCGTCCACTTAGTTCCAGTCTTCTTTTTGGCTTTTCTTGATAGCCTTTGAATTTTCTTATCTTCTCTCTGAATTCTTGTCTTCTCTCCACCTCCTCTCCATCAATTTTCATTTCTTCCATGTCTCTTCTGACCTCCTTGATCCATGTCATCTGTGTCTTGGGATTTCTGTCGAAATAGTTGAATATTCTCTTTGTCAGTCTTTCTTCATCCATTCTCTTAATGTGTCCGTAGAATGTCACTCTTCTTCTCCTCATCGAGTCTGTTATTCGTTCTGTTTTTGTGTAGATCTCTTTGTTGCTTCTCAGTTTCCATTTTCCATCTTCATACTTTGGTCCCAGGATTTTCCGTATAATTTTCTCTCCTTTTTTCTACCTCGTCTAACTGTTTGGCCGTGTTTAGTGCAAGGCATTCTGAGGCGTAGAGGCCCTCTGGCTTAATAACCGTATTGTAGTGCCTCAGTTTTGCATTTATAGATATGGACTTCTTATTATATATATTTTCGTCAACTGAAATGCCATTTCCATTTTTCTTGCTCTTGCCAGGACCGCTTCTTTGTCCAGGGTGTTTGGTTGAATTAGTTCTCCTAGGTATTTGAACTTGCTAACCACCCTAATTTTCCCATATTTTGTTTTAATCTGCCTTGGTGCATTTTTTTTATTGGTCATGAATTCTGTCTTTTCATATGATATTTGCAGTCCGGCTTTTCGGCTGTCTCCTTCAGTATATTTATCTGTTTACTTGCGTCTTCCATGTTTTCCGCTAGTATTGCTAAATCATCTGCAAAAGCCAGACAGTCAATTTCAAGGTTGTCTTTCTTTCTTCCTATCTTTATTTTTGGAATTCCTTCCTCTTCCATTCTCTTCCTCCACTCTCTCATTACCTTCTCCAGCACACAGTTGAAGAGTAGTGGGGAAAGGCCATCTCCCTGTCTTACTCCTGTTCTGACCTCAAAAGGTTCTGAGATCTCTCCCATAAATTTTACTTTTGACTGCGTGCTTGTCAGAGTTTTTTCGTGATTGCAATTGATTTGTCATCGGCTCCGAATTCCTCCAAAATATTGAATAGTGTCTCTCTATCTATAGAATCGTAGGCCTTTTGAAGTCCACAAATGTTACTTGTATGTCCTTGGCTCTCAGTCTCCTGTACCTTATTATGAGTTTCAGGTTTAATATCTGCTCAGCACAGGATCTTCCCTTCCTGAATCCTCCCTGGTAGTCACCTAGTTGTGGGTCCAGTTGAGCCTCCAATCTGTTTTGTAATGCTTTGGATAGGATTTTGTATGTTACCGATAGGAGTGAAATTCCTCTATAATTGTTTGCATCTGTTTTATCTCCTTTTTGTGTATTGGATGGATCATAGCTGTTCCAATCCTCCGGTATTTCCTCCGTTTCCCAGATATTTTGTATTATTTTATGTAGGCTTTCGACTGTTTTGGTATCTACATTTTCCACATTTCTGCTACTACCGAGTCTTCTCCTGGGGCTTTATCATTTTTAGTTCTTTAATAATCTGTTGGATTTCTCTTAGGTCTGGTGGTTTGGTTAGTAAGTTGTTTTGCAAGTTTTAAGTTTTTTGCAAGTATCTCTTTGGTTATTCAGGGCTATCTTTCCTTCTTCGTTTTTGAAACATAAGTTTGGTGGTCGATATCCTTGAAGGTTTTGTTTAAAGGCTTTATAAAATGTTCTTGTGTTGTTCTTTTAAAGTCTTCATTTATTTGCTCTAGTTGGTTCTTGTCAAAATTCCTCTTGTTTGTTCTTATTGTTTTTGCTGTTTGTGCTCTTTGTTCTTTGAATTTGATATAGTCTTCATTATTTTTGGTTGAATGCCATTTTTTCCAGGTTTTAATCCTAAGTTCCAAGGCTTTTTCACACTGTTCATTCCACCACCTGTGTTTTCTTTTTTGTTGAGCGGGCTATTTCCATTGATGTCTTGACTATTTTTGTTTTGATTTCATCCCATTCTTCAGATTCTATGTTTAGTTTTTCCTGGAAATCTTGTTTCTTAAGCTTTAGTATTTCTGTGTTGATCCTCTGTATTTTAAACTCTTTGTTCCGTGTCTTTTTTGGGGATAAATTTCAATTTTAGTGTTGTCAGGTAATGGTCTGTTTCAATGTTTGCACCTTTCCGAACTTTTACATTCATAATTTCCCTCTGGTTATTGAATGAGATGGCAACATGATCAATCTGGAATTCTCCCAAGCTGGGGTTTGGTGATTTCCATGTTTTCTGTTTTCTGGGTAGGTGTCTAAAATTTGTTGACATTAGCTTGAGGTTAAAACCCCTGCACAACTCTATTAATCTCTCTCCATTTTGTTGGTTCGTTTGTGTGCAGGATATTCTCCTACTGTCTTTTGTATTTTCTTTCATTTCCAATCTGTGCGTTGAAGTCGCCTAGTAGGATCTTAATGTTTTCTCTTGGGATCTTTGAGAGTTCATGTTCCAGAGACTCCCAGTATTTCTCAACCTTTTCTGGATTCCTTTTGTTGTCTTCGTTAATAGGAGCGTGGCAGTTTATAAGAGTATATGTCTTATTTGCACATCGCAGTGACATGATTGCGAGTCGTTCGTTTGGTGAGTAGAAGTCTGATATAGAGTTGATTATCTTCCTGTTCACGATAAAACCGTTTCCCAGGTGTGGTATACCTTTTTCCATTGGGTTTAGACCTCTTTTACCTTTGAAGATCCTATATCCTTCCGATTCCATTATATTTTCATCTGTGAATCTCGTTTCCTGGAGGGCCAAGATTAGGATCTCATATTCATCTAGAATCTTGATAAGTTGTTTTAGTTTTCCTGTTTTTAACATTGAGTTTATATTCAACGTTCCAAAGAAGCATCTTTTTTTGTTTTGAGCTTAGGTGTCGGGGTTTCTTGGGGTTTTGCCTGAATGCATGTCTTGGGCTCTCCAGAATCCGATGGCCCGATTGCGCAGCCATTTGCGACGGAGGATTCCCTGTTTAAGGTACCTCCTGGAGTAGTTCCATTTGGAGAAATTTTCATCATGCGTTATTTGAGATTTTGAGTTGGGGAAAAGATTAGTATCCTTTCCAGGGTTAAAACTGCGATTGTAAGTCCCAGAGTTGAAGTTCATCCGCTCTAACATGGAGACCGACGATGTTTGCTGCCGTTCACTATGAATCAGACGCAGCTGTTTGCAGTCGCTCAATGTGAGACAGACACTGCCCTGCAGTAACTCCATCTAACTCGGAGTTGTGTGTGCCATCGAATTTCTTCCGCTGCCACACTAGGGTTGATGACCTGCACATTCATCAACCAGCTCAAGAGATAATCTTTTGAGCCCCCGTCTCTCGCTAGCACCTGACTTAGAATCCCACTGGGGTTAGAACCCAATCTTCATCTAAGTTGCTCAGGCCCAGGGTCCACCACGTGGAGGTGAGAGTGGAGTTGGAAAGGAGAGGCTAAGTGACCTGGTTAGGTCATATATTGCGCATCACTCCCCATTGGACCCCTTTGTTATACTCTATTTATACTTGTAATATTTTTCAATGGTTAAATTCATGCAAATATCATTTGTATGCTGACAATTCACAATTATATTACTTATTCATAACTTGCGATATGCTAGCAGCTGAACAGTGTATTAATAATGATCTTTTAAACCTTTTACGTGTAACTGCTGACCACTGCCTGACTATAAATCCTAACAAATCATCCATACTTTTATTTTGCAAAAAACGGAGAGAACATTATTAGAGTCCAATATTAATATTTCCCTAGATGACAGTTTCCTTATCTTTAAGCAAGAAGCGAAAAGTTCAGGTTTGATATTAGATGTGGATCTCAGGTTTAAGAGTCATGCTTCTGCTACAATAAGGAAAGCATACTGTCTCTTTGATCTATCTATCCGTTTCGACAATCACTTTCTTTGTATGTCAGAAGACTCCTGTCTGATTCATTAGTTTTAAATCACTTTAATTTCTGTGATATTGTATATGGAACTTGTTTGGATCACCAGGAGGTCCAAAAATTCAAAAGTACAAAATTGTTGCTTACGATTTATTTATGGAGTTGGACGTCGTCAACATATACTCCAGCTTTGAGAACTGCGCGTTGATTGACTATGGGTCTTAGAAAGTTCTTAGATCTCAGCTCGTTGGTTTTTAGATTAATTGCATATAAAACCCCACCTTACTTGTTCGGATATCGTTCCGTACTCCTGATATTCAACTTTAAATCTTCGTCATCGGGGCCTGATCTTTATTCCGCGACATACTAAGGCATTATTCAGACGTTGATTCTCATTTAATGTCGTTTCGATATATAATGCAATGAATGATGATTTGAAGACCCTGTTGCCCAATAGGTTTAATATGCCTCTAAAAAAATAATTCTAAATCAGCTATGAGGTGGCATGATTTGCACCTGCACAATTATTACTTGCATTTCGCAATTTTTTTTCTTTTCTACGAACTGTGCTACTTTATTTATAAATTAAGTATATCTACATATTTTCTTGTTTGATATATTTTTGTAATAATTAATGTAATGAGACAAAATGCTTTGTCCATGTATGTCAAGACCTGGATGAAAATCAGTGCTCTTACTATGGCAGGTAACCTGACCAGGTACTCTTTGGCAAATATCGTTTTATTAGACTATTCTGTATCAGAATATATTTATTTGTCAATAAACTAAACTAAACTAACTCAAATTAATCTAATTCTTCAAACTTTGTTAATGGCACATTATTTAATCATATCGTAATAAACGCGTTTGAATTAATATAATCAACAAAGTGACATATTTTTTTAACATGCTTGCATAAATATTCCTTATCTCTTTGGTTCAACAATAACGGTTACCAACTAAACTTGATTATATGTACAGTAGTAAATAGTACAGTCTCATTTAACGTTACAACACCATTATTTTACGAATCAAAATGGGAAAAGTGTACGTTATTGGAGTGGGAATGTCAAAGGTAAAATGTAACCTGTTCCTGTTAACTATAAAGGTACATAACATTTTTTTAAGTTTGAAAAACCTGAAAAACCCAATAATCATATTACGAATTTTGCCAAAGAAGCGTTAAACAATTCATTGACCGACGCAAAAATACCGTATTCAAAAATAGAACAAGCATTTGTAAGCTATGTGTATGGTATGTGTTTTACTACTTAATTTTTGATCTTGACAGAAAATATATTTAAATTGAAGGAGCATCTACATCTGGACAACGTGTACTTTATGAAGTAGGTATGACTGGTATCCCAATTATTAATGTAAACAATAATTGCTCATCTGGCAGTAGTGCTTTATTGCTAGCTAAAGAGGCAATAGAATACGGAGTGAAAGATTGCGTATTGGCACTTGGATTTGAAAAATGAAAAAGGACCTTTAAATTTAACCGTACTGTAGTACTTAGGAAAAACAATTAAAACATAACAGTGTTTACAGCATAATCAAATGAGTAGTCCTCTAAAAAAGCATGTTGTTCGTCTTTATAATCTTTGTGGAAAATCCGATGCTCCTGTTGTAACAGTTATATTTGGGAATATGGGTTTAGAGCATATGAAAAAGTATGGTTCTAAAAAGGAACACTTTGCAAAGGTGGCTTACAAAAATCATAAACACGGCAGTATTAATCCGTACGTATTATTACTGAGAAATTTGGATTTTATTTTCAATTTCAGGTATTCAATGTCCCAGAGAGCATATACATTAGAGGAAATTATAAATTCTCGTGAAATTTATGCTCCATTGACAAAATTGCAGTGCTGTCCTCCAACTGATGGTGCAGCTGCTGTTATTGTTGCTTCCGAACGATTTGTTATTAAACATGGTTTACAAAATCAAGCCGTGGAAATCTTAGGAATGGAAATGGCCACAGATATACCTTCGACATTTACTGATAACAGCGTCACAACTCTAGTAAGTATTTAATAAAATGCTCTCGTTATTAAAAAATAGTGTTTATAGAGCGGTTCTGATATGTCTAAATTAGCTGCATATCGAGTTTACCAAAAGACAAAGATTCATGCTACCGATGTTGACGTAGTGGAATTGCATGATTGTTTCAGTTCTCACGAATTAGTGCTGTATGAAGTGTTAGGACTATGTCCGCCAGGAAAAGCAACGGAATTAATTGATCGAAATGATAACACTTATGGAGGGAAGTATGTGGTCAATCCGAGCGGTGGGTTAATCGGTAGAGGACATCCTTTAGGTGCAACTGACTTGCTCAATGCGCCGAATTGTGTTGGCAACTTCGAGGTGAAGCTGGGGAACGTCAAGTTCAACGAGCAAAATTGGCATTACAGCACAATTACGGATGGGGAGGGGCCAGCATTGTAGCGCTTTATTCTCTTGGTTTTAGAGTACAGTCACTAAATCGAGAACTAAACATAACGAGCAAAGAATATAAACTAGATTTATTTATTAAGTTAGTACAATCAATTAGTGCAATTCTTGATAAGAAAAAAGGCTTATTTTGTTTTCAAGTAAAGATATTATCTGAACGTAAACATCAACGTTGGAATGTTACTGTTACAAATAATAAAATAGAAATTGAAGAGGACAACGGAAAAGGTTTTAAAAGAATATAAAAAAAGATTAAACAGATAATCACTATTCAAATTGTTACAGGAAACTCAAATGTGCTATATACTGTTCTTGAAGAAGATCTTCCATGGCTTTTAGCAAAAATACAAAGTACCGAAGACTCGTGTCGAGAATTGAATAAAATATGTACATTTATTGCACAAAACAAATCCATTCAATGTAAACTATAAATATAAATTGCAAATAATTGCGATACTGCACGGTGTAGTTGCTTAATCTTAAAACGATGCGCTAATTTTGTTAGTTTTGCAAAAATGCTTTTCTGCTAAATCAAACGAACCAAAAATTGATTCATTCTTACTAAAGACTTTTTGTTGTACATTTCAAAAGAATATGATGGAAATAAGATATTACGGCACCATGCATTTTTCATGTTTAAGTAACATTAGTTTATCACAGAAAAAAGATTACAGTTTATTCCTGAACCGTCAATAAATTTATTCAATTAGAAGCTTATCTATTAATTATCCAGTAGTTAGAGATATGGTTCGAAAGGTTGCTTAATGTAAGGTTATTATCATTTCTGACCCAGTAAAAGATAGGCATTATACTAATTTTTAAACTGGGGGTCATTATTTGATTATTTGATATATACAATAATTAAGTTATCAATAAGGTTATAAAATCATAATAAAAATAGAAAAAAACTATAAGTTTTTGTACAGGATTCATTTACGTACTTAGCTCATGTTACCATGGTAGGTTTCTAAATACTACAACGAAACTTGACTTGTCATCAAACTGTAACAAATGCTGGTTTTTCAGAATTATTCAAATAATACGCAATTAAGAAATTTCAAAAAATTATGCTACCACAATACCTAAATCTAAATCTTTAGTTAAACCATTCATCCATATGCAATAATTACATAGTGACATAAAAGCAAATGTAATAAAACGTTTATCATGCATCCCACAATTTATTCGTTATAACTACTATAATTGTAACAACAATAAACGCGTTTTTTGGCTATGTGTAAAACATGCAACTTTGTAATACACTTGGAACAATACCTATCAAGAGCAAGACGAGTAACGGATTATAATAGCGCCGGGATATATCGCCTATGTTGTCCACCATAATTCAACATTCCGTTATCTTAAATCTAACTAGAAAAAGAACTTTTCAGTATCTCTTTCAAATTAGTTTTAGTAGGAAAGGAATGTAGGAATGGAAAATTTCCCACTTTGCAATCTGAAGTAAGTTTTTTAGACTGAAGAACGTTCTGCAGTCTTCCATTTTCTCTTAGTCGTTGTAAGTGTGTTGTTGTCCTCAAATTGGAAGTCTTCTAAACTACAACATCGACGCAATTGTTACTGTGACTGAAACTGTAGAATTGTCGATCTTTTTCTCATTTCACACTTCCAAGTTTATGTTTTGGAAAGATTTATATTCTCCAGCTCTGTTAATAAAGGGACCGTCATTCTTTCGATTGAATTGTAAGCTGATTGATGTGGGGCATACGTTACCACAAATGTGGCGTCCGAGTGAAATTATTTGAAGGGTGCAGCTGCACTTAGAAGGACCTTGGGGTATCTAGGATTCTCAATCAAACAAATTGCATCAAAATTTATTTTATTTCTCGGAAGTCTGCTTCACGATGGATGAACTACTCCAGTAACGTTGTGATTTTGTCGGGTTTTCAAGATCTGAAATAGTTATTTACCTAAGAAGTTCGGGAAGATAAATTTCTCGCATGAGCACTTTGTTTGCCGCACGACCGTAAGGAGTGCGGTATTAGTGCAAATGCGGGAAATTTCTTCTCGAAAAAGTTAGGTATATTATTTTTGTAACGAGTAACTGTAGTATTGATTCATAAATAAATAAATTTACGGCTGCTTAGTTCTTTGTGTTTACAAGAAATTTGAGTTGGTAGCACTGTTCCGCCGATTGCCCGACAATTTGCTTTGCGTTGTCAACTAATACCAACCTAACAAAAATTTCCTATTCTCTCGGAAACTAAAAAATACCGCGGTGCGAAATGGAACTTCCGTGCATCAGAATAACCGGGAAATTAGTAATCTTAGGCTATAAGTGCAAAAAAAAGTAATTACGTAATTTAGTATTAAAAAATATTTCTTAGAAATGGTTTTAAGATGAGATGTTTCACAGTTGGCCTTGAGCAAAAACTGACTTGATTCCCACACATCTATAAACAGATGGCATTAGCTTATGCTTTGTTGCAATAGCCTAATCTTGATCAGGTAGTTGTAGTCTAGTTTAATCAGCAAAGGACTTCGTTTTTGAACTGTAGGAAATCCAAGAAACGTTTTATAGTCTTGACTAATCACCACGGTATTTTCGGTTGAAAAAAGTACGCAACAAAACATGATAATGAGAACCGTATAGCGGCAGCAGCAAAATGTGTATCTTTGTATGGTTTCCGTAAATCATTCTAAGCTCTATCAAATTTGATAGATACGGATTGAACACGACTTTGTTCTTTAATTGTTATTGTATGATTTAGGAAAAAGTGTAAATAAAAAATCGTTAGAGATTGGTTTATCTGGATACCTGAAAGGGCTATTTTTTGGACAATTAAAAGAATTATGTTCATTAGTGCAGACTGATTCCTATCCAAACACAGTATTCCAGGCTTATTTGTAGGCAAAAATGGGTCTTAACGTTTCTGAAATTTCGGAGTCGGTTTCAAATACCTTTCGTTTCTGTTTTTGTGTTCGGAAGCGGCTTATTTTCGTTTTATCCTTGTTAATCGGTTTTCAATTTTTTTTCTCCAATTTCTTTGGATGGGTGTAAAAAACAAACTCTTACTTTTGCACCACACAACAACTTGGACTTGATCGCATCTAACTTTTTTTCTTATAGAGCTTCTGCTAGTTTTCTCTTTTCTTCTTTATAACCGACTCGACGACGGTGATAATTTTTCTTCCTGTGCTTCGGAGGTTTTAAGAAGACGAAGTAATTGGCGGTTGTCTTGCAGGACAACAACTTGTTGTAGATGTATACATTATTTTTAGTAAGTTGTTAGAAGTCAACAACGACGCAGGAAATATAGCTGTTGTCGTTATACCTGGAAGTTTTTCTTTGACAGCGGTATTTTTTGGGCAATTATAAGAATTATGTTTATTAGTGCAGGCTGATCCCTATCCAAACACGGTATTCCAGGCTTATTTGTAGACAAAAAATAGATCTTAACGTTTCTGAAGTTTTGGAGTCGACTTCAAATACCTTTTGTTTCTGTTTTTATGTTTGGAAGCGGCTGATATTCGTTTTATCCTTGTTAATCGATTTTCAATTTGTTTTCTCCAATTTCTTCGGATGGGTGTAAAAACAAAACTCTTACTTTTGCACCACACAACAACTTGGACTTGATCGCATCTAACTTTTTTTCTTCTCAAGCTTCTGCTGGTTTTTCTTTTCTTTCTTATAACCGACTCGACGACGGTGATGATTTTTCTTCCTGTGCTTTATAGGTTTTAAGAAGACGCGGTAGTTGGCGGTTGTCTTGCAGGACAAGAACTTGTACTAGATTTATACATTATTTCCACTAAAACATCGTTGTTCCATTGTTAGAAATCAACAGCGACGCAAGAAATATAGCTGTTGTCGTTAGATGTGATGATACAGTTACTTTCTTTGCAAACCATCAATGCGATTAACTTTGGAAAATGCCAAAATTTTGAAGCCGTTGACATCTGCTTGATTTTCGTTATTTGGAGTGTACTATTGACTCTCCTCTCTCTTGACAAAAAGCCTTTTAGATCTAAACATTTTTCTAATCCATTAATTAAACTCAAAGTTAATAATTATCTGATTTTGTGGGTATGTATTCTTCTACAGTGAAGTGACTTTTTAGTAAGTATGAACTTTTTTTTCTTTATTACATCAGTAGTGTTTGAACTAAAGCTAAATACAGTTTAAAATTAAACTTAATTCGCGTATTCGTATCCAACTTTAATGTCCGGATAATGAATGAATAACCTGCAATGAAGTGATATTAGAATTTATGAGTACAGGTGAGGTTTCCTACAAAAATTTTTAAATTAATAGTTTAGGATTTGGTCTAAGACCTCTTCTAGGTGGAGGTGAAATACAAAAAGTCAACTCAAATTGCCGACGTTTTACTCTCTATCTGAGAGCTTTATTAAGTTAAAACTCTCAAAGTCAAAACTCACAACTCATTATTGAATAAGCCTTGACTATAGGTTTATTTGAGAATTCATACACTCTTAAACAATTAGACGTCATTCTTCTAAGGAGAAAAAGTCTACGTTATTTCGAGTAATTATGAAACCGAAAACATTTCCTGGGCAGGAGACATCTTCAATTAATTATAGAATAGTGGCATTCGTGTTTGATGGAAAAGCATCAGAAAAATTAAGTACCGGAGAGGACTACCAACCATCATTTTTCACAGTCAGGGAAAACGTCGCTTGTCTACTTTTATATGTTTTGTGTTTAGAATATTTACTTAATATATTTATCAACAATTATTTATCTGTAATATGATGACGAACAAATTTTGCATAAGCACTCAAAATAATAATAATTTATTTTTTTAGAATTAAAAGCAAAACTTTTCAGTTTATAAGAGGAAATCAGCAACTGTAAAATGTCGACCTGAAAAGACAAATGCTACTATTAGTGTTTTTCCGTATTTCAATAATTGGTTTTTAGAAGTCAGTTATGAAAAAAGTTTTTTTACTCTCTTTTTCTATTTCTAATTCTATTTAAAATATCTATTAAGATTTCATGTAAGGAGAAATATTCGATTAGAAGCGCTTAAACAGCTTGGTTTTTAAAATTTTCAGTACGAAAAGATGATCTCTTCCGTCGTCTATAAAGCTATAAAAATTTGCAAAAATAAAACAATTAGAACAATAGAACTGCACAACCCATGACTGACAATCAAACCGTCAAAAACAAAGGCTTTTGTCCGTGTAAAAACTGATTGTTATATCTCATTAATTACTAATTGCATCAAAAAATAGTTTAAACAAAAGTTGTGTATAATTTAATTCCAAATAACTTTTATTTGAAATAAAAATGTGTAAAATGAATATTTCTCAAATATTTAAAAAAATTTAAAATCTGTGTAGTTTAACGCGCCCTTTTGGCTACATAGATTATACCCGAAAATAAGGTCTATGTACAAAGATTAATAAAAATCGAAGAGGTGGTTTTCTTAATATCTTGTTTACATACTGGACGGACGGCCGGCCGGCCGTCGGACATAAAATTTTTTGTTTTATTATAACGTCGCATAACTCCCCATCTTATTTAGCTACGCTACCGTCAACCAAATCAAAAAATTCCAAACATTCCAGAACAAAGCTTTCCGTCTTACTTTTAGCATTTCCTGGTACATACGCAGGAACGACCTGCATTACGCGCCAACTTTTCTACTATCATAGAACAACTCCGTAATTGCACCGTCTTTTGCACTACGAAAAACCAAACTATCCCAAATCCGCAAAACCACTGATTACGATATATCATATTGCTTCAAATTTGTATTTGTTCAAAATCATATCTATTCTTCTCTTTCTGTTGCAATGTTACAGTATTTTTCATGTAAAAAGTGATGTACTGAATGAGCTAATTAATCACAATAACGACAAACTACAAACTCACTTGTTTTAATGGAAAGTTTCGCTATTAATCTAAATTCCATATTAGTTTTTCATTATTATGTTGTGATGTAAATATAATGTATGGCACCCTAGAAGATCAGTATAAACGTGTATAGTGCGCTGTATGTAGTTATAAGTTTCGACACATGTTATCATAACATGATTAAGAATCTTACCTGCTCAACCTATATTGATAAAGTTCTGTTGTGTCAAGAAGATTTTTAGTGATTGTGACCATAGGAAGAGTAACTTAGGTAAGAAAAGCATAAACGGAACTCAGTTAATGATTTTGTATCCTAAACATTTATTTTGACAAAAACTATGGAAAGCTTCGTTTTTTGGTGAAAAGGTACCTAAATAAACAAATTTAATTAATATCGCAAATTAGAAGACATTTTTAGGGTTGTGAATCATAGAAAAGGTGTAAAAATCCCAAAATTTAAGAAAATTCGAGAAATTACTGAAATTTTTAAAAATCAAGCCCATATGACGTCATTACATGTCAAATAATTACAGAACCTAAATGCAAGAGTATCTCTTAAACCGTAAAGCAAAAGACGGTAAACACATTAACATTTTATAATTAAAATTTTACAAGTTTTCAATTGATACCCGTTAAAATTCAAATTTTGACCGCTTTTTTTGTTTACTAAATTTCCGCAAAAATTGGCGTCAATTTAAGTAAAAATCAAAAAGATCTATGACGATCTTATATTATAAATATGTGTAACGAGAAAAATTAGGAAAGATCTGAAATAACCGGCACGTGAAACGTATCGCTCACGCTTAAAAATATAAAATGTAATAGTAAAGTATATCATTTAATATAAACAGACGCCTAGAGAAGGGAATAGTTTAACGTTATTAAAAAATATCGACTATCCACTTTGTTATTAGTTTATGGGAGACAGAAAATTCGTTTCATGGAAAATTTCGTATGCATGACGTCATTCTGAGTGCAGTTTCATTCACAAAGCCAGCACAATTACCTGTTTGAGCTTCGACAAAATTGAAAGTTTCTTTCTTAGCACAACAAACTCCAAGTAAGTGCTTAAAATAATATCAACAATTCTTCGAACTTTCCGTGCATTGAAGTTAATTTTAAGCGATGAATATACAGTTCAATATCTGTAATAAGTTATTTTAGTTAGGTAACGTTTTGAACGCGTGTAAAGGATCCTAGAGTTATTACGTTTATAGTTTTAAGTTCATTGAACGAAATTTAATCTTTCATTTGATACCGTAGTTTATAAGTCAATTCATTACTAGAGTAGACGAATGTCAATGTGTTTTTGTTTTTGTTTATATTTTTGGTTAAAATTTGTTTTTATTTCCTTAAAGGTTTTGCTTGTTTTCCTTAATAAATAAGGTGGCGCCCATTTATTCGTTATTATTTACGTTTTTAGTTGAGAAGCATCTCTATAAAGATAAGCAACAAAACATAAACCTAAAATCAAATATTCCCATGACCCCTTAGAGTCTCTGTAGCATTTATCTGAGTTGCATCCCGTGCAATTTAAATGTGTTCTTAGAATGAAGAGTTTTTGGCCATTACAGCGCAGAAAGGCCAAAAAGCGCTGCGGCATAATGTCGCACTGCAATAGTGAACCAAACTGTTTTAAATTAAACTGCGGACACTTAACGACAAAGTTACCGCACTTGCGAAAAGTCTGTAATAAGTTACTTGTTTCGTACCGAATTTTTATATTAATTATAATTATAATAAATAGTTGTGTTTAGAGTTACGTATTTTACAACAAATATTGTTATAAATATATTACATTGATACAGAAAATATCAATTTATCTTTAGATTAGTTAAATTAATTACCGTAATTTAGGTTAAAATTGACTTCGCGGGGTGACATTGATCACCAGATCATTCATCAGAAATTTCAAATTTAGCGCTAAAATCCATGAGATGTCAAAGTTTGCTCGCACATGAAACTATTTGTGAAGCTTCTGTTGTATCATGTGTATAGTTGCTGCGGCTTGTTTGACTCGTGTTTTTGCAAAAAAGATAAATTAAGATTGTACTAGTATAATGATAGGTTTTAGACAGTCTGGAACTTTTCATAACATTATCAAAGTAATGAGGATTAACGTAATTTACTGTAAACACGTATGACAAATCATATTTTAGCCTGGGATATCTTACGTTAGAACGTTCCTGCTTCTTCTGGGAGAGCGGGAATTTCGAAATTAATTTACGAAACATTGCACAATAAGATAAAGGACTAAGATTGTTCTCTTGGTTGAGCCGTGTTCGTCCTTCCTTCTAAAGTCTTTAGAGTAACTTCTGAAGAAGCTAACAGCATGGTTAGCGAAACGTCAAGCAGAGAACGTAGGAAGGAAGGACGAACACGGCTCAACCCGGAAGATAATAATCTTAGTGACAACAGCCGCGAAAGCTTACATTCATACACAAGATAAAAGGAATCTATATTAAGAAGAATGGACGCCAAACAGCATTTTCTAAAACAGAAGAGGAGATGTTTCTATCTGCTGCTAGTATTTGCGGGGAGTGAGGATTTCCTTTCGAAGTCAAAGACCTGAGTCATTTAGCCAAAACTATTTAGAGAGTAGAGGCCGTACTGTAAGCTCTTTCAGTAACAATCTACCAGGTAAGGACTGGGTGTATTTGCTGCTAAAGCGTCATAAGAATGCAGTTGTTAAGAAAGTTGCTGCCAATATAAAACGATCTCGGGCATCTGTTTCGAAGAAGACAATAACAGATTACTTTAAAAATTTGTGAGAGACTTTGCGGGATATTCGACCATCTAACGTTTTTAACTACGATGAGACAAATCTTCAAGATAATCCAGGTAATAAAAAGATGTTATTCCGACGTGGCACGAAGTATCCGGAAAAAGTATGCAACTTCACAAAAAGTGCTATTACCATAATGATGTGCGGCTTGGCTTCAGGAATTATGTTGCCTCCTTACATAATCTACAAATCCGATAAGATGTGGGTACAGTAGACGAAAAATAGGCGTAAGCCTACCATGAGATGCTGTTCACTAGGATCCAGATATAATAGAACTCACCACGGTTGGATGGATGCTCAAACATTTACTTGCTTTTTTACCACATGCCCAAAATCTATAAACCTGTAAGGTGTTGTTAGGTGACAACTTATCTTCTCATTTTACCGATGAAGTTCTAAACTTATGCCAACAAAACAATATTGCCTTTGTATGTTTCCCCAAAACTCGACTTATCTTACACAACCATTAGATGTGGGTTTTTTCAAGGCATTCAAGAGCTCTTGGCGATCAACTTCTTGGCATCTTTTGGCTACGACTCTTAATAAAATGGACGGGAAATCAAAGACGGTGCCATTAAACAAGACCTCATTTCTTCTTTCAGAGCCACTGGTATTGTACCATTAGATGCAGAAAACGTTTTACAGAAAATGCCGGTGAAGAGTCAGTCGAGGACAATCATGTGCATAGTGTGTTGGTAAATTATCTTCAGCAACAACCAAGGCTTATGGTCCTTGTGTATATGTTCTTTCATTAAATTCACTAAATCAAATTTACTGTCATCTTTTATGTGCAAAAAATAAAGTTGCACCTTTGAAAACCATTACAGTGCCGCGTCTAGAACTGTGTGGCGCTACTGTGCTGACTCGTTTAGTTAGAACTGCGACAAATGCGCTCGATAAGGTTGACAATTGTTATTTATGGTGCGATTTAACTGTAGTCTTGGGCTGGTTAAAGGCTCCTCCAAACTCTTTAAAAACCTTTGTGTCCTATCGAGTGGCTGAAATTCAGGAGATTTCTAGCAATTGGAGTTCGTTATATGTACCCTCTAATAAAAATCCAGCTGATTTACTTAGTAGAGGATGCATGCCTTTTGAATTGATGGAAAGTTCAATTTGGTGGAATGGTCCAAAATTTCTTAAACAAAATAAACCCTCTTGGCCTCAACCACCTCAATCAGTTAGGGAACTTCTCGAAACCAAGGCGTTGGTTTTATCAAACGTTGATGTATTGCCTTAGATTTAAAAATAACGGTTTAACTGACAAATCAGAAAGAGTTGTTGGGCCTTTAACTAAGAGAGATATTGACAATGCTCTTACATCTTTAACTCGCATTTCTTAATTGCAATTCTTTACTGACGAATTAAGATGTTTGAAAAATGAACAAATGATTCAAGCTAATAGTCCTATTCTTAATTCCTAATGGTTTATTGAGTGTAGGTGGTGGCCTTCATAATTCTGAATTGGAGTTTGATAATAAACATCCTTATTTAATATTGGGGAATCACACTTTGCTAAGCTTTTATTTAGATGGAAACATCTTAGATTGTTGCACGCGGGCCCTCAGTTATTGTTGGCTACCATTCGGGAACAATTTTGGCCTACTAAAAGTAGAAATTTGGCAAAGAAACGGTATAACTGTGTGAGATGTTTCCGTGCTTGTCCAAGAAAAAATTAATCCTATAATGGCAAACTTACCGGCAAACAGAGTAACTCAAAATTTTTCTTTTGCCATAGTTGGCACTGATTATGCCGGACCTCTAAACATTAAAAATTCTAAGGGCCGTGGCAGCAGGACAAAATTTATTCGAACAACGGAACGAGTTTTATTGGTGCAGACTCAAAACTCAAACTTTTAAACAAATTCATATTAGAATCAAATAAGAATCTTAGTAATATAGTCTTGGAAATAGGTATTGAGTGGCACTTTATTCCTCCTCATTCTCCCCACTTTGGTGGTCTGTGGGAGACCGGAGTGAGAAGTTTAAAATTTCATTTAAGACGAGTAACAGGAAACGTTTGCTTAACTTTTGAGAAATTGTATACCCTCTTGTGTCAAATCAAATCGGTTTTAAACTCGAGACCATTATCTCCTCGTTCCTCATAACCTGATGATTTAAACCCACTTACTCCGTCACATTTCTTGATTGTAAGAACTATGGTATCAGTACCAGATTATAACGTCACGAAGACACCTATAAATCGACTCAATTGTTTTGAGCGTATACAACAGATGCAACAGCATTTTTGCAAAATGTGGCATATGGACTTCCTTTGTGAGCCGCAACAAAGAAATAACTGGAAGAGAAGTAAAGGCGGTTTAAAAGAAAACCAACTAGTCGTCATTAAAGAAGATTCACTGCCACCAATGCGATGGCGAATTGGACGTGTAATCAAAGTGCATCTTGGTGATGACCACATTAATCGTGTGGCAACAGTAAAAACTTCCACTGGTGTAATTCAACGTTCTTTTGCCAAGTTGTGTCCCTTACCGATCTTGTAATATGTTTTACTTACATTTATTGTCTGGGTGACATATTTTTGTTGTACAAATTTTGTACATTTAGTTTTATACATTTGTTAGAAACGTTTAATCACTTGTTTAAAATTACGTTCATTGATTGTTAAAACGTTTAGTCGTTTTAAGGTGGTCGCTATTACCGGCTTTATTTTGAAAATGTTAGTGCGCATGCTCTTTCCTACTATTTTGGGATTTGATCGTGTGGTTGTTCATGTATGAGCGAATGAAGAGCACTTTTTCTAAAAATCTAAATTTGTTTAAAGTATTTTTTGAAGAAATATGAAATTATTGCAAAGTGAAGTTAATTATTATTAACACAAAAATATACAGGTATCTTGAATAAATTTAGCAGATTTCGCCGAAAATGTGTCTGTTTGAGGAATCCCATTTATTTGTGGTAGAGTAAACCAACCAGGCTCTTATTCAATTCTTGTAACATCCTCATTTACACACACAAATTTTGGAAGATTGCGTTGTTCTAAAAAGTTTAAAAGCCCGTCAAGTCAAAGATTCCTTCTTCAATCATATTAGTGTTTTTCTGTTTAAGAAACTTATCGAAAGTGGAATATTGGTTAGGTTTTTTGATGAATAATTTCAGACAATAATCTGCCATCGGTATAAAATAAATAAAGTCCAAATTGTTTAATTGTACCGTTGTAAATATTCTTTATTATATAACTAATTTTCATAGCAATATCTAGCAGAATCTTTAACAAAGTTCTGTTACTTTTTATTGGCAGTCGTACCGTCCTGAATATTATTCACAGCCGATTTTAGTTGTAAACAAATTTGGTTAGCTGCATCTGCTTCGGTGTTAGCAATTTTTTGTGTTATCACATCTACTTTGTTGATTGTATTTTGTAATTGGTTCTTGATGGATAGCAATTGCTTTGCGTTTTCTTCTCCTTCTCTCGACTCTTTGGTATTTACTACTCTTCCATTTTGAAAACATAAAGTTATCATACCTATTTCAGCTGTTAATGATTGCACATCGAGTATGTGAATTTTTTTTTCGGGCCTGTTCAAATGTAGGAATTGAGCATTATCACTGGAAATACTTGGGACTGCGGAGCTGATAATTACGTTGCTTAAAACTTTAATTGTGTTCGTTGAAGTTTTCTCTTCATTTGAGTCACATTTGATTTGCGACCATTTAAGTTAGTGTCAACCTTAGCAACAGAAATATAATTCAACAGTCCGTGTTTATTAAGTTCTGCGGTTTTTGGTAGAGCTTTCACTAAATCCGTGGATGCCGTCTGAATATGAACGTTAAGATGTTTATGAAAATTGCCAAATGTAGATCGTTTTGCCAAAATGGGTTTTTGCAAAGATTTAGTGATTTTATATTTTACTTTGCAAAAGCAATCCATTATGCAAACAATTTTACTTTCATTGTTCAATTTAATCTTAAACATGTTGGAGTCAATTTTGTTCAAAATACTCCCATTGATTTTCGGTACATTTACTTTTGAACCAGCTCTTGACAATTTTGGACATTCTGCGCACGCTCATTTGTAAAATGGTTAAAGTAAATTTCAAATCCAGTTTAGCTCTCTCCAAAATATCTTTCTTTCGACTTTGTCATCTATCTGTAAAAGTATGAAAGAAATTGGAAAAAATAATAATCTTAATCTTACGTCACAATAGATATACGTTAAATATAATTTTTAAAATTTAGCGTATTCTAAGGTAAAGATTTCTCGTTGAAAATGGAAACAATGTCGGAAATAGTACAAATATTCAATTTGCAGATATAGGTGTCCTGTTTATTTAAACATATTAGTTCAGGATAAAAATGATTTTATATAATTAGTAGTTTTATGTAAACTTTTGAAAAAATTATAAATTTTACCATCACGTACAATTTGTAGTTAAATCAAGAGAATATATGGATGTAACAGTACCAAGCACCAAAAGATACCGATAATAAGTTTGATTTTTATATTAAACCGCTTAAATTAATTTTGACTTACCTTACTTTGAATAAAACAAACATTTTCAAGCTGAACACTTTTTAGACGATTTTTAGGTTACAAAAAGAAAACTTGTGTGCAAGATACTATGAGCATTCGCATCCTACACGACACTGCACACTAAGATAAAGCCAAATAAATCTGTATAAATTCATATACCTCCATATAACTCCAGATATCTCTGAATACCTCCATATACACTATAAATCCTCACCGGTTTACCCCTTGCTCAGAACACTATGTGTTTAGGTATAGGGACTCTTTATGAAAGTATATCTATTTTCTATGGGTAATCAAAACACGCAATCCGATACAGGATGTTATATAAGAAAAAATATAAATTTAATGCGACACACTTTTTTGGGACATAGTGTATATTTCAAAATAATTTTTAAATGTAAAATTTAATAATCTTCAAAACTACTAAAATGACAAAACTTGTAGAACTTGTAAAACTTTTACTGTTTTGCTATAAATATCCGCCCCGTTAGTGTTGATTAACCCTGTATATACAAGGTGATTGCTTGGAACCCTACATTACAAGAATCTAGAGATGGAAAAATCGTAAGGTTCTGAAATTTAAGATAAAAAATCAACAATCTTCAAACACAGATATTTTTGAATTTATTTTATATCCATGGAGAATGTAATAGAATTATACAAAGAACATGCCGTACGTTTAATGAGAGATACCCTCATCTACCAGCAATGAATCAAAAAATTTCACCAAATACAATCAAACTTCATTATGTATCGAAGGGTGAAATCTGCTAATGGTCGTCAAAAAACCTGTAACAAATGGTGAAAATAATGAAATTAACGTATTAGAATATTTCAATGCATTTCCTCGGCATTCAATTCATTCTGCGACAGAAGATCAGGACTTACAATATTCTACTGTTTAAGCAATATTGAAAAAACATAAAAAGTGCAGGAACTTCACCTAGGAGACGATGAAAGGATAATTAAATATTGTGAAGAAATGCATTTAGACAATACAAGAAGATACTACTTTTTCTGCAGAAAGTCATTTGGTCAGATGAAGCTAAATTTGGTAGAGAAGAGTTAGTCAACAAACAAAATTTTCATTTCTGTTCTGCTAAAAACCCGCATTTAAAGTGAGAAAATCACTTCCAAAGTCAATTCAGTGTTAACGTTTTCTGTCTGCTCATGGGAAACCGGTATGCGTTTGCAATTTTTGATGGAAATTTAAGAAGCGAAAGGTACACTCATGAAATTTAAAACTTGGACACCACAATTTCTGTAAACAAAAGTTTGCACATTGTGAAGCGGGCTTAAGGGTATCATTTACAATTCTAACAGCAGGTAGTCTCAGCAGGGGTTATCTTATAGAAGGACTGTAGAATGAATCATTACACTAAGCACGTTTTAGAAAATAGGTAATTTACGTTGCTTACTTAATTTTTTTCTTTAAAGAATATATTTGAAGGTATCGCTAATTAAACACCATAGCTCGATTAATTATCGAATCAAAATTTTGTTTAGGAAATGTTTACAAAATAAAATTAGAAATAATTTTGATTTAAAAACGTCTACAAGCAATAACTTTTAAATTAAATCAAAAACTAAACATGGTTATTTGGGTTGACTGATTATTACTTATTTTTAAATAAATCTAACCTACTAATTATTGTAAGTTATTAAAAAAATCATTAAACTCTCTATTCATAATATTTAGTCCTTACAAAATGTATATTTTATGACGTTTCATTTTTTCTGTAGTTAATATAAAAAGTGAAAATAAAAACTAAGGCAATTCTTATTGTCAACGTATATATTTAGTTTTTGACAAGAATTTATTACATAATTATAATTAAGATACCAAGTTATAGTTTAAAATTAAATGAAAACTTTTTTTTTAAATAAAGGTATTACTATATAAATAAATATAAGAAATCAATAATGGGTGTGACCTCCATTATTATTGATACATTCTTGGAGGCGTCTGCTCATTGACGCTATCAAGGTATCAATATAATTAATATTAATCGTTTCCCATGCGGTATCAATGGCTGCAATTAGTGCATTACGGTTTACTGGTATAAAATTTGGCCCTTGTTGTCTTCGGATAACAGCAAGTATTCGAGCCCAAACATTTTCGATAATGTTAAAATCTGGGCTTTTTGCTGGCCAGGGTAACAGCTCCAAGTTATTTTCTCGTATCTATAACTAGTTCAATAACTACAGAAAAAATGAAACGTCATAAAATATACATTTTGTAAGGACTAAATATTATGAATAGAGAGTTTAATGATTTTTTTTTAATAACTTACAATCATTAGTAGGTTAGATTTATTTAAAAATAAGTAATAATCAGTCAACCCAAATAACCATGTTTAGTTTTTGATTTAATTTAAAAGTTATTGCTTGTAGACGTTTTTAAATCAAAATTATTTCTAATTTTATTTTGTAAACATTTCCTAAACAAAATTTTGATTTGATAATTAATCGAGCTATGGTGTTTAATTAGCGATACCTTCAAATATATTCTTTAAAAAAAATTAAGTAAGCAACGTAAATTACCTATTTTCTAAAACGTGCTTAGTGTAATGATTCATTCTACAGTCCTTCTATAAGATAACCCCTGCTGAGACTACCTGCTGTTAGAATTGTAAATGATACCCTTAAGCCCTGCTTCACAATGTGCAAACTTTTGTTTACAGAAATTGTGGTGTCCAAGTTTTAAATTTCATGAGTGTACATCGAAATTGTATTAAGAGGTGTAGTGAAAAACTTTTCGTAACTTCCCTCAATATTTGGCAAAATTCTGGTACCAGGATGGACGGAGCTCTTTCTCATTCAACTCGGGAAGTGATCGAGAGATAACAAGGAATTTCGAGGATCGTTAAATTAGCCGCAACGTCTTATGCGTTGGTCACCAAAGTCGCCTGATTTGACGCCAATTGATTTTTTTCTTTGGGGTCTTATTAAGAACAGGGTGTTTGAGAGCATAATTCAAACCAGATAAAATTGGAGGAAAGCGTCAGGGCAGCATTACGTCAGTTGAATCCAGAACATTTTACAGGTCTGTACAGAAACAGTTTATACAAGGATGAACCGTTGTTTACAAGAAAATAAAGGCCATATAGAGCATTTATGGCATATTTATTTGCATATTAGCTTACCATTGATTTAGTTAATTATTCGTTTCCTTACATTTTGTTAAATCATTACGTTTTAATAAGTTTTAGTTTTTATAGTTTCATTATCTGTTAGAGTTTTTGACAAACATTAGTAGATTTTATTTTATTTTATTTTTATTTTGAGGAAAAATGTGAGAGTGCATGCTTTTCAATTATTTCAAACAAGTTCTCAACTTTTATAAAAATAATTAATAAGTCGAAAACCATGACAAATAACAGGTGGTCTGAAAAGTTCGTAGGCTGACACATAGATGGCGCTACTAATATTAAATCCATATAATTTTTTGTTAGCCCTAACCTTCGAAAGACAACTTTTTGGTTAGTTTGAAAAATGGATAAAAAGGAATTTCGTGTGTTAATAAAGCATTGTTTTTTGGCAAAAAGAAATACTGTTGAAGCCAAGGCTTAGCTTGATAAACATTATTCGGACTCTGCACCACAAAAATTAACTGGTTTTCTAAGTTTAAACGATGCGAAATGAGCATCGAGGACGATAAACGCAGTGGACGCCCCAAAGAGACGAAAACATCAAAAAAGTCCACAAAATTTTTGATAACCGTAAAGTGAAGTTGATCGAGATAGCTGAGACCCAAAAGATATCAAAGGAACGTGTTGGACATATAATTCATTAATATTTGAGTCTGCGAAAGCTGTGTTCAAATTGGGTGCCGCGCGAGCTCACAATCCACCAAAACAACAACGAATTGATGATTTTGAGCAGTGTTTGGAGCTGTTCAATCGTAATAAAACCCGAATTTTTGCGTCAATATGTGACAATAGACAAAACATGGCTTCATCATTTCACCCCGAGTCTAATCGATAGTCAGCCGAGTGGACTGCACGTGATGAACCGACTCCAAAGCGTGGAAAGACGCAAAAGTCGGCTGGCAAGATTATGGCATCAGTATTTTGGGATGCGCGTGGTATAATATTCATCGTATATCTTAAAACGGAAAACGATCAACATCGACTATTATGTAGCATTATGGAGCGTTTGACGGACGAAATCGCGAAAAAACGGCCCCATTTGAAGGAGAAGAAAGTGCTGTTTCGTCAAGACCGTGTCACAAATCAGATCTGGCCCCCAGCGACTTTTTCCTGTTTTCAGACCTCAAGAGAATGCTCGCTGGTAACAAATTTAGCGCCAATGAAGAGGTTATCGCCGAAACTGAAGTATAGTATTGAAAAATTGTATGAGCGGTATAATCGATGTATCGCCCTCGAAGGAAATTTTTTTATGTTAGCCTACGAACTTTTCAGCCGAACTGTTAGGTATAAGGAATGCTATTAATGATTGATTCCTTATTTAGTTTTGTATTGAAATCGACGAAAAAAAGTAAAACATCGTATTTGAAGAAATCGAGTTTTTGTGCTTTGAAATTGTCTTGTTTGGAAATTAAATTTTGGACAACCTGTAGAAGCTATATTATTTTGCATAATTACGATACAAAATAATACTTCTGCTGCTCACCGTCCCTATTTTAGCGCTATATCTGCAAAGGTAATGACGGTATATGACGTCAAGCGTAACAATACAAATGTAAAAATATCGTAAAATTAAAATATTTAAAGAACGGCTATTAATTAGGTATAGTGAATTCTGATAAAATTCATCCAAAATTAGCTGCTAAAACCAAAGAAACCATAAAACATGTAATCGTATTTGAAATAAGAGAGTATCTGCCACTTCCGGTGTTTCCGAAAGTTTCTGCCATCTTGAAAATGTTTTTATTAGAAAGATCACAACAAACTTCGGCCAAAAACAAAATTTCAGAGCCATACGACTTTCCTATCCCTAGATTCTTCTAATGTACGGTTCCAATTAATCACCCTGTATAAATACTCGTTTTTAAACGATGTGTGTTCACTGTTCAGCATTTAATTTCCCATATACGCTGATAATAACATTTTACACAAATCTTAACAATGGCTGTTTAAGTTTCTAAATACAGGGTGGCGTTTGAAGTGCGACAAAGTACTATATCTTCATTGGGAAAATTGTAAAAAAATGTTTTAAATAAAATTAAGCAAACAAAACAAATATTTGGAAATATTCGTTATACTTTTAAAACAATTGCGATAGAGAATCTGTATGTTTTTTTCATATTTAGAAAAGTAGAATAATTAAAATAATTTTAATAAAAAAAAGAATAATTAATTTTGCAGTAAAAAATGGCACGTAAAGAGGTGGGAATTGTGAATTTTGAAGATTCGGAAATTATTGTTAATTGTTGTTTAATCATTGAACACTTTTTTTGTATAAACTGTCTAGTTTATTAATTAAAATAAATATTCCTTTAATTCAACTGAAGTATATTAACCTTTCGACATTCTTATTGCGAATTTGAAAGTACTTTATCTACAACATAACATAGCAATATTAGTTTAAACTGAATACATTCTAAAATTAGAATTTGTGTAATTTATTTATTTTTATTACTGGAAATTTAAGCAGGTTATAAGATTTGTCCAATATTGAAGAACCCAAAATATAAAATAATATATCTAAGAATTATTTGCTAAATGAATACGTTAATATTTAAAATAAAGTAATTAAATCTTCTACAAGCTTTAAGTTTACTTTCACACTAACAAAATGGTTTGAATAAAAATTGCATTTGGAGTAACATAATTTTATTTGGTTACACAAGGAAGAACGTATATTTAAGAATACATAAATTACATAATGCTTCAGTAAAATTTAATCAGCTTTCACTCGTTCTATGAATTCTTCCTGCCAATTCCTCGGTGAATTGTAAACATTGTAAAGATAAATTTTGTATTTGCGAATATTTCCTCTCCCAGACGCAAACGGTAAATTTAATAATGAACGCATTTTATTGTTATCCTTTTGCGTATTCGATAGTATTTAACGAAACTTTAGAATATTTCAAGCGTTCGTCTTGTAGAAACTTTAAAACATTCTTCAGTTCAAAATATAGGTTGCTTTTAATTAAATTAATGTATACTAAACTTAAGTTTCCTTTCGGAAAACAAAACCAACTTTTTTTTTGTTTTCTTTTTTACACTTACATAAAACTGTTGTAAATATTATATAAAATGCCTCTTGTCTAGAAATAAACTTTTTTCATTATTTAAATGTTGTAGTTTACAAGCAAAGACAAATATAAATCTTTTACAGAAAGTAATATTTGGCTCCCACAAAAAATGCTTACTTATTTCTGCAAAATGATTACTTTGTTTCAATAAATTAAACAAAATATTTTAAAATAATAATATTTTATAATTTTTTCACATAAAAATTTAAAAATCAATATTTTAGTCAAGAATAATTAAACAAAACAAATTAAAATTTGTTCCTAAATCACAAAAACACTTATTTTCCCTTTTATTGTTATTGTACATTTTATTCGAGAAATTTATTACTTTCTAATAACAACTAACCATGTCAAATTATATTTAATTTCATTAATACACGATGAACGACAAATTAATTCTTAAATAATTAACACTTTCTTTCATAATTAGAAGTAATTACTACATTTTAGTAAATACAAAAATATACAGAATACACAAGAAATAGGATTACATCAAGTTTTGTCAAAATATAAACTAATACACTAAACTAAAATAAAATTGTTTCTTCTTCATCTGTTGGTCTAACCGGTTGCCACTTAGGACACACAACCTCATTTAGATTTAAAACTCGGTTTTTTCTTTCTTCATCTATCTGTGCGAATGTAACGTTGTGATCATAAATCGTGACGGTGTAGTAAAACTCTTCTCGATCGGAATAATCCTTCACAATATTTCCTAAATTTGTGAAAACGTGAACGTCGCCCCTCGGAATTTTACACGCTTTAGAAGAATGACAATGTCGTTTGTATATTCTGGTATGTTGCCAGTCGTCTCCAGTTCCAATTTCGATACTGTAATAAAAATTAGTTGCTTCAGCCACAGAACTCAACAAGGACACGCTTAAGTTTGCGTGATCCGCGTTTTCGAAAACCAAACGCACATGAATTGTTTTTGGAATGCGTTAATAAGAATTCGGCAAACACTGGGATCTTCCATCTTCTTCCAAGCAAAGGTTTGTTGTGGTGTATTTACAATATTTTCAGGGTGGTTTTGGGCACAGTGTCTCACACTATTTTCTCTAGTACCGTCCACCTGCAGTTATCTACTTTAATTCGCACTGAATTAAAGAGTATTTGCAAACATTTCGTGTTCTCGTAAGTACACAACTGCTCCACTAAACTTGCATCCATCATCTTGATTGGAACATGGAAACACAAAGTTTGATTGTATCCGTTCGATTGCGACATTTCTTCGAGCACTAATTGTAGCACGACATGTAGGACATCTATCTATGTTGTAGTAGCAGATTCCGCAAAAACTATGCCCCAAATCGCACATATAAATTGGAGGCATCATTACATTACGACAAGATGGACAAGTGAAAATGTCATATAATGCCGTGGTAACTTCCATTTTCAATTATTACCGCACTCGTTTGTTACTATCACTGCAACGAAATTCAAACAACTAATTCAATTACACTTTTTTTGAAAATAATAAGACACATACCCCTCTCTATTTTATATTGAACTCAAACGTGCAAATTAGTATTTAATTAGATTTAATTACCTATCATTTACCAGTTGTTATTGAAATATGGCGAATATATATTATCTTAATTGTAATTGGAACGGCGCAAATGTAATGTTAATTACATATAATTAACGATCGTTTATTATGGCTGACATTTTTGTTGTGGAATGCGTGTACAATTTTATCGATGATGAAATTACTCATTGAGGTATCTGTTAAAAACAAACTATACAATATGTTAAAATTTTAATTATTCATAATAAAAACATAATTTCAAAAGAATCTGCTTGTATTGTAATACATTCATTTCAAATTTAGGTAGTTAAAAATGTAACTCATTAATTCCTGGTGTCGAACAATATTTTAACTAAAAAAAAATTAAGTATTCTTTTTAACTATAATTTTAAGGTTGTAAATCTTGACGCTGGTAAACGGAAGATTAAAATAAAAAATGATAAAAGTTAAAGGGTACATTTTATTTGTCTTTAATCATCACGCAGAATAATGTTACAATCACTGTTACTGCTACAATTAAAAATTAATTTATCAAATATCACATTTCATTTTTGTATTCTTGGTTTTTTTATTAATTGTTTTATGTAATTATTTTTTTTAAAGAAGATGGTTAATTTTGTTTGAAAAAATCGATTTTGATTTTATGAATTGTACACTACTTTAAGACACTACACGAACAAATCCTACAGTGCCGAACCAGACGTGATCACTGTAAGTTTTATTTTAATACATTCAATATGAGCAATGATGAGCTTAAAAAAAGTGGAGAAATTTCAAGAGTTGCGGTTAGACTTCCTCCTTTTAGGAAAGTTAATTCAAAGTTGTGGTTTTGTCAAGCGGAATCACAGTTTTTTACTTTAGGAATAATAATAATAATAATAATAATAATAATAATATATTATTTATTCTTTTAACATGTATAAGAAGCGTCAAGTATAAAACAAAAAATATATGTGTATGTATATATCTAAACAAAGTTTTAAAATTCTACTAAGTAGACAATAAATAATCATTAATATTGTAAGGGTATATACTAGTTATAAAATATTTAAATTGTTTTTAAAAATTATTTTGGACTTACTTGATTTTATTATTTCCGGTAACTTGTTAAATATTTTTAATCCCATTACACTGGGATTAAGTTTTGTGAGCTCTAGTCGAGATGATGGTAGGCTAAAATTACTATTGTTACGTGTTCCGTATGTATGGATTGTGTTTTGTTTAGTAAATTTATGTTTATTTAAGTAAATGTATTTGCAAATTTCCACTATACAAATTTCTGTTATAGTTAACATATCATATTTTATAAACAATTCTTTACAGGAAGTTTTAGAGTTAACTCCGGCTATTATTCTCAGAATACGTTTTTGAATTAAAAAGATTTTTTGGAAGAAGATGAGAGACCCCAGAAACATATACCATATGAAATTCTGGTGCAAACGTTTGCGTTGTAGTAATCGATAAGATGGAATTCAATTTGTTGGCTAGTGACGTGCAATGTATTTCTAATATTTGTTATCATTGTTTAATAATGGAGATGTTTACTGCTTTTAGAATACGATTTGGAAAAAAAATTGGTTTTTTTAAAGTTAAGAAGTAGTGAATTATCTGAAACCAATCATTCAGATTGTTTATAAGTACGTTGGCATTTTTTTCTAATATGTTTTCAATTGGGTGAGAAACTAACAATGACGTATCATCAGCATATAAAAGACATAAAGAATTTAAATGTTTGTCTATGTATTTATCTATGTCGTTAATGTAAATCGAAAACAGTATTGGACCTAGTATTGTTCCCTGTGGTACTCCAATCTTGTTGAGTTTTAAATGAGATCTAAACGTGGTGAGATAATTGTTGTTATATGACCGTATTTCTGTAAATTGCAATCTATTAGATAGAAATGAACAAAACCAGTTAGAGATGCTATCGCGTATGCCTAGTAGATTCAGTTTATTAATCAGTTTATCATGGTTAACACAGTCAAAGGCTCTACTAAGGTCACAAAATATGCCAACTGAACATTCTCCTTCATCAATTGATTTACAGATAAAATTAATTAAATCAGTTAAAGCAGTCATTGTGGATTTATTAGATCTGGCTGTCTATTAAAATGTGAAATGTATTTAAGAAGGATGATAGTCTGTCTACAATGGCGTATTTGAACACTTTTGAAAAGATGTTAAAACAATTGGCCCATAGTTCGAAATATTTTTGGGATCATCTTTTTTATATAAAGGAGTAATTTTAGAAGTTTTAATAACGTCTGGAAATGAGCCTTCGTGTAAAGATTTGTTTATCAGAAAAGTGAGAGTTTACATATTAAGTTAAGACACTTCTCTTAAGAGAAAACACGGAATATCATCGTGGCCAGATGAACGTTTGTATTTAATTTTATTTATAAAGTTGAAGATTTTATTTCAGAAAAAGGTAAAAGTACCATACTTTTTGACTTGAATTTGTGTGATGATGTGTTGTTGCGTGTCCTTGACATTTAATTTGATGAAAGATTTTGTAAGGTGTTTCTATATAAAATCATTAAACTCGCGAACAATATCATTCGGGGTATTTAGTGATTTATTTTCCCATGTCATTTTCGCTGGTAATTGCTTTTCCAAATTGCCATTATTTAACTATTTGATTATATCCCAAATTGTGCGACTTGGGTTAGGGGATTTTTAAATTTTATTTTCAAAATATAATTGCTTGGTACGTCGTATTAAGTGTTTATGGAATGTTTTAGCTTGTTTATAGATCAATGCATAATCAGGATTAGTTTTACTGATTATGTGCAAGTGTTTAACATTATTGCTTGAATTACAAATTTCATGATTGATCCACTCCTTCTCGTTGTGTGTAGTACTGGTCTAAATTTTTATGGAAAGTTTGATTCAAAAATTTGTCTAAATGTTTTGTAGAATAAGTTAAAACACTGATTTAAAGTAATGTTAGTATTGTATATACTTTCCCAGTTCTGTGAGCTGAGATCCTTTTTAAAATTATTTATGTTGCAATTATTGAAAATTCTGTTTTCTCTAAATTTTATATATTTACGATTCGAAATAATTTCAAACTCACATAAAACGACTTTATGATCAGGACTGGTTGTATCTGCAGTTTTATAATTTCTGCAAATATTTGAATAGATATGATCAAGAATATTACTGGATGTCGAAGTTACACGCATTGGAGAATTTATTATTTGAATTAGCCCAAAACTTTCTAGCATGTTGTTTAACCTTATAAATTCGTGATTATTTATTGTCGCGTTTACATTAAAGTCACGCGCTATCAACATATTTGTACTAGGTTTGAATATTTTTTTGTAAGACAGTATTTAGAGATGTTATAAAGATATTTAAGTTACCTGTAGGAGAACGGTAACAATTTAAGATATACACTATTTTATTACTATCTGAATACCATTTTAACTCACAAATTTTAAAGTCTTTTTCAATACAAAATTCAACTAAATCTAGAGATTCTGTTAGTAAGTCGTTTCTGCACCATATACCTGCGCCACCAGCGCGATGATTTTTACGTGAAAAGTTCATCTTAAGTTGATAATTGTTGAAGTTATAACAATAAATCTGTTCATCACTTGTCCATATTTCATTGAAACATAAAATTTTAAATTTGAAGTAACGTCGTCAACTTCCAACTGTAACAATTTGTCGCTGTTTAAAGAGCGAATGTTTAGTGATAGAAGGTCATAATTGTTATTAGTTAATTTTGTTATTCCTGAATCTGGTCGGTTGATTTCCGTCGCTTCTTTAGTGTGTGTAGATGTTGAAAAAACTTTCCGACTATGACACCTTGAAGCCAGATTTGACAATCGCGTATTGCATTTAACTGATTTGCTGTTACAGATACTTTAAAGCTGCTATAACTGTTTGGATGTTTTGACTCCATTTGTACGCAATCCAAGATAAATATTTTATTTGATTTAAAAAGTCGTTTAAAGATTCCTTGGTTGTATTAGGTTGCAATCTAGTGATATATACACATTCTGGTTTTGGTACACCTGCTATGTACAGATTCATTTGTTCCAAATTTGAGTTTTTGTTTTGGTGGAGCGTTTTCTTACGTGAGTCCAATCGTCACCTACGCGTCTATGACTATGATTATTTTGTTTAAATAATATATTATTGTCTTCAACAACGTCGTGTTTATGTTTTTGTCATTTGATATGGGGCTGGAAGAATTACATTGTGCGATAGCAACATTTGCGTATGTACGGCATTGACCTTTGCTATTATTTGCAGTATCGGTATTGTTAGATTGTAAATTAGAAAAGTGATTATTTATGCTTACTGTTGTATTTTTGGCCACTTTTGACGTCATGTTCTTCGTATCTGGTGGAAGCGTTATTTTTCTTCTTTGTTACTGTTTGGCGCACTAACACTTGTTGCACTTTTTGTCTAGTAATAAAACTTTTCTTCTAAAAGTTTAATTTTGTCTGACAACACACTAATTATTAAATATTTATCAATTATAATTGATTTCAAATAATCCACTTCACTGGGGTTATTCATATTAAGAATACTGTCATTGTTGATATGAATTGCTTCAAAGAAGTAATATTATCGTTGTCAATTGTAGTGATAAATTTTAATTTTGATTTGGCGCAGCTGTCATGATAGTAATTAAAACAGTTTATGCACTTTACACGTTTTTGCAGTATTTTTCTGCAAACAGCACACAAATTACCAGACTGAACTCAGTCGTGACTGCGTCAGCCGTCGCAATTAAAGATAACGACACAAAATTCCACTATATCTTGTGTGCAATTCAAAGTGAAATCTGCAACACGTTAGTGACATTGTATTAGGTCTCCAAAACAAGAAAACATCAAATTTTTAAGAATAGATTAGAAGAAGTTTTTACAGAGTCAGAAGATAAAAAATTACAGAGTTTATTAACTGAACTTGATTTGAGCGATAAAAACCCTTACATTTACTGAGAAATGAAGGAATTCAAAACTGCCACCTCAATTGAAAGCAATAATTATTGCTAATGGGAAAACTATCTGTTATGGCGGACAAAATAAATAAAGTATCTACAGAAGCATTTGAAGTAACTAAAAGTGCAGAAATCAGTTGCAAATGTTCTCAAGCATCAATAGAACCTGCTGGAGAAATTTCTGATGTTAAGAGGCCAATTGAAGAATTAACAAATAAAATTCAATTCAATTACAATTTTCAAGAAAATGAAATAATTTTAGGTCTCGTTCTAGAGAGAGTATTCCTTCTAGATTTCATCAAAACAAATGGTGCTGGTATCATGCCCTTTCAAAAAAATGGTAAAACTTTGTATTTCTTCATGAACTTTTAAGAGTGTGAAAACTAAATAATCAATTCACATTTGACGAATTTGGGAAGATTAATTTAGGAGGTTTTAAGAAGACTAAATTTCTGTTTTCCTTATCTGGATGATATTTAAGTCGCTTCTTCGGGTCTTAACAGCTATCTCAAGCATTAAATTTAATTTTTGAACGTTTACAAAGTTTGATCTCATAATAAACGTATTGATGAAAGTCAAGTTTGTTTTCTTGGTTATTTGGTATCCTGAGCGCGTATATGTCCTATCCTGAAGTCGGGCGATTTGTGTTCTATATTGAATTATTTTCCAATAAAAGTGGTAAGCCATTTTCCAAAGTATGTATATAATAAAATCTTTTCCTATGTTATTAACTTTATTTCCCCAAATCAACACGGTTTCATGAAGTATCGTTCTACACTAACTAATTTGGCACGTTCTTCACAGTTTACTACTCCTGTGCTAGACAATCATGGTCAAGTTGATGTAGTTTACACGTACTTTCGAAAGGCTTTTGACTCTATAATGCATTGCATAATTCTCAAAAAACTAAGGGATTTTGGATTTAGTAATGCATTACTTTTGCCTCTTATTTATTTATTTATTTATTTATTTACGGCAGAGCTCAATATTACAAATGAATTGAAATTTAGTGCACATAACATAACATAAAAATAAATATTTTTGAATGTAAATTATTACTACAAAACTAAAAGGTATAACTTATTAATTAATAATTAAGAGACGGATATAACATTAACTTATTTTTTTTATTTTTTATACACAGGGTGTTCCAAGGTAAACACAGAATGACAGGTAGGTGGGGTCTTCTCCCTATGGGCTCAGCCCATAAAATTTGACCTAGGTTCTACTTTGGATTTTACTCGATTTTTAAAAAAAAAATCGACTTTTGCCTTTAAACTTCCATAAGTTTTCTTTTTATTGACAAGTCTGGCAACAATTATTTTTTTTTCTGATCTTGATACATAGTAGGTCCTACTTTTGTTTAATTTTTGTTAAACAATTAATTTTCTCCAAAAGTAGAGTTTCGTCAAAATCGTCCGATTTGAAAGAAATTACGAATAAATCCAGTTATTCTTAAAAAAAACATAAAGTCGCATACCGTTAGAAAGGGAATACAGTAGAGATGTTTACATAAATCTGAAGCCATCGATCTCTTCTAGTTTTTTTTCATTGCAATGCAAAGTTCGTCTTCAAACAATTTTCTTACCTCTTTTGTAGTTTAGAAGCTCCTATTTTTGTTAACCGGCATTCTTATACAAAAATATTGATTACTTGAAGACCTACTATGTATCAAGATCAAAAAAAAAATAATTGTTTCCAGATTTGTCAGTGAAAAGGAAACTTATGGAAGTTTAAAGGTGTGAAAGAGGCGAAAGTCTGCTTTTTTTTAAAAAAATCGGGTAAAAACCAAAGTAGGGCCTAGGTCAAATTTTATGGGTTGAGCACATAGAGGAAGACCCCACCTACCTGTCATTTTCCTGTGTTCACCCTTCTGCCAAACACCCTGTATATTCATAAGTTCTCGTTTGAGATTATTTTTTAATTTGGTTAGACTGTCGCAAAAGTTAAGGTTGGAAAATAAGTTGGACAAATACACATAACACTGAACAAGAGAATGTTGAGATATATGGTTTTGCTAAAATTGACGGCAAATGGAGGGATATTACAAAACTTTAGTGTAGAATTTTAAAATTTATTTGATATAAAAGGTACGGACAATCTAATACACCATTGAAGAAGAAATGAAGAAATACCAGATCAAGAAATAGTCTACTCGATTTGAGTGAATTTACCTTAGCCAGTAAAAGAATTCTTATGTAATCCAAGAATGGGAGTCCAGCTTTATAAACGAAATGTCTAAGGAATCTATGTTGAACCATTTCTTTTTGTTATCGATGTTAAGTAATATGGAGACCATGTACTTGAGAACAATATTCAAGATGAGAACGAACTAATGATACTTAAAGAGATTTCAAAGTGTCCAAATTATTAAAGTGTTTAGAGAAACAAAAAATAAAACTTAATTCTTTACATGCTTTGGAACAAATATAATCAATATGTTCATTGAACGTGAAATTGTTTGAAAATATGAGTCCTAAGTCTGTAATAGATGCAAGATTTTTCAGATGATGATTGTTGATAAAATATGACAACTTCATTGGCGTTACAATTCGATAGAACGATATCAAAGAACACTTACTTAAATTTAGTTCTAATAACTTTTGGGAACACCAATTAGAAAACGAATGTAAGTCATTCTGAAGTAATCTGCAATCTTCTATATTTTTTATTATTTTGAAAATTTTCATATCGTCTGCAAATAGTAATATGTTTGAATTTTAAAAGTAAGTTTCACATGTTTAATAAATAATAAAAAAAAACAAAGATGCAAGATGAAAACCTTGAGGAAAAGAAAAAAAATTTTGTACTAAATAATTTAATATCTGTTTTTAATATAACTATAAATCTAAGATAGTAGCAATCTATTGATTCCAGCATTTTCACGTTTCATTATTAAAATTTTATAATTTACTTTGTCGAATGTTTTCAAAAATTTTATGAATATTACATCTAGCTGGGCGTTTTCATTAAGAGCTTGCTGTATATGGTTTTAAAGGTAAGAAGATTGGTTACTGTTGACCGGTTAGGAAAGAAGACATGTTGTTCATCAATAATAATGTGTTTTAACACCGGGAGCAATGTCTTGACAATAATTTTTTCAAAATTTTCGGTATTGCAGAAATTATGGAGATAGGTCTATAGTTTGATATGTCTGTTTTATCTTTTGCCTTTATGTACAGGAATAACAAAGTTTTCCAAGCTTAATAATTAAATAAATTGAATACACTCTCGAGGTCGCCATGTTACTCCTTTGCAAAATCCATGGCCAGGTGTTGGAAGCCAATTAGAACAGACAATTAGTTTACAATTGCTCCAATTTTGGCTAGATTAGCTAAATTAATCGAATACACTCTTTTCATTAATATTGTTAGTAATTGAAAATAAATTAATACTATTATTCGTAAACCGCAATTCGTCTTGAAATTTATTGTTTTGTTGATTATATACAGAGCCAAAATATTTTGCAAAAAGATTTACAGTATCTATGCCATTATTGCTTGAATAAGAACGAAGAGTAATTTGAGACCGAAGATAATTTTGATTCTTTTGATTTCTTACGTATGACCAAAAATATTTGGGATTAGGTTTAAGTTTTGATTGCACATCATTCATAAGTAACAGACCGCAATTTATTACATTTAATGGTTTTCAATCATGTAACTTTATAGAAACATCAAAAGTACCGCATGATTCACACCTAGGGCCTCCGTTATTTAATATATTTATTACTGACTTGTCCAATATCATTTCTTGTAAGCATTTATTTTTTGCTGATGATCTTAGATCATATAATTCTATTTCAACTAGTTCTGACTGTAAGTTTTTGCAAAATCGACTTACTTGGGTTTCACAATAGTGCCTCAATAATTACCTTCATCTCAACATATCAAAATTTAAATTGTTTCATTTTCGAGAAAAACGCAATCCTGTCATCTTCAGATATTTTATCAACACTAACAACTTACAACGTACTGAGTTAGTTAAAGACTTGGAGGTAACATTTGATTCCAGGCTTACCTTTGCTAACCATGTTAGAGGAACACTTACCCTGCTTCAAAATCGCTTGGTTTTATAATTTGTACATGCAACTTTAAACTTTCTAATATCAGTTTTTAATTCTTTGATACGATTAAAATTAAAATAGTGCAGTTTAATATGGTTTCCCTTATATAAGCAACATGTTGACAACATTGAAAGCGTTTACAGGAAATTTCTTAAATACGTCGTGTTTAGGCCTGATGGAGTTTATCCACCTAGAGGCTATTTCCAAAACCATCTTTTGAATCGGTTTGAAACTTCCTCTCTTAAATCTAGATGAATGTGTAGTACTTTAAATTCTTATACAATATTATTACTAATTATCATTATTATTACTTATTATTATTATTACTTAAGTATTTATTTTAATTTTTGTTGCAATCACGTTTATTTTACTATATTTACATATTATTATTTTAAACATATTTTTAATTTTGTTATTTAAATGGAATTTTTTTTCTATTGAACAATAAATAAATTATTATTATTATTATCCCAGGAAAGTTTACAACAGTTACCAGCTAAGATTAAGGCTATTCAAGAATATAATATTCCAACTACAGTTATATCTTAAAAGATTTTTAGCAATGGTGAATTTTTATAGAAGGTTTACACCTGGAACAGTTAAGAATTAATTGGGTTTTTAAATTATCTTAAAAAATAAAGAAAAAGAGATAAAAGCTTATTAAACTTAACTGAAGAAGATTTGAAATATTTAAAAAAATTTAATTAGAACTTGCTCAAGAAACAATGTTAGCACATTCAAATTTCAACGCTCCTATTTTCTGTTTTGGTAGATGGTTCAGATCGTGCAGTTGGTGGCACAGTACTTTATCATTTAGACGACTAACGTTTGACACCCTGCATAATCTATCTCATCCTAGAATTAGAAATTCTTGTAAATTTGTCAACGAAAAATTTGTATGGCTTTTAATGGAAAAAAATTGTATGGATTTGGCGCTTCAGTGTCTGTCTTGTCGGAGATTTAAGATTTATCGTCAGACCGTTGGCCCAATGAAAAAATTTCAGATGCCATCAGCTAGAACATACATCTAGACATAGTTGGACTATTGCCTTGTTCGGTAGGTTTTAGGTATTGTTTATCGTGCGTGAACCGTTTTTAAGGTGGCCGATTGTAGATAATTCTGCTGAAACAAATGCGAGAGTTTTTTGTAGAGAATGGATTTTAAGATTTAGAATTCCAAAATTATAACCACTGACCAAGGAAAACAATTTAAGTCATGTCTATTTAAAGAATTAACAATTTTTTATGCATTAAACGTTCTAGAGCTTCAGAATACCATCCGCGAACTAATGGTTTAGTAGAAAGATGGCATAGGTCTCTAAAGCTTCTATTAAGTCAGATTTAAAATCATCAGATTGACTAAATATTTTACCAATGTTTCTTCTCGGATTGCGTTCTGCTTTTTATGAAAATTGAAACAAGTGGAGTCAAATAAAGAATATATCACTTCAAATTTTGTAACTAAACTTCGTGAACATGTTCAATCAATTAAACCTAGTTATAATATGGACAATTCAAAATATAAATCTTTTTTGTTAGTAAAGAGTTAGATCAATGTCAACATGTATCCGTCAGACAAGGTCCGGTTAAACCTCCACTTAACGCCTATATATAATGGCTCTTTTTCAGTTATTTCCAGAAGTAACAAATATTTTTTTATTAAAATTAATAGAAAAACTTTTTAGATCGACTAAAACCGGCATTAATGGATGAATGATTTGATAATTGACATAATGTCACAGAAGTTTCTGATAACAATTCCTCTAATATTAAGCAAACATTTTCAAGGTCAGGACGCTCAATTATATTATCTTAATTGTAATTGAACGGCGGCGAAATGTAATGTTAATTACATATAATTAACGATCGTTTATTATGGTCACATTTTTGTTGTGGAATGCGTGTACAATTTTATCGATGATGAAATTACTCATTGAGGTATCTGTTAAAAACAAACTATACAATATGTTAAAATTTTAATTATTCATAATAAAAACATAATTTCAAAAGAATCTGCTTGTATTGTAATACATTCATTTCAAATTTAGGTAGTTAAAAATGTAACTCATTAATTCCTGGTGTCGAACAATATTTTAACTAAAAAAAATTAATTATAATTTTAAGGTTGTAAATCTTGACGCTGGTAAACGGAAGATTAAAATAAAAAAGATAAAGTTAAAGGGTAGATTTTATTTGTCTTCAATCAGAATAATGTTATTAGAGTAAATTTTGTTAAATTGATTTGATGTTGTAGCGTCACTGCTACAATTAAAATTTAATTTATCAAATATCACATTTCATTTTTGTATTCTTGTTTTTTTTTAATTAATTGTTCCATGTAATTATTTTTTTTAAAGAAGTTGGTTAATTTTGTTAAAAAAATCGATTTTTGGATTTTTATGAATTGTACACTATTTTAAGACACTACACGAACAAATCCTACAGTGCCGAACCAGACGTGATCACTGTAAGTTTTATTTTAATACATTCAATATGAGCAATGATGAGCTTAAAAGTGGAGAAATTTCAAGAGTTGCGGTTAGACTTCCTCCCTTTTAGGAAAGTTAATCCAAAGTTGTGGTTTTCTTAAGCGGAATCACAGTTCTTTACTTCAGGAATAATAACAATAATAATAATAATAATAATAATATTTTTTCTTTTAGACATGTATAACATGTATAAGAAGCGTCAAGTATAAAACAAAAAATATATGTGTACGTATATATCTAAACAAAAATTTTAAAATTCTACTAAGTAGACAATAAATAATCATTAATATTGTAAGGGCATATACTATACTAGTTATAAAATATTTGAACTTGTTTTTAAAAATTATTTTGGACTTACTTGATTTTATTATTTCCGGTAACTTGTTAAATATTTTTTAATCCCATTACACTGGGATTAAGTTTTGGGAGCTCTAGTCGAGATGATGGTAGGCTAAAATTATTATTGTTACGTGTTCCGTATGTATGGATTGTGTTTTGTTTAGTAAATTTATGTTTATTTAAGTAAATGTATTTGCAAATTTCCACTATACAAATTTCTGTTATAGTTAACATACCATATTTTATAAACAATTCTTTACAGGAAGTTTTAGAGTTAACTCCGGCTATTCTCAGAATACGTTTTTGAATAAAAAGATTCTTTTGGAAGAAGATGAGAGACCCCAGATACATATACCATATGAAATTCTAGTGCAAACGTTTTGCGTTGTAGTAATCGATATGATGGAATTCAATTTGTTGGCTAGTGACGTGCAATGTAGGGACCAATTTAAATTTTCGTCCAGTTGAACACCTAAAATGTTGTATTTTTAATATTTGTTATCATTGATTAATAATGGAGATGTTTACTGCTTTTAGAGTACGATTTGAAAAAAATTAGTTTTTTTAAAGTTAAGAAGTAGTGAATTATCTGAAAACCAATCATTCAGATTGTTTATAAGTACGTTGGCATTTTTCTAACATGTTTTCAATTGGGTGAGAAACTAACAATGACGTATCATCACCATATAAAAGACATAAAGAATTTAAATGTTTGTCTATGTATTTATCTACGTCGTTAATGTAAATCAAAAAACAGTATTGGACCTAGTATTGTTCCCTGTGGTACTCCAATTTTGTTAAGTTTTAAATGAGATCTAAACGTGGTGAGATAATTGTTGTTATATGACCGTATTTCTGTAAATTGCAATCTATTAGATAGAAATGAACTAAACCAGTTAGAGATGCTATCGCGTATGCCTAGTAGATTCAGTTTATTAATCAGTTTAACATGGTTAACACAGTCAAAGGCTCTACTAAGGTCACAAAATATGCCAACTGGACATTCTTCTTCATTGATTGATTTACAGATAAATTAATTAAATCAGTTAAAGCAGTCATTGTGGATTTATTAGATCTGGCTGTCTATTAAAATGTGAAATGTATTTAAGAAGGATGATAGTCTGTCTACAATGGCGTATTTGAACACTTTTGAAAAAGATGTTAAAACAATTGGCCCATAGTTCGAAATATTTTTGGATCATCTTTTTATATAAAGGAGTAATTTTAGAAGTTTTAATAACGTCTGAAATGAGCCTTCGTGTAAAGATTTGTTTATCAGAAAAGTGAGAGTTTTACATATTAAGTTAAGACACTTCTCTTAAGAGAAAACACGGAATATCATCGTGGCCAGATGAACGTTTGTATTTAATTTTATTTATAAAGTTGAAGATTTTATTTTCAGAAAAAGGTAAAAGTACCATACTTTTTTTGACTTGAATTTGTGTGATGATGTGTTGTTGCGTGTCCTGACATTTAATTTGATGAAAGATTTTGTAAGGTGTTTCTATATAAAATCATTAAACTCGCGAACAATATCATTCGGGGTATTTAGTGATTTATTTTCCCATGTCATTTTCGCTGGTAATTGCTTTTCCAAATTGCCATTATTTAACTATTTGATTATATCCCAAATTGTGCGACTTGGGTTAGGGATTTTAAATTTTATTTTCAAAATATAATTGCTTGGTACGTCGTATTAAGTGTTTATGGAGTGTTTTAGCTTGTTTATAGATCAATGCATAATCAGGATTAGTTTTACTGATTATGTGCAAGTGTTTAACATTATTGCTTGAATTACGAATTTCATGATTGATCTACTCCTTCTCGTTGTGTTGTAGTACTGGTCTAAATTTTTGGAAAGTTGATTCAAAAAATTTGTCTAAATGTTTTGTAGAATAAGTTAAAACACTGATTTAAAGTAATGTTAGTATTGTATATACTTTCCCAGTTATGTGAGCTGAGATCCTTTTAAAATTATTTATGTTGCAATTATTGAAAATTCTGTTTTCTAAATTTTATATATTTACGATTCGAAATAATTTCAAACTCACATAAAACGACTTTATGATCAGGACTGGTTGTATCTGCAGTTTTATAATTTCTGCAAATATTTGAATAGATATGATCAAGAATATTACTGGATGTCGAAGTTACACGCATTGGAGAATTTATTATTTGAATTAGCCCAAAACTTTCTAGCATGTTGTTTAAGCTTATAAATTGGTGATTATTTATTGTCGCGTTTACATTAAAGTCACGCGCTATCAACATATTTGTACTAGGTTTGAATATTTTTTGTAAGACAGTATTTAGAGATGTTATAAAGATATTTAAGTTACCTGTAGGAGAACGGTAACAATTTAAGATATACACTATTTTATTACTATCTGAATACCATTTTAACTCACAAATTTCAAAGTCTTTTTTCAATACAAAATTCAACTAAATCTAGAGATTCTGTTAGTAAGTCGTTTCTGCACCATATACCTGCGCCACCAGCGCGATGATTTTTACGTGAAGTTCATCTTAAGTTGATAATTGTTGAAGTTATAACAATAAATCTGTTCATCACTTGTCCATATTTCAATGAAACATAAAAGTTTTAAATTTGAAGTAACGTCGTCAACTTCCAACTGTAACAATTTGTCGCTGTTTAAAGATCGAATGTTTAGTGATAGAAGGTCATAATTGTTATTAGTTAATTTTGTTATTCCTGAATCTGGTCGGTTGATTTCGTCGCTTCTTTAGTGTGTGTAGATGTTGAAAAACTTTCCGACTATGACACCTTGAACCCAGATTTGACAATCGCGTATTGCATTTAACTGATTTGCTGTTACAGATACTTTAAAGCTGCTATAACTGTTTGGATGTTTTGACTCCATTTGTACGCAATCCAAGATAAATATTTTATTTGATTTTAAAAAGTCGTTTAAAGATTCCTTGGTTGTATTAGGTTGCAATCTAGTGATATATACACATTCTGGTTTTGGTACACCTGCTATGTACAGATTCATTTGTTCCGCAAATTTGAGTTTTTGTTTTGGTGGAGCGTTTTCTTACGTGAGTCCAATCGTCACGTACGCGTCTATGACTATGATTATCTTGTTTAAATAATATATTATTGTCTTCAACAACGTCGTGTTTATGTTTTTGTCATTTGATATGGGGCTGGAAGAATTACATTGTGCGATAGCAACATTTGCGTATGTACGGCATTGACCTTTGCTATTATTTGCAGTATCGGTATTGTTAGATTGTAAATTAGAAAAGTGATTATTTATGCTTACTGTAGTATTTTTGGCCACTTTTTGACGTCATGTTCTTCGTATCTGGTGGAAGCGTTATTTTTCTTCTTTTGTTACTGTTTGGCGCACTAACACTTGTTGCACTTTTGTCTAGTAATAAAACTTTTTCTTCTAAAAGTTAAATTTTGTCTGACAACACACTAATTATTAAATATTTATCAATTATAATTGATTTTAAATAATCCACTTCACTGGGGCTATTCGTATTAAGAATACTGTCATTGTTGATATGAATTGCTTCACAAGAAGTAATATTATCGTTGTCAATTGTAGTGATAAATTTTAATTTTGATTTAGCGCAGCTGTCATGATAGTAATTATAACAGTTTATGCACTTTACACGTTTTTTGCAGTACTTTTTCTGCAAACAGCACACAAATTACCAGACTGAACCTCAGTCAGACTGCGTCAGCCGTCGCAATTACAGATAACGACACAAAATTCCACTATATTTTGTGTGCAATTGAAAGTGAAATCTGCAACACGTTATGGCCAATTTTATTATGGTCTCCAAAACAAGAAAACATCAAATTTTTAAGAAAAGATTAGAAGAAGTTTTTACAGAGTCAGAAGATAAAAATATACAAAGTTTATTAACTGAACTTGATTTGAGCGATAAAAATCCCTTACATTTACTTAGTGAAATGAAGGAATTCAAAAACTGCCACCTCAATTAAAAGCAATAATTATTGCTAATGGAAAACTATCTGTTATGGCGGACAAAATAAATAAAGTATCTACAGAAGCATTCGAAGTAACTAAAAGTGCAGAAATCAGTTGCAAATGTTCTCAAGCATCAATAGAACCTGCTGGAGAAATTTCTGATGTTAAGAGGCCAATTGAAGAATTAACAAATAAAATTCAATTCAATTACAATTTTCAAGAAAATGAAATAATTTTAGGTCTCGTTCTAGAGAGAGTATTCCTTCTAGATTTCATCAAAACAAATGGTGCTGGTATCATGCCCCTTTCAAAAAAATGGTAAAACTTTGTATTTCTTCATGAACTTTTAAGAGTGTGAAAAACTAAATAATCAATTCACATTTGACGAATTTGGGAAGATTAATTTAGGAGGTTTTAAGAAGACTAAATTTCTGTTTTCCTTATCTGGATGATATTTAAGTCGCTTCTTCGGGTCTTAACAGCTATCTCAAGCATTAAATTTAATTTTTGAACGTTTACAAAGTTTAATCTCATAATAAACGTATTGATGAAAGTCAAGTTTGTTTACTTGGTTATTTGGTATCCTGAGCGCGTGGCAAATAGCGCGTATATGTCCTATCCTGAAGTCGGGCGATTTGTGTTCTATATTGAATTATAGGCCAATTTGTGTGTTAAGCCATTTTTCTAAAGTATGTATATAATAAAATCTTTCCGTTTGTTATTAACTTTATTTTCCCAAATTAACACACTTTATTTCCCCAAATCAACACGGTTTCATGAAGTACCGTTCTACACTAACTAATTTGGCACGTTCTTCACAGTTTACTACTCCTGTGCTAGACAATCATGGTCAAGCTGATGTAGTTTACTCGTACTTTCGAAGGCTTTTGACTCTATAATGCATTGTATAATTCTCGAAAAACTAAGGGATTTTGGATTTAGTAATTCATTACTTTGCCTCTTATTTATTTATTTATTTACTGCCGAGCTCAATATTACAAATGAATTAAAATTTAGTGCACATAACATCGGGTAAAAACCAAAGTAGGGCCTAGGTCAAATATAATGGGTTGAGCACATAGAGGAAGACCCCACCTACCTGTCATTTTCCTGTGTTCACCCTTCTGCCAAACACCCTGTATATTCATAAGTTCTCGTTTGAGATTATTTTTAAATTTGGTTAGACTGTCGCAAAAGTTAAGGTTGGGAAATAAGTTGGACAAATACACATAACACTGAACAAGAGAATGTTGGAGATATATGGTTTTGCTAAAATTGACGGCAAATGGAGGGATATTACGAAAACTTTAATGTAGAATTTTAAAATTTATTTGTTATAAAAGGTACGGACAATCTAATACACCATTGAAGAAGAAATGAAGAAATACCAGATCAAGAAATAGTCTACTGATTTGAGTGAATTTACCTTAGCCAGTAAAAGAATTCTTATGTAATCCGGAGAATGGGAGTCCAGCCTTATAAACGAAATGTCTAAGGAATCTATGTTGAACCATTTATTTTTGTTATCGACGTTAAGTAATATGGAGACCATAGGTACTTGAGAACAATATTCAAGATGAGAACGAACTAATGATACTTAAAGAGATTTCAAAGTGTCCAAATTATTAAAGTGTTTAGAGAAACAAAAATAAAACTTAATTTCTTACATGCTTTGGAACAAATATAATCAATATGTTCATTGAACGTAAAATTGTTTGAAAATATGAGTCCTAAGTCTGTAATAGATGCAAGATTTTTAAGATGATGATTGTTGATAAAATATGACAACTTCATTGGCGTTACAATTCGATAGAACGATATCGAAGAACACTTACTTAAATTTAGTTCTAATAACTTTTGGGAACACTAATTAGAAAACGAATGTAAGTCATTCTGAAGTAATCTGCAATCTTCTATATTTTTTATTATTTTGAAAATTTTCATATCGTCTGCAAATAGTAATATGTTTGAATTTTTAAAAGTAAGTTTCACATGTTTAATAAATAATAAAAAAACAAAGATGCAAGATGAAAACCTTGAGGAAAAGAAAAAAAAAATTTTGTACTAAATAATTTAATATCTGTTTTAATATAACTATAAATCTAAGATAGTAGCAATCTATTGATTCCAGCATTTTCACGTTTCATTATTAAAATTTCATAATTTACTTTGTCGAATGTTTTCAAAATTTTATGAATATTACATCTAGCTGGGCGTTTTCATTAAGAGCTTGCTGTATATGGTTTTGAAAGGTAAGAAGATTGGTTACTGTTGACCGGTTAGGAAAGAAGACATGTTGTTCATCAATAATAATGTGTTTTAACACCGGGAGCAATGTCTTGACAATAATTTTTTCAAAAATTTTTTGGTATTGCAGAAATTATGGAGATAGGTCTATAGTTTGATATGTCTGTTTTATCTTTTGCCTTTATGTACAGGAGTAACAAAGTTTTCCAAGCTTAATAATTAAATAAATTGAATACACTCTCGAGGTCGCCATGTTACTCCTTTGCAAAATCCATGGCCAGGTGTTGGAAGCCAATTAGAACAGACAATTAGTTTACAATTGCTCCAATTTTGGCTAGATTAGCTAAATTAATCGAATACACTCTTTTCATTAATATTGTTAGTAATTGAAAATAAATTAATACTATTATTCGTAAACCGCAATTCGTCTTGAAATTTATTGTTTTGTTGATTATATACAGAGCCAAAATATTTTGCAAAAGATTTACAGTATCCAGCCATTATTGCTTGAATAAGAACGAAGAGTCATTTGAGACGTATGACCAAAAATATTTGGGATTAGGTTTAAGTTTTGATTGCACATCATTCATAAGTAACAGACCGCAATTTATTACATTTAATGGTTTTCAATCATGTAACTTTATAGAAACATCAAAAGTACCGCATGATTCACACCTAGGGCCTCCGTTATTTAATATATTTATTACTGACTTGTCCAATATCATTTCTTGTAAGCATTTATTTTTTGCTGATGATCTTAGATCATATAATTTATTTCAACTAGTTCTGACTGTAAGTTTTGCAAAATCGACTTACTTGGGTTTCACAATAGTGCCTCAATAATTACCTTCATCTCAACATATCAAAATTTAAATTGTTTCATTTTCGAGAAAAACGCAATCCTGTCATCTTCAGATATTTTATCAACACTAACAACTTACAACGTACTGAGTTAGTTAAAGACTTGGAGGTAACATTTGATTCCAGGCTTACCTTTGCTAACCATGTTAGAGGAACACTTACCCTGCTTCAAAATCGCTTGGTTTTATAATTTGTACATGCAACTTTAAACTTTCTAATATCAGTTTTTAATTCTTTGATACGATTAAAATTAAAATAGTGCAGTTTAATATGGTTTCCTCTTATATAAGCAACATGTTGACAACATTGAAAGCGTTTACAGGAAATTTCTTAAATACGTCGTGTTTAGGGCCTGATGGAGTTTATCCACCTAGAGGCTATTTCCAAAACCATCTTTTGAATCGGTTTGAAACTTCCTCTCTTAAATCTAGATGAATGTGTAGTACTTTAAATTCTTATACAATATTATTACTAATTATCATTATTATTACTTATTATTATTATTACTTAACTATTTATTTTAATTTTTGTTGCAATCACGTTTATTTTACTATATTTACATATTATTATTTTAAACATATTTTTAATTTTGTTATTTAAATGGATTTTTTTTTCTATTGAACAATAAATAAATTATTATTATTATTATCCCAGGAAGGTTTACAACAGTTACCAGCTAAGATTAAGGCTATTCAAGAATATAATATTCCAACTACAGTTATATCTTAAAAGATTTTTAGCAATGGTGAATTTTTATAGAAGGTTTACACCTGGAACAGTTAAGAATTAATTGGGTTTTTAAATAAAAATTTAAAAAGAGATAAAAGCTTATTAAACTTAACTGGAGAAGATTTGAAATATTTAAAAAAAAATTTAATTAGAACTTGCTCAAAAAACAATGTTAACACATTCAAATTTCAACGCTCCTATTTCTCTCTTTGGTAGATGGTTCAGATCGTGCAGTTGGTGGCACAGTACTTTATTATTTAGACGACTAACGTTTGACACCCTGCATAATCTATCTCATCCTAGAATTAAAAATTCTTGTAAATTTGTCAACGAAAAATTTGTATGGCTTTTAATGGAAAAAAATTGTATGGATTTGGCGCTTCAGTGTCTGTCTTGTCGGAGATTTAAGATTTATTGTCAGACCGTTCGCCCAACGAAAAAATTTCATATGCCATCAGCTAGATTCAAACATATACATCTAGACATAGTTGGACTATTGCCTTGTTCGGTAGGTTTTAGGTATTGTTTATCGTGCGTGAACCGTTTTTTAAGGTGGCCGATTGTAGATAATTCTGCTGAAACAAATGCGAGAGTTTTTTGTAGAGAATGGATTTTAAGATTTAAATTCCAAAATTATAACCACTGACCAAGGAAAACAATTTAAGTCATGTCTATTTAAAGAATTAACAATTTTTTTTATGCATTAAACGTTCTAGAGCTTCAGAATACCATCCGCGAACTAATGGTTTAGTAGAAAATGGCATAGGTCTCTAAAAGCTTCTATTAAGTCAGATTTAAAATCATCAGATTGACTAAATATTTTACCAATGTTTCTTCTCGGATTGCGTTCTGCTTTTTATGAAAATTGAAACAAGTGGAGTCAAATAAAGAATATATCACTTCAAATTTTGTAACTAAACTTCGTGAACATGTTCAATCAATTAAACCTAGTTATAATATGGACAATTCAAAATATAAATCTCTTTTTGTTAGTAAAGAGTTAGATCAATGTCAACATGTATCCGTCAGACAAGGTCCGGTTAAACCTCCACTAACGCCTATATATAATGGCTCTTTTTCAGTTATTTCCAGAAGTAACAAATATTTTTTTATTAAAATTAATAGAAAACTTCTTTAGATCGACTAAACCGGCATTAATGGATGAATGATTCGATAATTGGATATAATGTCACAGAAGTTTCTGATAACAATTCCTCTAATATTAAGCAAACATTTTCAAGGTCAGGACGCCTAATTATATTATCTTAATTGTAATTGGAATGGCAGAATGTAATGTAAATTACATATAATTAACGATCGTTTATTATGGTCACATTTTTTGTTGTGGAATGCGTGTACAATTTTATCGATGATGAAATTACTCATTGAGGTATCTGTTAAAAAACAAACTATACAATTTGTTAAAATTTTAATTATTCATAATAAAAACATAATTTCAAAAGAATCTGCTTGTATTGTAATACATTCATTTCAAATTTAGGTAGTTAAAAATGTAACTCATTAACTCGTGGTGTCGAACAATATTTTAACTAAAAAAAATTAAGTATTCTTTTAACTATAATTTTAAGGTTGTAAATCTTGACGCTGGTAAACGGAAGATTAAAATAAAAATGGATAAAAGTTAAAGGGTACATTTTATTTGCTCTTTAATCATCACGCAGAATAATGTTACAATCACTGTTACTGCTACAATTAAAAATTAATTCTATCAAATATCACATTTCATTTTTGTGTTCTTGGTTTTTTTATTAATTGTTTTATGTAATTATTTTTTTTAAAGAAGGTGGTTAATTTTGTTTGAAAAAAAATCGATTTTGGATTTTTATGAATTATACACTACTTTAAGACACTACACGAACAAATCCTCTACAGTGCCGAACCAGACGTGATCACTGTAAGTTTTATTTTAATAATATTCAATATGAGCAATGATGAGCTTAAAAAGTGGAGAAATTTCAAGAGTTGCGGTTAGCACTTCCTCCTTTTATTGCGGAAAGTTTAATCCAAAGTTGTAGTTTTGTCAAGCGGAATCACAGTTTTTTACTTAGAATAATAATAATAATAATAATAATAATAAAAATAATAATATATTTATTCTTTTAATGTATAAGAAGCGTCAAGTATAAAATAAAAATATATGTGTATGTATATATCTAAACAAAGTTTTAAAATTCTACTAAGTAGACAATAAATAATCATTAATATTGTAAGGGTATATACTAGTTATAAAATATTTTAACTTGTTTTTAAAAATTATTTTTGGACTTACTTGATTTTATTATTTCCGGTAATCTTATTAAATATTTTTAATCCCATTACACTGGGATTAAGTTTTGTGAGCTCTAGTCGAGATGCTGGTAGGCTAAAATTATTATTGTTACGGGTTCCGTATGTATGGATTGTGTTTTGTTTAGTAAATTATGTTTATTTAAGTAAATGTATTTTGCAAATTTCCACTATAACAAATTTCTTGTTATAGTTAACATATTTCATATTTTATAAACAATTCTTTACAGGAAGTTTTAGATTAAGCTCCTGCTATTATTCTCAGAATACGTTTTTGAATTAAAAAGATTTTTTGAAGAAGATGAGAGACCCCAGAAACATATACCATATGAAATTCTGGTGCAAACGTTTGCGTTGTAGTAATCGATAAGATGGAATTCAATTTGTTGGCTAGTGACGCTAAAATGTATTTCTAATATTTGTTATCATTGATTTATTAATGGAGATGTTTACTGCTTTTAGAGTACGATTTGGAAAAAAATTAGTTTTTTTAAAGTTAAGAAGTAGTGAATTATCTGAAAACCAATCATTCAGATTGTTTATAAGTGCCGATTGGCATTTTTTCTAATATGTTTTCAATTGGGTGAAAACTAACAATGACGTATCATCAGCATATAAAAGACATAAAGAATTTAAATGTTTGTCTATGTATTTATCTATGTCGTTAATGTAAATCAAAAACAGTATTGGACCTAGTATTGTTCCCTGTGGTACTCCAATCTTGTTGAGTTTTAAATGAGATCTAAACGTGGTGAGATAATTGTTGTTATATGACCGTATTTCTGTAAATTGCAATCTATTAGATAGAAATGAACTAAACCAGTTAGAGATGCTACCGCGTATGCCTAGTAGATTCAGTTTATTAATCAGTTTATCATGGTTAACACAGTCAAAGGCTCTACTAAGGTCACAAAATATGCCAACTGGACATTCTCCTTCATCAATTGATTTACAGATAAAATTAATTAGATCAGTTAAAGCAGTCATTGTGGATTTATTAGATCTGGATGTCTATTAAAATGTGAAATGTATTTAAGAAGGATGATAGTCTGTCTAACAATGGCGTATTCGAACACTTTTGAAAAGATGTTAAAACAATTAGCCCATAGTTCGAAATATTTTGGGATCATCTTTTTTATATAAAGGAGTAATTTTAGAAGTTTTAATAACGTCTGAAATGAGCCTTCGTGTAAAGATTTGTTTATCAGAAAAGTGAGAGTTTTACATATTAAGTTAAGACACTTCTCTTAAGAGAAAACACGGAATATCATCGTTAGCCAGATGAACGTTTGTATTTAATTTTATTTATAAAGTTGAAGATTTTATTTTTCAGAAAAAGGTAAAAGTACCATACTTTTTTGACTTGAATTTGTGTGATGATGTGTTGTTGCGTGTCCTTGACATTTAATTTGATGAAAGATTTTGTAAGGTGTTTCTATATAAAATCATTAAACGCGGAACAATATCATTTGGGGTATTTAGTGATTTATTTTCCCATGTCATTTTCGCTGGTAATTGTTTTCCAAATTGCCATTATTTAACTTTTGATTATATCCCAAATTGTGCGACTTGGGTTAGGAGATTTTAAATTTTATTTTCAAAATATAATTGCTTGGTACGTCGTATTAAGTGTTTTATGGATGTTTTAGCTTGTTTATAGATCAATGCATAATCAGGATTAGTTTTACTGATTATGTGCAAGTGTTTAACATTATTGCTTGAATTACGAATTTCATGATTAATCCACTCCTTCTCGTTGTGTTGTAGTACTGGTCTAAATTTTTTTGGAAAGTTTGATTCAAAAATTTGTCTAAATGTTTTGTAGAATAAGTTAAAACACTGATTTAAAATAATGTTAGTATTGTATATACTTTTCCAGTTCTGTGAGCTCAGATCCTTTTTAAAATTATTTATGTTGCAATTATTGAAAATTCTGTTTTCTCTAAATTTTATATATTTACGATTCGAAATAATTTCAAACTTACATAAAACGACTTTATGATCAGGAATGGTTGTATCTGCAGTTTTATAATTTCTGCAAATATTTGAATAGATATGATCAAGAATATTACTGGATGTCGAAGTTACGCGTTGGAGAATTTATTATTTGAATTAGCCCAAAACTTTCTAGCATGTTGTTTAACCTTATAAATTCGTGATTATTTATTGTCGCGTTTACATTAAAGTCACTCGCTATCAACATATTTGTACTAGGTTTGAATATTTTTGTAAGACAGTATTTAGAGATGTTATAAAGATATTTAAGTTACCTGTAGAAGAACGGTAACAATTTAAGATATACACTATTTTATTACTATCTGAATACCATTTTAACCCACAAATTTCAAAGTCTTTTTTCAATACAAAATTCAACTAAATCTAGAGATTCTGTTAGTAAGTCGTTTCTGCACCATATACCTGCGCCACCACCGCGATGATTTTTACGTGAAAAGTTCATCTTAAGTTGATAATTGGAAGTTATAACAATAAATCTGTTCATCACTTGTCCATATTTCAATGAAACATAATTCATTGAAATTTGAAGTAACGTCGTCAACTTCCAACTGTAACAATTTGTCGCTGTTTAAAGATCGAATGTTTAGTAATAGAAGATCATAATTGTTATTAATTAATGTTGTTATTCCTGAATCTGGTCGGTTGATTTCCGTCGCTTCCTTAGTGTGTGTAGATGTTGAAAAAACTTTCCGACTATGACACCTTGAGGCCAGATTTGACAATCACATATTGAATTTAACTGATTTGCTGTTACAGATACTTTAAAGCTGCTATAACTGTTTGGATGTTTTGACTCCATTTGTACGCAATCCAAGATAAATAGTGTATTTGATTTTAAAAAGTCGTTTAAAGATTCCTTGGTTGTATCAGGTTGCAATCTAGTGATATATACACATTCTGGTTTTGGTACACCACGAATGCTATGTACAGATTCATTTGTTCCGCAAATTTGAGTTTTTGTTTTGGTGGAGCGTTTTCTTAGTAGTCCAATCGTCACCTACTGCGTCTATGACTATGATTATTTTGTTTAAATAATATATATTGTCTTCAATAACGTCGTGTTTATGTTTGTTGTCATTTGATATGGGGCTGGAAGAATTACATTGTGTAATAGCAACATTTGCGTATGTACGGCATTGACCTTTGCTATTATTTGCAGTATCGGTATTGTTAGATTGTAAATTAGAAAAGTGATTATTTATGCTTACTGTAGTATTTTTGGCCACTTTTGACGTCATGTTCTTCGTATCTGGTGGAAGCGTTATTTTTCTTCTTTTGTTACTGTTTGGCGCACTAACACTTGTTGCACTTTTTGTCTAGCAATAAAACTTTTCTTCTAAAAGTTAAATTTTTGTCCGACAACACACTAATTATTAAATATTTATCAATTATAATTGATTTTAAATAATCCACTTCACTGGGGCTATTCATATTAAGAATACTGTCATTGTTGATATGAATTGCTTCACAAGAAGTAATATTATCGTTGTCAATTGTAGTGATAAATTGTAATTTTGATTTGGCGCAGCTGTCATGATAGTAAATTAATAACAGTTTATGCACTTTACACGTTTTTTGCAGTATTTTTTCTGCAAACAGCACACAAATTACCAGACTGAACTCAGTCGTGACTGCGTCAGCCGTCGCAATTAAAGATAACGACACAAAATTCCACTATATCTTGTGTGCAATTGAAAGTGAAATCTGCAACACGTTATGTGACATTTTATTATGGTCTCCAAAACAAGAAAACATCAAATTTTTAAGAATAGATTAGAAGAAGTTTTTACAGAGTCAGAAGATAAAAATATACAAAGTTTATTAACTGAACTTGATTTGAGCGATAAAAACCCTTACATTTACTTAGAGAAATGAAGGAATTCAAAATCTACCACCTCAATTAAAAGCAATAATTACTGCTAATGGAAAACTATCTGTTATGGCGGGACAAAATAAATAAAGTATCTACAGAAGCATTTGAAGTAACTAAAAGTGCAGAAATCAGTTGCAAATGTTCTCAAGCATCAATAGAACCTGCTGGAGAAATTTCTGATGTTAAGAGGCCAATTGAAGAATTAACAAATAAAATTCAAATTCAATTACAATTTTCAAGAAAATGAAATACTTTTAGGTCTCGTTCTAGAGAGAGTATTCCTTCTAGATTTCATCAAAACAAATGGTGCTGGTATCATGCCCCTTTCAAAAAATGGTAAAACTTTGTATTTCTTCATGAACTTTTAAGAGTGTGAAAAACTAAATAATCAATTCACATTTGACGAATTTGGGAAGATTAATTTAGGAGGTTTTAAGAAGACTAAATTTCTGTTTTCCTTATCTGGATGATATTTAAGTCGCTTCTTCGGGTCTTAACAGCTATCTCAAGCATTAAATTTAATTTTTTGAACGTTTACAAAGTTTAATCTCATAATAAACGTATTGATGAAAGTCAAGTTTATTTTCTTGGTTATTTGGTATCCTGAGCGCGTATATGACCTATCCTGAAGTCGGGCGATTTGTGTTCTATATTGAATTATTTTCCAATTAGTGTGTTAATAAAATTTTTCCGTATGTATATAATAAAATCATTCGGATAATTAATATCTCCTCTTTCCCAAATCATTTTACACTTTATTTCCCCAAATCAACACGGTTTCTTGAAGTGTCGTTCTACACTAACTAATTTGGCACGTTCTTCACAGTTTACTACTCCTGTGCTAGACAATCATGGTCAAGTTGATGTAGTTTACACGTACTTTCGAAAGGCTTTTGACTCTATAATGCATTGCATAATTCTCAAAAACTAAGGATTTTGGATTTAGTAATGCATTACTTTGCCTATTTATTTATTTATTTATTTACGGCAGAGCCAATATTACAAATGAATTGAAATTTAGGCAATATAACATAACATAAAAATAAATATTTTTGAATGTAAATTATTACTACAAAACTAAAAGGTATAACTTATTAATTAATAATTAAGAGACGGATATAACATTAACTTATTTTTTTTATTTTTTACACGGTGTTCGGAGGGTAAACATAAGGAAAACATGTTAGGTGCTTCTCTCTCCTATGGCTCACATAAAATTTGACCTAGGCCCACTTCTTGATTTTATTTCGATTTTTAAAAAAATTGACTTTTGCCTTTAAACTTCCATAAGTTTTCTTTTTATTGACAAGTCTGGCAACAATTATTTTTTTTTCTGATCTTGATACTAGTAGGTCCTACTTTGTTTAATTTTTTGTTAAACAATTAATTTTCTCCAAAAGTAGAGTTTCGTCAAAATCGTCCGATTTGAAAGAAATTACGAATAAATCCAGTTATTCTTAAAAACATAAAGTCGCATATCGCTAGAAAGGGCATACAGTAGAGATGTTTACATTAAATCTGAAGCCATCGATCTCTTCTTAGTTTTTTTTCATTGCAATGCAAAGTTCGTCTTCAAACAATTTTTACCTTTTTGTAGTTTAGAAGCTCCTATTTTTGTTAACCGGCATTCTTATACAAAAATATTGATTACTTGAAGACCTACTATGTATCAAGATCAAAAAAATAATTGTTTCCAGTTTGTCAGTGAAAAGGAAACTTATGGAAGTTTAAAGGTGTGAAAGAGGCGAAAGTCTTTTTTTTAAAAAATCGGGTAAAACCAAAGTAGGGCCTAGGTCAAATTTTATGGGTTGAGCACATAGAAGAAGACCCCACCTACCTGTCATTTTCTTGTGTTCACCCTTCTGCCAAACACCCTGTATATTCATAAGTTCTCGTTTGAGATTATTTTTAATTTTGCTAGACTGTCGCAAAGTTAAGGTTGGAAAATAAGTTGGACAAATACACATAACACTGAACAAGAGAATGTTGGAGATATATGGTTTTGCTAAAATTGACGGCAAATGGAGGGATATTACGAAAACTTTAGTGTAGAATTTTAAAATTTATTTGTTATAAAAGGTACGGACAATCTAATACACCATTGAAGAAGAAATGAAGAAATACCAGATCAAGAAATAGTCTACTGATTTGAGTGAATTTACCTTAGCCAGTAAAAGAATTTTATGTAATCCGAGATGGGAGTCCAGCTTTATAAACGAAATGTCTAAGGAATCTATGTTGAACCATTTCTATTTTTGTTATCGATGTTAAGTATTGGAGACCTTAGGTACTTGAGAACAATATTCAAGATGAGAACGAACTAATGATACTTAAAGAGATTTCAAAGTATCCAAATTATTAAAGTGTTTAGAGAAACAAAAATAAAACTTAATTTTACATGCTTTGGAACAAATATAATCAATATGTTCATTGAACGTGAAATTGTTTGAAAATATGAGTCCTAAGTCTGTAATAGATGCAAGATTTTTCAGATGATGATTGTTGATAAAATATGACAACTTCATTGGCGTTACAATTCGATAGAACGATATCAAAGAACACTTACTTAAATTTAGTTCTAATAACTTTTGGGAACACCAATTAGAAAAACGAATGTAAGTCATTCTGAAGTAATCTGCAATCTTCTATATTTTTATTATTTTGAAAATTTTCATATCGTCTGCAAATAGTAATATGTTTGAATTTTTAAAAGTAAGTTTCACATGTTTAATAAATAATAAAAAACAAAGATGCAAGATGAAACCTTGAGGAAAAGAAAAAATTTTGTACTAAATAATTTAATATCTGTTTTAATATAACTATAAATCTAAGATAGTAGCAATCTATTGATTCCAGCATTTTCACGTTTCATTATTAAAATTTTATAATTTACTTTGTCGAATGTTTTCAAAATTTTATGAATATTACATCTAGCTGGGCGTTTTCATTAAGAGCTTGCTGTATATGGTTTTAAAAGGTAAGATGATTGGTTACTGTTGACCGGTTAGGAAAGAAGACATGTTGTTCATCAATAATAATGTGTTTTAACACCGGGAGCAATGTCTTGACAATAATTTTTTCAAAAATTTTCGGTATTGCAGAAATTATGGAGATAGGTCTATAGTTTGATATGTCTGTTTTATCTTTGCCTTTATGTACAGGAGTAACAAAGTTTTCCAAGCTTAATAATTAAATAAATTGAATACACTCTCGAGGTCGCCATGTTACTCCTTTGCAAAATCCATGGCCAGGTGTTGGAAGCCAATTAGAACAGACAATTAGTTTACAATTGCTCCAATTTTGGCTAGATTAGCTAAATTAATCGAATATACTCTTTTCATTAATATTGTTAGTAATTGAAAATAAATTAATACTATTATTCGTAAACCGCAATTCGTCTTGAAATTTATTGTTTTGTTGATTATATACAGAGCCAAAATATTTGCAAAAGATTTACAGTATCCATGCCATTATTGCTTGAATAAGAACGAAGAGTCATTTGAGACGGAAGATAATTTTGATTCTTTTGATTTCTACGTATGACCAAAAATATTTGGGATTAGGTTTAAGTTTTGATTGCACATCATTCATAAGTAACAGACCGCAATTTATTACATTTAATGGTTTTCAATCATGTAACTTTATAGAAACATCAAAAAGTACCGCATGATTCACACCTAGGCCTCCGTTATTTAATATATTTATTACTGACTTGTCCAATATCATTTCTTGTAAGCATTTATTTTTTTGCTGATGATATTAGATCATATAATTCTATTTCAACTAGTTCTGACTGTAAGTTTTTGCAAAATCGACTTACTTGGGTTTCACAATAGTGCCTCAATAATTACCTTCATCTCAACATATCAAAATTTAAATTGTTTCATTTTCGAGAAAACGCAATCCTGTCATCTTCAGATATTTTATCAACACTAACAACTTACAACGTACTGAGTTAGTTAAAGACTTGGAGGTAACATTTGATTCCAGGCTTACCTTTGCTAACCATGTTAGAGGAACACTTACCCCTGCTTTAAAATCGCTTGGTTTTATAATTTGTACATGCAACTTTAAACTTTCTAATATCAGCTTTTAATTCTTTGATACGATTAAAATTAAAATAGTGCAGTTTAATATGGTTTCTTATATAAGCAACATGTTGACAACATTGAAAGCGTTTACAGGAAATTTCTTAAATACGTCGTGCTTTAGGGCCTGATGGAGTTTATCCAACTAGAGGCTATTTCCAAAACCATCTTTTGAATCGGTTTGAAACTTCCTCTTAAATCTAGATGAATGTGTAGTACTTTAAATTCTTATACAATATTATTACTAATTATCATTATTATTACTTATTATTATTATTACTTAAGTATTTATTTTAATTTTTGTTGCAATCACGTTTATTTTACTATATTTACATATTATTATTTTAAACATATTTTTAATTTTGTTATTTAAATGGAATTTTTTTTCTATTGAACAATAAATAAATTATTATTATTATTATCCCAGGAAAGTTTACAACAGTTACCAGCTAAGATTAAGGCTATTCAAGAATATAATATTCCAACTACAGTTATATCTTAAAAGATTTTTAGCAATGGTGAATTTTTATAGAAGGTTTACACCTGAACAGTTAAGAATTAATTGGGTTTTTAAATTATCTTAAAGGAAATAAAGAAAAAGAGATAAAAGCTTATTAAACTTAACTGAAGAAGATGTGGAATATTTAAAAAAAAATTTAATTAGAACTTGCTCAAGAAACAATGTTAGCACATTCAAATTTCAACGCTCCTATTTTTCTGTTTTGGTAGATGGTTCAGATCGTGCAGTTGGTGGCACAGTACTTTATCATCATTTAGACGACTAACGTTTGACACCCTGCATAATCTATCTCATCCTAGAATTAGAAATTCTTGTAAATTTGTCAACGAAAAATTTGTATGGCTTTTAATGGAAAAAAATTGTATGGATTTGGCGCTTCAGTGTCTGTCTTGTCTGAGATTTAAGATTTATCGTCAGACCGTTGGCCCAATGAAAAAAATTTCAGATGCCATCAGCTAGAACATACATCTGTGACATAGTTGGACTATTGCCTTGTTCGGTAGGTTTTAGGTATTGTTTATCGTGCGTGAACCGTTTTTTAAGGTGGCTGATTGTAGATAATTCTGCTGAAACAAATGCGAGAGTTTTTTGTAGAGAATGGATTTTAAGATTTAGAATTCCAAAAATTATAACCACTGACCAAGGAAAACAATTTAAGTCATGTCTATTTAAAGAATTAACAATTTTTTTTATGCATTAAACGTTCTAGAGCTTCAGAATACCATCCGCGAACTAATGGTTTAGTAGAAAGATGGCATAGGTCTCTAAAAGCTTCTATTATGTCAGATTTAAAATCATCAGATTGACTAAATATTTTACCAATGTTTCTTCTCGGATTGCGTTCTGCTTTTTTATGAAAATTGAAACAAGTGGAGTCAAATAAAGAATATATCACTTCAAATTTTGTAACTAAACTTCGTGAACATGTTCAATCAATTAAACCTAGTTATAATATGGACAATTCAAAATATAAATCTCTTTTGTTAGTAAAGAGTTAGATCAATGTCAACATGTATCCGTCAGACAAGGTCCGGTTAAACCTCCACTAACGCCTATATATAATGGCTCTTTTTCAGTTATTTCCAGAAGTAACAAATATTTTTTATTAAAATTAATAGAAAACTTCTTTAGATCGACTAAACCGGCATTAATGGATGAATGATTCGATAATTGGACATAATGTCACAGAAGTTTCTGATAACAATTCCTCTAATATTAAGCAAACATTTTCAAGGTCAGGACGCCTAATTATATTATCTTAATTGTAATTGGAACGGCGCAATGTAATGTTAATTACATATAATTAACGATCGTTTATTATGGTCACATTTTTGTTGTGGAATGCGTGTACAATTTTATCGATGATGAAATTACTCATTGAGGTATCTGTTAAAAACAAACTATACAATATGTTAAAATTTTAATTATTCATAATAAAAACATAATTTCAAAAGAATCTGCTTGTATTGTAATACATTCATTTCAAATTTAGGTAGTTAAAAAATGTAACTCATTAATTCCTGGTGTCGAACAATATTTTAACTAAAAAAAAATTAACTATAATTTTAAGGTTGTAAATCTTGACGCTGGTAAACGGAAGATTAAAATAAAAATGATAAAGTTAAAGGGTAGATTTTATTTGTCTTTAATCATCACGCAGAATAATGTTAAAATTTGATGTTGTTACTGCTACAATTAAAAATTAATTTATCAAATATCACATTTCATTTTTGTATTCTTGTTGTTTTTTTTATTAATTGTTTTATGTAATTATTTTTTTTAAAGAAATTGGTTAATTTTTAAAAAAAATCGATTTTGATTTTTATGAATTGTACACTATTTTAAGACACTACACGAACAAATCCTACAGTGCCGAACCAGACGTGATCACTGTAAGTTTTATTTTAATACATTCAATATGAGCAATGATGAGCTTAAAAAAGTGGAGAAATTTCAAGAGTTGCGGTTAGACTTCCTCCTTTAGGAAAGTTAATCCAAAGTTGTGGTTTTCTCAAGCGGAATCACAGTTCTTTACTTCAGGAATAATAATAATAATAATAATAATAATAATAATATTTTTTCTTTTAGACATGTATAACATGTATAAGAAGCGTCAATATAAAACAAAAATATATGTGTATGTATATATCTAAACAAAATTTTAAAATTCTACTAAGTAGACAATAAATAATCATTAATATTGTAAGGGCATATACTAGTTATAAAATATTTGAACTTGTTTTTTAAAAATTATTTTGGACTTACTTGATTTTATTATTTCTGGTAACTTGTTAATATTTTTTAATCCCATTACACTGGGATTAAGTTTTGGGAGCTCTAGTCGAGATGATGGTAGGCTAAAATTATTATTGTTACGTGTTCCGTATGTATGGATTGTGTTTTGTTTAGTAAATTTATGTTTATTTAAGTAAATGTATTTGCAAATTTCCACTATACAAATTTCTGTTATAGTTAACATACCATATTTTATAAACAATTCTTTACAGGAAGTTTTAGAGTTAACTCCGGCTATTATTCTCAGAATACGTTTTTGAATTAAAAAGATTCTTTTGAAGAAGATGAGAGACCCCAGAAACATATACCATATGAAATTCTAAGTGCAAACGTTTGCGTTGTAGTAATCGATATGATGGAATTCAATTTGTTGGCTAGTGACGTGCAATGTAGGGACCAATTTAAATTTTCGTCCAGTTGAACACCTAAAATGTTGTATTTCTAATATTTGTTATCATTGATTAATAATGGAGATGTTTACTGCTTTTAGAGTACGATTTGGAAAAAATTAGTTTTTTTAAAGTTAAGAAGTAGTGAATTATCTGAAAACCAATCATTCAGATTGTTTATAAGTTACGTTGGCATTTTTTCTAATATGTTTTCAATTGGGTGAGAAACTAACAATGACGTATCATCAGCATATAAAAGACATAAAGAATTTAAATGTTTGTCTATGTATTTATCTACGTCGTTAATGTAAATCAAAACAGTATTGGACCTAGTATTGTTCCCTGTGGTACTCCAATCTTGTTAAGTTTTAAATGAGATCTAAACGTGGTGAGATAATTGTTGTTATATGACCGTATTTCTGTAAATTGCAATCTATTAGATAGAAATGAACTAAACCAGTTAGAGATGCTATCGCGTATGCCTAGTAGATTCAGTTTATTAATCAGTTTAACATGGTTAACACAGTCAAAGGCTCTACTAAGGTCACAAAATATGCCAACTGGACATTCTCCTTCATCGATTGATTTACAGATAAAATTAATTAAATCAGTTAAAGCAGTCATTGTGGATTTATTAGATCTGGCTGTCTATTAAAATGTGAAATGTATTTAAGAAGGATGATAGTCTGTCTACAATGGCGTATTTGAACACTTTTGAAAAGATGTTAAAACAATTGGCCCATAGTTCGAAATATTTTTGGGATCATCTTTTTATATAAAGGAGTAATTTTAGAAGTTTTAATAACGTCTGAAATGAGCCTTCGTGTAAAGATTTGTTTATCAGAAAAGTGAGAGTTTTACATATTAAGTTAAGACACTTCTCTTAAGAGAAAACACGGAATATCATCGTGGCCAGATGAACGTTTGTATTTAATTTTATTTATAAAGTTGAAGATTTTATTTTCAGAAAAGGTAAAAGTACCATACTTTTTTGACTTGAATTTGTGTGATGATGTGTTGTTGCGTGTCCTTGACATTTAATTTGATGAAAGATTTTGTAAGGTGTTTCTATATAAAAATCATTAAACTCGCGAACAATATCATTCGGGGTATTTAGTGATTTATTTTCCCATGTCATTTTCGCTGGTAATTGCTTTTCCAAATTGCCATTATTTAACTATTTGATTATATCCCAAATTGTGCGACTTGGGTTAGGGGATTTTTAAATTTTATTTTCAAAATATAATTGCTTGGTACGTCGTATTAAGTGTTTATGGAGTGTTTTAGCTTGTTTATAGATCAATGCATAATCAGGATTAGTTTTACTGATTATGTGCAAGTGTTTAACATTATTGCTTGAATTACGAATTTCATGATTGATCTACTCCTTCTCGTTGTGTTGTAGTACCTGGTCTAAATTTTTGGAAAGTTGATTCAAAAATTTGTCTAAATGTTTTGTAGAATAAGTTAAAACACTGATTTAAAGTAATGTTAGTATTGTATATACTTTCCCAGTTCTGTGAGCTGAGATCCTTTTAAAATTATTTATGTTGCAATTATTGAAAATTCTGTTTTCTAAATTTTATATATTTACGATTCGAAATAATTTCAAACTCACATAAAACGACTTTTATGATCAGGACTGGTTGTATCTGCAGTTTTATAATTTCTGCAAATATTTGAATAGATATGATCAAGAATATTACTGGATGTCGAAGTTATGCATTGGAGAATTTATTATTTGAATTAGCCCAAAACTTTCTAGCATGTTGTTTAAGCTTATAAATTGGTGATTATTTATTGTCGCGTTTACATTAAAGTCACGCGCTATCAACATATTTGTACTAGGTTTGAATATTTTTTGTAAGACAGTATTTAGAGATGTTATAAAGATATTTAAGTTACCTGTAGGAGAACGGTAACAATTTAAGATATACACTATTTTATTACTATCTGAATACCATTTAACTCACAAATTTCAAAGTCTTTTTTCAATACAAAATTCAACTAAATCTAGAGATTCTGTTAGTAAGTCGTTTCTGCACCATATACCTGCGCCACCAGCGCGATGATTTTTACGTGAAAAGTTCATCTTAAGTTGATAATTGTTGAAGTTATAACAATAAATCTGTTCATCACTTGTCCATATTTCAATGAAACATAAAAGTTTTAAATTTGAAGTAACGTCGTCAACTTCCAACTGTAACAATTTGTCGCTGTTTAAAGATCGAATGTTTAGTGATAGAAGGTCATAATTGTTATTAGTTAATTTTGTTATTCCTGAATCTGGTCGGTTGATTTTCGTCGCTTCTTTAGTGTGTGTAGATGTTGAAAAAACTTTCCGACTATGACACCTTGAACCCAGATTTGACAATCGCGTATTGCATTTAACTGATTTGCTGTTACAGATACTTTAAAGCTGCTATAACTGTTTGGATGTTTTGACTCCATTTGTACGCAATCCAAGATAAATATTTTATTTGATTTTAAAAAGTCGTTTAAAGATTCCTTGGTTGTATTAGGTTGCAATCTAGTGATATATACACATTCTGGTTTTGGTACACCTGCTATGTACAGATTCATTTGTTCCGCAAATTTGAGTTTTTGTTTTGGTGGAGCGTTTTTCTTACGTGAGTCCAATCGTCACGTACGCGTCTATGACTATGATTATCTTGTTTAAATAATATATTATTGTCTTCAACAACGTCGTGTTTATGTTTTTTGTCATTTGATATGGGGCTGGAAGAATTACATTGTGCGATAGCAACATTTGCGTATGTACGGCATTGACCTTTGCTATTATTTGCAGTATCGGTATTGTTAGATTGTAAATTAGAAAAGTGATTATTTATGCTTACTGTAGTATTTTTGGCCACTTTGACGTCATGTTCTTCGTATCTGGTGGAAGCGTTATTTTTCTTCTTGTTACTGTTTGGCGCACTAACACTTGTTGCACTTTTGTCTAGTAATAAAACTTTTCTTCTAAAAGTTAAATTTTTGTCTGACAACACACTAATTATTAAATATTTATCAATTATAATTGATTTTAAATAATCCACTTCACTGGGGCTATTCGTATTAAGAATACTGTCATTGTTGATATGAATTGCTTCACAAGAAGTAATATTATCGTTGTCAATTGTAGTGATAAATTTTAATTTTGATTTGGCGCAGCTGTCATGATAGTAATTATAACAGTTTATGCACTTTACACGTTTTTGCAGTACTTTTTCTGCAAACAGCACACAAATTACCAGACTGAACCTCAGTCGTGACTGCGTCAGCCGTCGCAATTAACAGATAACGACACAAAAATTCCACTATATTTTGTGTGCAATTGAAAGTGAAATCTGCAACACGTTATGGCCAATTTTATTATGGTCTCCAAAACAAGAAAAACATCAAATTTTTAAGAAAAGATTAGAAGAAGTTTTTACAGAGTCAGAAGATAAAAATATACAAAGTTTATTAACTGAACTTGATTTGAGCGATAAAAATCCCTTACATTTACTTAGTGAAATGAAGGAATTCAAAAACTGCCACCTCAATTAAAAGCAATAATTATTGCTAATGGAAAAACTATCTGTTATGGCGGACAAAATAAATAAAGTATCTACAGAAGCATTCGAAGTAACTAAAAGTGCAGAAATCAGTTGCAAATGTTCTCAAGCATCAATAGAACCTGCTGGAGAAATTTCTGATGTTAAGAGGCCAATTGAAGAATTAACAAATAAAATTCAATTCAATTACAATTTTCAAGAAAATGAAATAATTTTAGGTCTCGTTCTAGAGAGAGTATTCCTTCTAGATTTCATCAAAACAAATGGTGCTGGTATCATGCCCCTTTCAAAAAAATGGTAAAACTTTGTATTTCTTCATGAACTTTTAAGAGTGTGAAAAACTAAATAATCAATTCACATTTGACGAATTTGGGAAGATTAATTTAGGAGGTTTTAAGAAGACTAAATTTCTGTTTTCCTTATCTGGATGATATTTAAGTCGCTTCTTCGGGTCTTAACAGCTATCTCAAGCATTAAATTTAATTTTTGAACGTTTACAAAGTTTAATCTCATAATAAACGTATTGATGAAAGTCAAGTTTGTTTACTTGGTTATTTGGTATCCTGAGCGCGTGGCAAATAGCGCGTATATGTCCTATCCTGAAGTCGGGCGATTTGTGTTCTATATTGAATTATAGGCCAATTTGTGTGTTAAGCCATTTTTCTAAAGTATGTATATAATAAAATCTTTCCGTTTGTTATTAACTTTATTTTCCCAAATTAACACACTTTATTTCCCCAAATCAACACGGTTTCATGAAGTACCGTTCTACACTAACTAATTTGGCACGTTCTTCACAGTTTACTACTCCTGTGCTAGACAATCATGGTCAAGCTGATGTAGTTTACCTGTACTTTCGAAGGCTTTTTGACTCTATAATGCATTGTATAATTCTCGAAAAACTAAGGGATTTTGGATTTAGTAATTCATTACTTTGCCTCTTATTTATTTATTTATTTACTGCCGAGCTCAATATTACAAATGAATTAAAATTTAGTTATACATAACATCGGGTAAAACCAAAGTAGGCCTAGGTCAAATATAATGGGTTGAGCACATAGAGAAGACCCCACCTACCTGTCATTTTCCTGTGTTCACCCTTCTGCCAAACACCCTGTATATTCATAAGTTCTCGTTTGAGATTATTTTTAAATTTGGTTAGACTGTCGCAAAGTTAAGGTTGGGAAATAAGTTGGACAAATACAATACACTGAACAAGAGAATGTTGGAGATATATGGTTTTTGCTAAAATTGACGGCAAATGGAGGGATATTACGAAAACTTTAATGCAGAATTTTAAAATTTATTTGTTATAAAAGGTACGGACAATCTAATACACCATTGAAGAAGAAATGAAGAAATACCAGATCAAGAAATAGTCTACTCGATTTGAGTGAATTTACCTTAGCCAGTAAAAGAATTCTTATGTAATCCAAGAATGGGAGTCCAGCCTTATAAACGAAATGTCTAAGGAATCTATGTTGAACCATTTCTATTTTTGTTATCGATGTTAAGTAATATGGAGACCATAGGTACTTGAGAACAATATTCAAGATGAGAACGAACTAATGATACTTAAAGAGATTTCAAAGTGTCCAAATTATTAAAGTGTTTAGAGAAACAAAAAATAAAACTTAATTCTTTACATGCTTTGGAACAAATATAATCAATATGTTCATTGAACGTGAAATTGTTTGAAAATATGAGTCCTAAGTCTGTAATAGATGCAAGATTTTTCAGATGATGATTGTTGATAAAATATGACAACTTCATTGGCGTTACAATTCGATAGAACGATATCAAAGAACACTTACTTAAATTTAGTTCTAATAACTTTTGGGAACACCAATTAGAAAACGAATGTAAGTCATTCTGAAGTAATCTGCAATCTTCTATATTTTTTATTATTTTGAAAATTTTCATATCGTCTGCAAATAGTAATATGTTTGAATTTTTAAAAGTAAGTTTCACATGTTTAATAAATAATAAAAAAACAAAGATGCAAGATGAAAACCTTGGAGGAAAAGAAAAAAATTTTTGTACTAAATAATTTAATATCTGTTTTTAATATAACTATAAATCTAAGATAGTAGCAATCTATTGATTCCAGCATTTTCACGTTTCATTATTAAAATTTCATAATTTACTTTGTCGAATGTTTTCAAAAATTTTATGAATATTACATCTAGCTGGGCGTTTTCATTAAGAGCTTGCTGTATATGGTTTTGAAAGGTAAGAAGATTGGTTACTGTTGACCGGTTAGGAAAGAAGACATGTTGTTCATCAATAATAATGTGTTTTAACACCGGGAGCAATGTCTTGACAATAATTTTTCAAAATTTTTGGTATTGCAGAAATTATGGAGATAGGTCTATAGTTTGATATGTCTGTTTTATCTTTGCCTTTATGTACAGGAGTAACAAAGTTTTCCAAGCTTAATAATTAAATAAATTGAATACACTCTCGAGGTCGCCATGTTACTCCTTTGCAAAATCCATGGCCAGGTGTTGGAAGCCAATTAGAACAGACAATTAGTTTACAATTGCTCCAATTTTGGCTAGATTAGCTAAATTAATCGAATACACTCTTTTCATTAATATTGTTAGTAATTGAAAATAAATTAATACTATTATTCGTAAACCGCAATTGTCTTGAAATTTATTGTTTTGTTGATTATATACAGAGCCAAAATATTTTGCAAAAGATTTACAGTATCCATGCCATTATTGCTTGAATAAGAACGAAGAGTCATTTTGAGACGTATGACCAAAAATATTTGGGATTAGGTTTAAGTTTTGATTGCACATCATTCATAAGTAACAGACCGCAATTTATTACATTTAATGGTTTTCAATCATGTAACTTTATAGAAACATCAAAAGTACCGCATGATTCACACCTAGGGCCTCCGTTATTTAATATATTTATTACTGACTTGTCCAATATCATTTCTTGTAAGCATTTATTTTTGCTGATGATCTTAGATCATATAATTCTATTTCAACTAGTTCTGACTGTAAGTTTGCAAAATCGACTTACTTGGGTTTCACAATAGTGCCTCAATAATTACCTTCATCTCAACATATCAAAATTTAAATTGTTTCATTTTCGAGAAAACGCAATCCTGTCATCTTCAGATATTTTATCAACACTAACAACTTACAACGTACTGAGTTAGTTAAAGACTTGGAGGTAACATTTGATTCCAGGCTTACCTTTGCTAACCATGTTAGAGGAACACTTACCCTGCTTCAAAATCGCTTGGTTTTATAATTTGTACATGCAACTTTAAACTTTCTAATATCAGTTTTTAATTCTTTGATACGATTAAAATTAAAATAGTGCAGTTTAATATGGTTTCCCTTATATAAGCAACATGTTGACAACACATTGAAAGCGTTTACAGGAAATTTCTTAAATACGTCGTGTTTAGGCCTGATGGAGTTTATCCACCTAGAGGCTATTTCCAAAACCATCTTTTTGAATCGGTTTGAAACTTCCTCTCTTAAATCTAGATGAATGTGTAGTACTTTAAATTCTTATACAATATTATTACTAATTATCATTATTATTACTTATTATTATTATTACTTAACTATTTATTTTAATTTTTGTTTGCAATCACGTTTATTTTTACTATATTTACATATTATTTATTTTAAACATATTTTTAATTTTGTTTATTTAAATGGATTTTTTTTCTATTGAACAATAAATAAATTATTATTATTATTATCCCAGGAAGGTTTACAACAGTTACCAGCTAAGATTAAGGCTATTCAAGAATATAATATTCCAACTACAGTTATATCTTAAAAGATTTTTAGCAATGGTGAATTTTTATAGAAGGTTTACACCTGGAACAGTTAAGAATTAATTGGGTTTTTAAATAAAAATTTAAAAGAGATAAAAGCTTATTAAACTTAACTGGAGAAGATTTGAAATATTTAAAAAAATTTAATTAGAACTTGCTCAAAAAACAATGTTAACACATTCAAATTTCAACGCTCCTATTTCTCTTTTGGTAGATGGTTCAGATCGTGCAGTTGGTGGCACAGTACTTTATTATTTAGACGACTAACGTTTGACACCCTGCATAATCTATCTCATCCTAGAATTAAAAATTCTTGTAAATTTGTCAACGAAAATTTGTATGGCTTTTAATGGAAAAAATTGTATGGATTTGGCGCTTCAGTGTCTGTCTTGTCGGAGATTTAAGATTTATTGTCAGACCGTTCGCCCAACGAAAAAATTTCATATGCCATCAGCTAGATTCAAACATATACATCTAGACATAGTTGGACTATTGCCTTGTTCGGTAGGTTTTAGGTATTGTTTATCGTGCGTGAACCGTTTTTTAAGGTGGCCGATTGTAGATAATTCTGCTGAAACAAATGCGAGAGTTTTTTTGTAGAGAATGGATTTTAAGATTTAGAATTCCAAAAATTATAACCACTGACCAAGGAAAACAATTTAAGTCATGTCTATTTAAAGAATTAACAATTTTTTTTATGCATTAAACGTTCTAGAGCTTCAGAATACCATCCGCGAACTAATGGTTTAGTAGAAAAATGGCATAGGTCTCTAAAAGCTTCTATTAAGTCAGATTTAAAATCATCAGATTGACTAAATATTTTACCAATGTTTCTTCTCGGATTGCGTTCTGCTTTTTATGAAAATTGAAACAAGTGGAGTCAAATAAAGAATATATCACTTCAAATTTTGTAACTAAACTTCGTGAACATGTTCAATCAATTAAACCTAGTTATAATATGGACAATTCAAAATATAAATCTCTTTTGTTAGTAAAGAGTTAGATCAATGTCAACATGTATCCGTCAGACAAGGTCAGTTAAACCTCCACTAACGCCTATATATAATGGCTCTTTTCAGTTATTTCAGAAGTAACAAATATTTTTTTATTAAAATTAATAGAAAACTTCTTTAGATCGACTAAAACCGGCATTAATGGATGAATGATTCGATAATTGGATATAATGTCACAGAAGTTTCTGATAACAATTCCTCTAATATTAAGCAAACATTTTCAAGGTCAGGACGCCTAATTATATTATCTTAATTGTAATTGGAACGGCGCAAATGTAATGTTAATTACATATAATTAACGATCGTTTATTATGGTCACATTTTTGTTGTGGAATGCGTGTACAATTTTATCGATGATGAAATTACTCATTGAGGTATCTGTTAAAAACAAACTATACAATATGTTAAAATTTTAATTATTCATAATAAAAACATAATTTCAAAAGAATCTGCTTGTATTGTAATACATTCATTTCAAATTTAGGTAGTTAAAAATGTAACTCATTAATTCCTGGTGTCGAACAATATTTTAACTAAAAAAAATTAACTATAATTTTAAGGTTGTAAATCTTGACGCTGGTAAACGGAAGATTAAAATAAAAAAAGATAAAGTTAAAGGGTAGATTTTATTTGTCTTCACACAGAATAATGTTATTAGAGTAAATCTTTGTTAAATTGATTTGATGTTGTAGCGTCACTGCTACAATTAAAAATTAATTTATCAAATATCACATTTCATTTTTGTATTCTTGTTTTTTTTTAATTAATTGTTCCATGTAATTATTTTTTTTAAAGAAATTGGTTAATTTTGTAAAAAAAAATCGATTTTGATTTTTATGAATTGTACACTATTTTAAGACACTACACGAACAAATCCTACAGTGCCGAACCAGACGTGATCACTGTAAGTTTTATTTTAATACATTCAATATGAGCAATGATGAGCTTAAAAAGTGGAGAAATTTCAAGAGTTGCGGTTAGACTTCCTCCTTTTAGGAAAGTTAATTCAAAGTTGTGGTTTTCTTAAGCGGAATCACAGTTCTTTACTTCAGGAATAATAACAATAATAATAATAATAATAATAATATATTTTTTCTTTTAGACATGTATAACATGTATAAGAAGCGTCAAGTATAAAACAAAAAATATATGTGTATGTATATATCTAAACAAAATTTTAAAATTCTACTAAGTAGACAATAAATAATCATTAATATTGTAAGGGCATATACTATACTAGTTATAAAATATTTGAACTTGTTTTAAAAATTATTTTGGACTTACTTGATTTTATTATTTCGGTAACTTGTTAAATATTTTTAATCCCATTACACTGGGATTAAGTTTTTGGAGCTCTAGTCTAGATGATGGTAGGCTAAAATTATTATTGTTACGTGTTCCGTATGTATGGATTGTGTTTTGTTTAGTAAATTTATGTTTATTTAAGTAAATGTATTTGCAAATTTCCACTATACAAATTTCTGTTATAGTTAACATACCATATTTTATAAACAATTCTTTACAGGAAGTTTTAGAGTTAACTCCGGCTATTATTCTCAGAATACGTTTTTGAATTAAAAGATTCTTTTGAAGAAGATAAGATACCCTAGAAACATATACCATATGAAATTCTGGTGCAAACGTTTGCGTTGTAGTAATCGATATGATGGAATTCAATTTGTTGGCTAGTGACGTGCAATGTAGTAACCAATTTAAATTTTCGTCCAGTTGAACACCTAAAAATGTTGTATTTCTAATATTTGTTATCATTGATTAATAATGGAGATGTTTACTGCTTTTAGAGTACGATTTGGAAAAAAAATTAGTTTTTAAAGTTAAGAAGTAGTGAATTATCTGAAAACCAATCATTCAGATTGTTTATAAGTACGTTGGCATTTTTTTCTAATATGTTTTCAATTGGGTGAGAAACTAACAATGACGTATCATCACCATATAAAAGACATAAAGAATTTAAATGTTTGTCTACGTATTTATCTACGTCGTTAATGTAAATCAAAAACAGTATTGGACCTAGTATTGTTCCCTGTGGTACTCCAATCTTGTTAAGTTTTAAATGAGATCTAAACGTGGTGAGATAATTGTTGTTATATGACCGTATTTCTGTAAATTGCAATCTATTAGATAGAAATGAACTAAACCAGTTAGAGATGCTATCGCGTATGCCTAGTAGATTCAGTTTATTAATCAGTTTATCATTGTTAACACAGTCAAAGGCTCTACTAAGGTCACAAAATATGCCAACTGAACATTCTCCTTCATCAATTGATTTACAGATAAAATTAATTAAATCAGTTAAAGCAGTCATTGTGGATTTATTAGATCTGGCTGTCTATTAAAATGTGAAATGTATTTAAGAAGGATGATAGTCTGTCTACAATGGCGTATTTGAACACTTTTGAAAAAGATGTTAAAACAATTGGCCCATAGTTCGAAATATTTTTGGGATCATCTTTTTTATATAAAGGAGTAATTTTAGAAGTTTTAATAACGTCTGGAAATGAGCCTTCGTGTAAAGATTTGTTTATCAGAAAAGTGAGAGTTTTACATATTAAGTTAAGACACTTCTCTTAAGAGAAAACACGGAATATCATCGTGGCCAGATGAACGTTTGTATTTAATTTTATTTATAAAGTTGAAGATTTTATTTCAGAAAAAGGTAAAAGTACCATACTTTTTTGACTTGAATTTGTGTGATGATGTGTTGTTGCGTGTCCTTGACATTTAATTTGATGAAAGATTTTGTAAGGTGTTTCTATATAAAATCATTAAACTCGCGAACAATATCATTCAGGGTATTTAGTGATTTATTTTCCCATGTCATTTTCGCTGGTAATTGCTTTTCCAAATTGCCATTATTTAACTATTTGATTATATCCCAAATTGTGCGACTTGGGTTAGGGGATTTTTTAAATTTTATTTTCAAAAATATAATTGCTTGGTACGTCGTATTAAGTGTTTATGGAGTGTTTTAGCTTGTTTATAGATCAATGCATAATCAGGATTAGTTTTACTGATTATGTGCAAGTGTTTAACATTATTGCTTGAATTACGAATTTCATGATTGATCTACTCCTTCTCGTTGTGTTGTAGTACCTATCTAAATTTTTTTGGAAAGTTGATTCAAAAATTTGTCTAAATGTTTTGTAGAATAAGTTAAAACACTGATTTAAAGTAATGTTAGTATTGTATATACTTTCCCAGTTCTGTGAGCTGAGATCCTTTTTAAAATTATTTATGTTGCAATTATTGAAAATTCTGTTTTCTCTAAATTTTATATATTTACGATTCGAAATAATTTCAAACTCACATAAAACGACTTTATGATCAGGACTGGTTGTATCTGCAGTTTTATAATTTCTGCAAATATTTGAATAGATATGATCAAGAATATTACTGGATGTCGAAGTTACACGCATTGGAGAATTTATTATTTGAATTAGCCCAAAACTTTCTAGCATGTTGTTTAAGCTTATAAATTGGTGATTATTTATTGTCGCGTTTACATTAAAGTCACGCGCTATCAACATATTTGTACTAGGTTTGAATATTTTTTGTAAGACAGTATTTAGAGATGTTATAAAGATATTTAAGTTACCTGTAGGAGAACGGTAACAATTTAAGATATACACTATTTTATTACTATCTGAATACCATTTTAACTCACAAATTTCAAAGTCTTTTTCAATACAAAATTCAACTAAATCTAGAGATTCTGTTAGTAAGTCGTTTCTGCACCATATACCTGCGCCACCAGCGCGATGATTTTACGTGAAAAGTTCATCTTAAGTTGATAATTGTTGAAGTTATAACAATAAATCTGTTCATCACTTGTCCATATTTCAATGAAACATAAAGTTTTAAATTTGAAGTAACGTCGTCAACTTCCAACTGTAACAATTTGTCGCTGTTTAAAGATCGAATGTTTAGTGATAGAAGGTCATAATTGTTATTAGTTAATTTTGTTATTCCTGAATCTAGTCGGTTGATTTCCGTCGCTTCTTTAGTGTATGTAGATGTTGAAAAAACTTTCCGACTATGACACCTTGAAGCCAGATTTGACAATCGCGTATTGCATTTAACTGATTTGCTGTTACAGATACTTTAAAGCTGCTATAAACTGTTTGGATGTTTTGACTCCATTTGTACGCAATCCAAGATAAATATTTTATTTGATTTTAAAAAGTCGTTTAAAGATTCCTTGGTTGTATCAGGTTGCAATCTAGTGATATATACACATTCTGGTTTTGGTACACCTGCTATGTACAGATTCATTTGTTCCGCAAATTTGAGTTTTTGTTTTGGTGGAGCGTTTTCTTACGTAAGTCCAATCGTCATCTACGCGTCTATGACTATGATTATTTTGTTTAAATAATATATTATTGTCTTCAATAACGTCGTGTTTATGTTTTTTGTCATTTGATATGGGGCTGGAAGAATTACATTGTGCGATAGCAACATTTGCGTATGTATGGCATTGACCTTTGCTATTATTTGCAGTATCGGTATTGTTAGATTGTAAATTAGAAAAGTGATTATTTATGCTTACTGTAGTATTTTTGGCCACTTTTGACGTCATGTTCTTCGTATCTGGTGGAAGCGTTATTTTTTCTTCTTTGTTACTGTTTGGCGCACTAACACTTGTTGCACTTTTGTCTAGTAATAAAACTTTTCTTCTAAAAAGTTTAATTTTGTCTAACAACACACTAATTATTAAATTTTTATCAATTATAATTGATTTCAAATAATCCACTTCACTGGGGTTATTCATATTAAGAATACTGTCATTGTTGATATGAATTGCTTCACAACAAGTAATATTATCGTTGTCAATTGTAGTGATAAATTTTAATTTTGATTTGGCGCAGCTGTCATGATAGTAATTATAACAGTTTATTCACTTTACACGTTTTTTGCAGTACTTTTCTGCAAACAGCACACAAATTACCAGACTGAACCTCAGTCGTGACTCCACTATATCTTGTGTGCAATTGAAAGTGAAATCTGCAACACGTTAGTGACATTGTATTAGGGTCTCCAAAACAAGAAAAACATCAATTTTTTAAGACAAGATTAAAAGAAGTTTTTACAGAGTCAGAAGATAAAAATTACAAAGTTTATTAACTGAACTTGATTTGAGCGATAAAAACCCTTACATTTATTTACTTAGAGAAATGAAGAAATTCAAAAACTGCCACCTCAATTGAAAGCAATAATAACTGCTAGTGGGAAAACTATCTGTTATGGCGGACAAAATAAATAAAGTATCTACAGAAGCATTTGAAGTAACTAAAAGTGCAGAAATCAGTCGTGACTGCGTCAGTCGTCGCAATTAAAGATAACGACACAAAATTCCACTATATCTTGTGTGCAATTCAAAGTGAAATCTGCAACACGTTAGTGACATTGTATTAGGGTCTCCAAAACAAGAAAAACATCAAATTTTTAAGAATAGATTAGAAGAAGTTTTTACAGAGTCAGAAGATACAAAATTACAGAGTTTATTAACTGAACTTGATTTGAGCGATAAAAAACCCTTACATTTACTTAGAGAAATGAAGGAATTCAAAAACTACCACCTCAATTGAAAGCAATAATTACTGCTAGTGGGAAAACTATCTGTTATGGCGGACAAAATAAATAAAGTATCTACAGAAGCATTTGAAGTAACTAAAAGTGCAGAAATCAGTTGCAAATGTTCTCAAGCATCAATAGAACCTGCTGGAGAAATTTCTGATGTTAAGAGGCCAATTGAAGAATTAACAAATAAAATTCAAATATTACAATTTTCAAGAAAATGAAATAATTTTAGGTCTCGTTCTAGAGAGAGTATTTCTTCTAGATTTCATCAAAACAAATGGTGCTGGTATCATGCCCTTTCAAAAAAAAGGTAAAACTTTGTATTTCTTTATGAACTTTTAAGAGTGTGAAAAACTAATAATCAATTCACATTTGACGGACTTGGGAAGATTAATTTAGGAGGTTTTAAGAAGACTAAATTTCTGTTTTCCTTATCTGGATGATATTTAAGTCGCTTCTTCGGGTCTTAACAGCTATCTCAAGCCATTAAAGTTAATTTTTGAACGTTTACAAAGTTTGATCTCATAATAAACGTATTGATGAAAGTCAAGTTTGTTTTCTTGGTTATTTGGTATCCCAAGCGCGTATATGTCCTATCCTGAAGTCGGGCGATTTGTGTTCTATATTTGTGTTTCTATTTTTCCAAAGTATGTATATAATAAAATCCTTCCGTATGTTATTAACTTTATTTTCCCAAATCAACACACTTTATTTCCCCAAATCAACACGGTTTCATGAAGTATCGTTCTACACTAACTAATTTGGCACGTTCTTCACAGTTTACTACTCCTGTGCTAGACAATCATGGTCAAGTTGATGTAGTTTACACGTACTTTCGAAAGGCTTTTGACTCTATAATGCATTGTATAATTCTCGAAAAACTAAGGGATTTTGGATTTAGTAATGCATTACTTTGCCTATTATTTATTTATTTATTTACTCAATATTACAAATGAATTGAAATTCAGTGCACATAACATAACATAAAAATAAATATTTTTGAATGTAAATTATTACTACTAAACTAAAAGGTATAACTTATTAATTAATAATTAAGAGACGGATATAACATTAACTTAATAATTTTTATTTTTTATACACAGTAGGTCCTACTTTGGATTTTACCCGATTAAAAAAAAAAACGACTTTCGCCTTTAAACATTCATAAGTTTCCTTTTTATTGACAAGTCTGGCAACAATTTTTTTTCTGATCTTGATACATAGTAGGTCCTACTTTTGTTTGATTTTTGTCAAACAATTAATTTTCTCCAAAAGTAGAGTTTCGTCAAAATCGTCCGATTTGAAAGAAATTACGAATAAATCCAGTTATTCTTAAAAAAAACATAAAGTCGCATACCGCTAGAAAGGGCATACAGTAGAGATGTTTACATAAAATCTGAAGCCATCGATCTCTTCTAGTTTTTTTTTTCATTGCAATGCAAAGTTCGTCTTCAAACAATTTTCTTACCTCTTTTTGTAGTTTAGAAGCTCCTATTTTTGTTAACCGGCATTCTTATACAAAAATATTGATTACTTGAAGACCTACTATGTATCAAGATCAGAAAAAAAAGTAATTGTTGCCAGATTTGTCAGTGAAAAGGAAACTTATGGAAGTTTAAAGGTGTGAAAGAGGCGAAAGTCTTTTTTTTAAAATTGGGTAAAAACCAAAGTAGGGCCTAGGTCAAATTTTATGGGTTGAGCACATAGGAGAAGATCCCACCTATCTGTCATTTTCTTGTGTTTACCCTTCTGCCAAACACCCCCTGTATATTCATAAGTTCTCGTTTAAAATTATTTTTTAATTTGGTTAGACTGTCGCAAAAGTTAAGGTTGGGAAATAAGTTGGACAAATACACATGACACTGAACAAGAGAATGTTGAGGATATATGGTTTTGCTAAAATTGACGGCAAATGGAGGGGTATTACAAAGACTTTAGTGTAGAATTTTAAAATTTATTTGATATAAAATGTACGGACAATCTAATACACCATTGAAGAAGAAATGAAGAAATACCAGATCAAGAAATAGTCTACTCGAATTGAGTGTATTTACCTTAGCCAGTAGAAGAATTCTTATGTAGTCCAAGAATGGGAGTCCAGCTTTATAAACGAAATGTCTAAGGAATCTATTTTGAACCTTTTCTATTCAAGATGAGAACGAACTAATGATACTTAAAGAGATTTCAAAGTATCCAAATTATTAAAGTGTTTAGAGAAACAAAAAATAAAACTTAATTCTTTACATGCTTTGGAACAAATATAATCAATATGTTCATTGAACGTGAAATTGTTTGAAAATATGAGTCCTAAGTCTGTAATAGATGCAAGATTTTTCAGATGATGATTGTTGATAAAATATGACAACTTCATTGGCGTTACAATTCGATAGAACGATATCAAAGAACACTTACTTAAATTTAGTTCTAATAACTTTTGGGAACACCAATTAGAAAACGAATGTAAGTCATTCTGAAGTAATCTGCAATCTTCTATATTTTTATTATTTTGAAAATTTTCATATCGTCTGCAAATAGTAATATGTTTGAATTTTAAAAGTAAGTTTCACATGTTTAATAAATAATAAAAAAAACAAAGATGCAAGATGAAAACCTTGAGGAAAAGAAAAAAATTTTGTACTAAATAATTTAATATCTGTTTTTAATATAACTATAAATCTAAGATAGTAGCAATCTATTGATTCCAGCATTTTCACGTTTCATTATTAAAATTTTATAATTTACTTTGTCGAATGTTTTCAAAAATTTTATGAATATTACATCTAGCTGGGCGTTTTCATTAAGAGCTTGCTGTATATGGTTTTAAAAGGTAAGAAGATTGGTTACTGTTGACCGGTTAGGAAAGAAGACATGTTGTTCATCAATAATAATGTGTTTTAACACCGGGAGCAATGTCTTGACAATAATTTTTTCAAAATTTTCGGTATTGCAGAAATTATGGAGATAGGTCTATAGTTTGATATGTCTGTTTTATCTTTTGCCTTTATGTACAGGAGTAACAAAGTTTTCCAAGCTTAATAATTAAATAAATTGAATACACTCTCGAGGTCGCCATGTTACTCCTTTGCAAAATTCATGGCCAGGTGTTGGAAGCCAATTAGAACAGACAATTAGTTTACAATTGCTCCAATTTTGGCTAGATTAGCTAAATTAATCGAATACACTCTTTTCATTAATATTGTTAGTAATTGAAAATAAATTAATACTATTATTCGTAAACCGCAATTCGTCTTGAAATTTATTGTTTTGTTGATTATATACAGAGCCAAAATATTTTGCAAAAAAGATTTACAGTATCCATGCCATTATTGCTTGAATAAGAACGAAGAGTCATTTGAGACGGAAGATAATTTTGATTCTTTTGATTTCTTACGTATGACCAAAAATATTTGGGATTAGGTTTAAGTTTTTATTGCACATCATTCATAAGTAACAGACCGCAATTTATTACATTTAACGGTTTTCAATCATGTAACTTTATAGAAACATCAAAAGTACCGCATGATTCACACCTAGGGCCTCCGTTATTTAATATATTTATTACTGACTTGTCCAATATCATTTCTTGTAAGCATTTATTTTTTGCTGATGATATTAGATCATATAATTCTATTTCAACTAGTTCTGACTGTAAGTTTTTGCAAAATCGACTTACTTGGGTTTCACAATAGTGCCTCAATAATTACCTTCATCTCAACATATCAAAATTTAAATTGTTTCATTTTCGAGAAAACGCAATCCTGTCATCTTCAGATATTTTATCAACACTAACAACTTACAACGTACTGAGTTAGTTAAAGACTTGGAGGTAACATTTGATTCCAGGCTTATCTTTGCTAACCATGTTAGAGGAACACTTACCCTGCTTTAAAATCGCTTGGTTTTATAATTTGTACATGCAACTTTAAACTTTCTAATATCAGTTTTTAATTCATTGATACGATTAAAATTAGAGTAGTGCAGTTTAATATGGTTTCCCTTATATAAGCAACATGTTGACAACATTGAAAGCGTTCACAGGAAATTTCTTAAATACGTCGAATTTAGCCCTGATGGAGTTTATCCACCTAGAGGCTATTTCCAAAACCATCTTTAGAATCGGTTTGAAACTTCCTCTCTTGAATCTAGATGAATGTTTAGTACTTTAAATTCTTATACAATATTATTACTAATTATCATTATTATTACTTATTATTATTATTACTTAAGTATTTATTTATATCTATTTTTATTTTGTTGCAATCACGTTTATTTTTACTGTATTTACATATTATTATTTTAAATATATTTTAATTTTGTTATTTAAATGGAATTTTTTCTATTGAACAATAAATAAATTATTATTATTATTATTATCCCAGGAAGGTTTACAACAGTTACCAGCTAAGATTAAGGCTATTCAAGAATATAATATTTCAACTACAGTTATATCTTAAAAGATTTTTAGCAATGGTGAATTTTATAGGTTTATACCTGGAACAGTTAAGAATTTATTGGGTTTTAAATTATCTTAAAGGAAATAAAAAAAAAAGAGATAAAAGTTTATTAAACTTAACTGAAGAAGATCTGGAATGTTTAAAAAAAATTTAATTAGAACTTGCTCAAGAAACAATGTTAGCACATTCAAATTTCAACGCTCCTATTTCTCTTTTGGTAGATGGTTCAGATCGTGCAGTTGGTGGCACAGTACTTTATCGTTTAGACGACTAACGTTTGATACCCTGCATAATCTATCTCATCCTAGAATTAGAAATTTTTGTAAACTTGTCAAAGAAAAATTTGTATGGCTTTTAATGGAAAAAAATTGTATGGATTTGGCGCTTCAGTGTCTGTCTTGTCGGAGATTTAAGATTTATCGTCAGACCGTTGGCCCAATGAAAAAATTTCAGATGCCATCAGCTAGAACATACATCTAGACATAGTTGGACTATTGTCTTGTTCGGAAGGTTTTAAGTATTGTTTATCGTGCGTGGACCGTTTTTAAAGGTGGCCGATTGTAGATAATTCTGCTAAAACAAATGCAGAGTTTTTTGTAGAGAATGGATTTTGAGATTTAGAATTCCAAAAATTTTAACCACTGACCAAGGAAAACAAGTTAAGTCATGTCTATTTAAAGAATTAACATTTTTTTTTGCTTCAGAATACCATCCGCGAACTAATGGTTTAGTAGAAAGATGGCATAGGTCTCTAAAAGCTTCTATTATGTCAGATTTAAAATCATCAGATTGATTAAATATTTTACCAATGTTTTTCTCGGATTGCGTTCTGCTTTTTATGAAAATTGAAACAAGTGGAGTCAAATAAAGAAAGAATATATCACTTCAAATTTTGTAACTAAACTTCGTGAACATGTTCAATCAATTAAACCTAGTTATAATATGGACAATTCAAAACATAAATCTCTTTTGTTAGTAAAGAGTTAGATAAATGTCAACATGTATCCGTCAGACAAAGTTCGGTTAAACCTCCACTAACGCCTATATATAATGGCCCTTTTTCAGTTATTTCCAGAAATAACAAATCTGTTTTTATTAAAATTAATAGAAAAGTTCTTTAGATCGCCTAAAACCGGCATTCATGGATGAATAATTTGATAATTGGACATAATGTCACAAAAGTTTCTGATAACAATTCCTCTAATATTAAGCAAACATTTTCAAGGTCAGGACGCCTAATTCATTTTTCAAAAAAATTGTTGAGCAGCGTATTGAGGGAGAGTAATATAGCGTCACTGCTACAATTAAAAATTAACTAATCAAATATAACATTTCATTTTTGTATCCTTGGTTTTTTATTAATTGTTCTATGTAATTATTTTTTTTTCAAAAAGGTGGTTAATGTTGTTTGATATATGTTTTTGTCAGGTATCAATAAAAAATATCAATTTCAATTTTTATGAATTGTATCTCCTACAATGCATTAGAATAAGTCATTTAATATTTATTTTTGTCTTTTGATATAAATAAACCAGCATTTAGATAAACTAGTTAGAAACTTATTTCTTAAATTTGTTTTTTTAATCTACAGAGAATTGATTAGTATTTAGTACAAATAATGTATAAAATACTTTTTCCTTCTGGTACAAATAAAAATAATAAATACAAATAAAGCTTGAATTTAGATAAATTCGATTTATGCAAAAATTCATAAAACTTATTTACTTTTAAAATAACGCTCTTTATTAATTATTTATTAAATTAGAATCATTTTACATTATTTTTGTAAGTCAACATATTGTTCACGAATTTAGACAGCTTTTAAAGCAACGTATATGTCTGCATACGGATCCACAGTAGGCAGCATCTTTGGCTGAAGCTAATAATAAATAAAATAAACAATTAATAAGGAACAAAACTTATTACATTTACTTACATTTTTGCACAAAATTGCAAAAAATAGCAATAAAGTAAAATAGTAAGGCGAAAATAAATTCCATGTTTCTAAACATAGTAATTCTTAGAATGGAGTATAATAAAATATTTATTTTATACTTTACAAGATTATTTAATTATAAGATCAATCAACATATCCGCAATTAAATAAGTAGGTACATGTTTATCTTACCACAAATTTGATAAACATATCATAATTATAAGAACCTTTTGTTTACGTTAAATTAGAAGAAGTATTCTTAAAGTACAATCGTGTGCAGTGAAAATGGACATTTCCAATTACAAATTTAAGGAAATAGTCGCAATCTAAGAACAAAAATTATTATGTATTTGCAAAAAGTGGGATAAATTACATTGTACATTCTTAGGATACCGTTATACATATCTGTTTTGGTTATTCGACTTCTGGTTCAAACAGCAAAAAAATGTTATAGTAACACAAACTGGAAAAATTGTTAGTTAAATAATTTAACTAAAATCGCAATTTAAAAAATTTTGTTTAAAATAATAGTTACTTTACTAGATTAGCTTTTTGTTTCATTCATGCCTTGAGATTCACGAGTACAAGAAGACCAATTTAAAGGAAAATAATCTAAACATCTTAGAATTTTGGCGATTTACTACATAAATACAATAAATTCAGAAGTTATATTGTTTGCAAAGAAACGATTTTTAATAACAAATTTATTGTTCAAATTATCTAAAAATAATTCATTCAAAACTGAAGAAAAGGGCAAAGCCATTAGTATAGACCATAATTTAGTCTATAATTACGAGATGAAAAAAGTAGATGTTATAAAATATACAGTTGATATCATCAAATGATTAAATTTATTAATTTTAGGTTAAAACATGTAACTATAATTTTATAGTTGTAGATCTTGACGCTGGTAAACGAGAGAAAGTTAAAGGGTAAATTTTAATTTTTTTTTTTTTTTTTTTTTTTTTTTTTTTTTTTTTTTTTTTTTTTTTTATAATATTTAATTTAAAATTTAAAAAATATTTAAAATTTTTTTTTTTTTTTTTTATTTTTTTTAAATTAAAAAAAAATAAAATTAATTAAAATAATAAAAAAAAAAATAATTTTTTTTTTTTTAATTTTATTATTTTAAAATAGAATAAAAAAAAATTTTTTATATTATATTTAATTATAAGATCTCAACATATTGGCAATTAAATAATTAGCTACATGTTTATTCTTACCACAAATTTGATAAACATATCATAATTATAAGAACCTGTTATTTATGTTAAATTAGAAAAAGTACAATCGTGGGCAGAGAAAATGGATATTTACAGTTACAAATTTAAGAACATAATCACAATCTAAGAAAAAAAAAGTTATGCATTTGCAAAAAGTTGAATAAATATATAAATTACATTGTATATTTTTAGCATACCGGTACATGTCTGTTTTGGTTATTCGACTTCTGGTTCAAACAGTAAGAAAATGTTATAGAAGCACAAAATGTTAGTTAAATGATTTAACTGTAATTTTAAATTTTAAAAATTTCATTTCAAATAATAATAGCTTCTTTACTAAAATTGACATTTTTCTTTCGTTAATACCTTGTAATTAGAATAAAAATAAGCTAATTTTCAAAAAAACTGATAATTCAAACAAACTCCACATTTTCCAGATTTTGAGAATTTAATACATAAATCTTTGTTTTTCAAATTCCCTTGAACCTGCGTTGATGCCGTCGTATACCGTGAATAAAACGCAAGCAGCTATTTTGAACTTTTTGGATTCGATTGACTTCATGACCGTCTAGACAGGGACCATATATAACATAGCAATAATTGAAACGGCTTAAAACTAGAGTATGTGTAAGAAGTCGACGAACAAACAAAGAAAGTGATTGACGAAAATGATAAATAGATCTGAGAGACGATTAAGATTTTTTAATTGTGGCTTTATGATCAAATGAAAGTATATTAATCTCTAAAAAGATATTCATGTTGGATTTGAGATATATTCTATCAGCCTTGCTACAAAATAATAGAACAAATGATTTAAAAGGATTTATACTAAGGTTATAATCGTCGGTAGTATGTAAAAAATTTCAAAGATCGGTGTTTATAAACTGTTGGGGATTTAACATGTTATATGTCTTAAACAAAAATATAGTTGCAAGTCATCAGCGTATAGGTGGAATTTACAATAGTTTAAGCACTGGAATATATTACATGTATACATAGAAAATACCAAAGGTCCAAGAACTGATCCCTGCGAGACACTGCAATACACTGTTGAAGATACTGACAATTTATTATCAACTCTAGTACATTAAGATCTATTGTTTAAAAATTCTTTAAAAAATTTTACAGAAGATACACTAAACCCAACAAAGTGCATAATAGCCAATAAAAGTCGTAATTAATTGCGTCAAATGTTTTCGAAAAATCAAGCAGAATCAGAGTCGTATTAAAACCAGAATCTAATCCCGTAATTATATCATCAGTGACAATAGCTAAAGCAGAATCACAACTGTATTCCGGTCCAAAACCGGACTGCACTTGTGGGAGTATATTAAATTTATTAAGGTAAGTACTAATTTGCTTAGCTACAACCTTTTCAAAGATTTGTAATAAAGAAGAAAGAATTTCTTTTTTTTTGCAATGACAAGATATGAGCAATCTTTTATGAAGTAGGAAAATTACGTTCAAGTAGACATGAATTTATAAGGTTTGTTACTGCAGGCACTATAAAAAGACAACAAAGGTGTATCATATGAATACTCAGTTGGTCAGGTCCCACCAAATTTGACTTAATGCCACATATCACCTCTTCAATTTCGGGCAAAGAGTTTGCACCAAATGGGGAAAATTTTTTGTAATTGAGATATCCAAAAATTTCTTTTGGCAAATAAATTCAGCATATCAAATGACCAAAAAAAAAACCCCAGATGTCATGTGACCAGGCAAATTTAAAAATATCTTTTAAATATGTAAAAAGTGAGGTTAGATGACAAGATATTGAAAAATATCTGAGAGAAAACTTGTTCAGAGTTAGATGTCTATGTGCAAACTTACAAATGAATTTAAGAATATTCTCTAATAGACATTTTACCACTTAATTATAATTAACATAAATGGTTTATACCAGATGTCCGAAAAAAGTGTTAACATGGGATTGAAATATTAACAATTAAAATCCTATGGCCAATGTTAAATGAAAAGCACTGTATATCGGGCTCCTAGGAAACCGTTGTACGTCTCAACCCGTAGATAAAAATAGCTTTTAGAGTATACGTTGCAAGATTCCACATATTTGAGGGTGCCAGATGCTAAAAGTTACATAGGCATTGTCTACGACGTACAGGTGCCACCATCCATTTTGATGTTAGTGGTTGCATGACAAATTTGATGAAATTTGGAAGTTGGCAGAGTCAATCAGTAGCAAGGATATATGTAGATCACAGTCACTGCTCGAAACAAACCAATGCTTGTCTCGTAGCGGGTATGCGTACCTGTACAGAAGTGAGCGCAGTTTCAATTATGGAAAACCATAATACAAGCAAAAACAAGTCGGTGTATGTTAGAAAATCTATGAGTTAAGCTAGTGAACTTCTCTGACTAGAAAAATGTGGAAATGTTTATATGAAATAATCAGAGGAAAAGTTGAAAAAACAGAATTTTGGGAATTATTTTTTAAAGGACAGACTGTCATTGGATCAGACAATTGTGCCGAGGCGTTTAACAAACATTTTTTAAGCGTTGGGAAAAAGTTGGCAGATAATATGGGATATCAACCAAGCAGGTCGTTGCCGGTCCTAAGGTAGGAAGATGGGCCACTTTTAATAAAGTTACAGAAGAGCAGGTAAATGGTTGTGTGGGTGAATTGACGGGAGGATCGGGTTTTGGTTGGGACAACATTTCTGTACATGTTATTTAAAAAATATAATGAAGTATTTGTTCTTCCTCTCACTCGCCTCTGCAACTTGAGCCTAAGCTTCAGAACATTCCCTTTCTGTCTACAACGATCAATTATTGTTGCGGTACATAAAAACGGCAGTAAAAAAGATGTCTCCAACTATAATCCATTCTCCATGTTATCCAACATAAGCAAAATATTAGAAAAAATGATCAATAAACAACCTGTCTAGTATTTTGACCAAAATAATATTATTCCGCCTAACCAATTTGGGTTTAGAAAAGCCTTATTAGACAATTAAAAAAAACTATAAGTATTTTTTTAGATCTCAAAAATGCTTTTCACTCAATTCCACACTTTGATCTGATCTACTCCTTGATAAAAATTGGTATAGACCAAACTGTTTTAAATTGGTTTAAAAATTACTTAGAAAATACGGAGCAAATGTGCAGGGTAGATAGCTCCCTTAGTAGCTTTTCATCCTGTATTTTTTCCATCCCCTAAGGCATTATATTAGGTCCAAAATTGTTTACGGCTTATTTGGTAGGCCTATGTCAAATTGAGTTAGAGGGTGGTCATTTAATTTCATATGCAGATGGCACTGCATTTGAGGAGAATAGCTGGAAAGAAGTTCATCACCTAACAAATTTGGGGCTAGATAGGGTGACTCGGTGGATGGGAGAACATACCTTAACAATCAACTTAAATAAAACTAAATGCATGACGTTCTCTCTATCCATCAACGACCAGTCTGTCCAGTCTGAGATTCTAGCCACTTAAAACATTGTCCACAATCTGCCTGCGACTGCACTCGTCTGTGTCGTGTGGACCTAATCTAGTATTTGGGTGTCACCATAGACAACCAAATTAAGTGGAAAAGTCCATATCGAAAATACAGCTGTCAATTTTGAACTTTAATCAAATATATAATTAACTAACTGTCTTTTGGCTCTCAAAAAACTTCTACGTTCATCCCTAACTATAGTCAATTTAAATAGACGAAGTCGTCATTTAAAGGCTCATAAGCAAAATACTACCACGGGACAATATTACTGGCGATATCTATGTAATAGCGAAAACATTTAATATTCTACTTTTATGTTTCAAAAATCATTGCTAGGACCTAGAACATAACGAATAAAAAATCTTTACAAAATTACTTTAAAAGACCTGATTACACTTTCTAGTTCAAATTCGAATATTTAATGTTGTCTGGTTACAAGAAACTATTTATTTATTACTTTTTATTTCATTAGGTATACAATATCTAACTATTGTTTATTTTACTAATCTTATCTAGCTTTTCTAGTTACAAGAAGCCATATAATTCATTTTTATTTTTTAACTTTAAATATGATGAAACAATGTTGCTGTATATCGCAATTAAGTTTAGTAACAGAACTCCCCAGTAGCACTACGGGTTTTCCTAAAGCTGCTGGGTTTCCAAATTATTGTAAAAAATAAATTTAATGTAAATACAGTAAAACCTCTATTTTCGGCCACCTCTTAAAAGCGGTGACCTCTAAAACCGGCTAAGTTTTCCAATTCGAAAACCAATTATACAGAAATACCCTCCTAATAGCGACCACCTCTCGATAACGGCCACGGACACTTATTTGTAAACTTTCTTGAAAACATACATGTACTTCTACCTCCCATTTCCGGCCATTCTTAAATAAGGTCATTAGTAGACAACAGCTTAGCGTTCAAGTTGTGCGTAATATATAATTGTTTTATTGTGTGCGTATTAAGTAATTACCGGTTTGAGTTAGTATGTTCACCAGTGCTGTTACATATAGACGTACAGAAAAATTACAATATCGCTAAAAAGAAAACGTTTGTCTCTTAAAAAGAAAATTGATATAATTGTGCAAAGTGAAATGTATGTAATACCAGTGTTAGAACGTTGGATGAAAAATTTAGTGTTTGAAGAACACAAGTTAACGATATTTTAAAAAACAAATGTGATTTAAAATAGCTATTTGAAGAAGATTCCAATACAAAGCAGAAGCGAAAATTTTCTAGAACTAAAGGTTTAGAAATTGACCGAGTAGTTTACAATTGGTTTTGTAAAGCTAGGAATAAAAATATCCCTATATCTAGACCTTTAATAAAAGAAAAAGCATTAGAAGTTGCGGAAAGTTTAAAAATTACGGATTCTGAAGCTTCAAATGAGTGGCTTGAGAAATTTTGTCAAAGACATAACATAACCTTTAAAACAATTTGCGGGGAGTCAGCTGATATTAACCTGGACACACAAAAATGTGTACAATGCTGACGAGACCCGACTTTTTTCCTTGCGGTGCCAAACAAAACGTTCTCTTTAAAAAACGATAAATGTAGTGGTAAATAATCTGTTAATCATTGGAAAAAGTAAACACCCAAGATGCTTTAAAAGCTCTCATATCAACAAATTGCCCTTAGAATGGGTAGCTTGGATAACGGTAGAGATTATGACTTCCTGGCTAAAAAATTTGATGAAAAAATTAAAAAAAATAGAAAAATCTTATTATTTCTGGATAATGCCACGTCTCATCCCAAAGTGACTCTTAAAAATGTGAACATTGTTTTTCTACCCCCAAACATCACATTCCATTGCCAGCCACTGGATCTAGAAATTATCCAAAACTTTAAGATGGCCTACAGGAAGATTTTAATCAAAAGGCTGCTAACATTTACAAATACTGAACGTCCTTTTGAAGTTGCGGAAAAAAGTATCAATTTAACCAGCGCTTTAGTTTGGATATCAGTAGCCTGGAGAAAGGTTTCGCCTATTACAGTTGCTAAATATTTTGCGAAAGCATGATTCTCGGAAAAAGTCCTGCAAGAAGATTTCGATGAAGAAGACGAAATTCTACTAGCTCAGCTTTTTCTTGTATTACTAGAAGATAATCAACGTGTAAGCCTTAAAAATTAAACATCTATTGATTGTGATATTTTGACCGAATGCCCCAATTTAAGTATTACTCAGTGAATTAGAAGTTTTTACGTCAAACATTAAAGATATGGGTGAAGTGTGTGTAAAACTAAGAGATGTGCAAAGTTTTCTATTTTCTAATAATAAGAGTGAGTTAGCGGTAGAAGTACTTCAAATTTTATCCAAATATGAATCTTCTGTTTTACAAACTAAACTTAAAAATGTAAAACAAACCTCAATACAAAAATATTTCACAAAAATGTAATTTAATGGTATGTATATGTATGTAATTAATTATTGTAATAGGTATAACGAGCAATTAGAAAATAGGTACATATTATGTAAATGTATGTATTATGTATTCAATATGTATAACTCTTCCATTATTATATTGTCTAATTATTTAATATTGCATCAGCACATTTATAGTTATTTTTAATGCAGATATATAGTACCCTATAGCAAACCGTATTATGTTCCATACTTAAAAGATTTTAATAAACAACCCATATAAATAAATTTTTTTCCTCCCAATAACGGTCACCACCATATACCGGTAAGTTTTGCAGTAAATTTTAGTGACCGCTATTTAGAGGTTTTACTGTATATTGAAAAAAATAAAACAATTTAAAAAAAAAGTTCCACAATTGTATTTTTAAATTTAAAAGAATAGTACTTATTTAGGACAATGCCGAGAATGACGTCCACACACACATTTATATTATATTGAATTAATTTTATCCTCCAAAATTACAGTTACAGACTTATATCTTAATATAGATTTCTTAAAATGGAGGGAGGAAATAGAGTCACTACCTTTGAATCAATGTGCCGACGTTTCGCCCGACCTATGCGGGCTTCTTCAGGGCTTGTGTTTATTCATGTAAAGAAATTACTAAAATAAATACATGTGCATGAACAAGTACAATCGCATATCATTATTTTTTTAAAAAGTATAAAAATTATTAAGTATAATACCATACCCTAATTTAAACAAATGTGTCAATTTAGTTATATCGAAACATTCTAACAATTATAAAATAATTACAAATTATTAATTAGTTGATAATTAGTTTTAAACATAGAACAACTTACTTGTAAGCTTATAACAATTGTATCCAATAATAAAATTACTATCTTTGTGATTTGAACTCACCGTGAAATTTAGAGCGTGACAGTCACATCTAACATAATATTTAAAAAACCAACAAAATTATACACTAAATTAATCACCAAGATTAACAGCGGTCACAAATTAAAAGTTTATAAATTAAATAAATAAATGTATATTAATAAGACACACTATAGTACGAAACGGACGAACAATATAAACAAATTCTTACAATCACATTGAACAGTAAAGATATGTAATGTATTGTTACTTATAAAACAGGATAAGAATAAATCATCTACTGCTAATTTTAACGTGTTCGAATTAAACATGTTGAAATTGGTAGTCTTATTAAATTAAATTTCATTTTCAAATTAATTGTAAATGGTAGCTATCGGTCAAATTAATTAATAATTACGTGGTTTTATTTTTTATTTTTATATATAATAATCTAATATTATTAATGTTTAGGTAATAGGTTTAATTTTGCTTATAATATTATTGTAAATGCTGCTTAGATTTTGTGTATCTGTATTAAAGTTAACATTTTAACGATTAGTCTTAATAGAAATCATTTCAGATATCAGTCTTTTTTTGTAATTTTGTTCTACATCAAGAATAGATGGTTTTTCAAAATCGAACGTGAGTCCAGTCTTATTATTACAGTTATATTGATGTTGTTTTATTCTGTTTTTTAATTTCTGATTAGTCTGTCCGATGTAACTTTTTTGGCAATTGTTACAATTTACCTTGTACACAATATATTATATGTTTTCTGTTAAGTTGATTAATAAATAAAGTAGTTTCTGTTTTTCCACATTTGTTGTCTTTACTTTATCATCTATTTTATTTTGGTTCAAATTAAATGCTTTTGTAGCAATGATTCCCCAGGGGTTTAGAAAAATAAAGTCTGTTTTTATATAAATTTTGGTTGCCATGTTGAAGGGTATTATTTGCTAGTTAATGTGTCTTGATTCAGGATAACTATGACTAAATAAAAAATAGTGCATTACGTAACAAGGGGCTAAAGTGCTTTATTAACCTTAAGGGCGAAGTTAATTTGCTTGAGCGGAGCGATTAACGCACTTTAGTCCTGTTTGTTTTCTATATTGTGTTATGGCTTTCAGTACTTGCTAGGTATAATAAAAACAAATTAAATTGGTTAAAAAATTAAAATTTTAATTTTTGGATAAAAACGCATTTTTTAAAATGTTAATACAAATCATAGTAAAGCATCAGTTAAAAAAAAAATTATTTTTGTAAAACATCAAATTGAATACCAACGGTTAAATGTATGCAAATGGATACTTTAGTCTCTGGAGTATTTAACATAATAATTAACCGTTTCTATTTTTTTCGCATTCGGGATTTTGCGACGTTACTTATACATTTACGACACTTTTTGGTTATAGAAATGAATTTATTGTTTTCTTGTTAAAAACGTTATTTATATTGTTTTACTGAAATTTTATTGAAATAAATTTTTGGTAGGTATTGCAACATCATTCTTACTCTGAGCGAGAACTTTGATTATTTTCACCTCCACTTGCTTTTTTATTTTATTTTCTTTATATTTTTATTAAAATTGACATTGTAGACAACTACAATATTTTTTTTTAATATTTTCATGTTTGAGCATGTCATCTTCAAATTTTCTTTCAACTCGAGTTTCATTTCAGTGTCAGGTTGATAATTTTTTTTCTAAATTTAAACAAATTCAAAATCTATACATTTTTTTTTATATAATTATTTCTTTTTAATAAGAACATAACATGTATTATAATTTTTATATGTATAAGATAACATCCATTTTAAGAAATCATTCATTAAACAATAATCCATGCGAACAAGTCCAATTAGCCAAAAATTGTTGAATATACTTGTGATAAAAGATAACGGCAAACAATAATGAATGCGGATATTGTTCGATTAAAGTACATATAATTAGTGAGATATACGATACACAACGTTATTCTTCGGTGTGCTAGCGATTACAATAGAGCAAACATGGAGTTTAAATTTGCATTGATACTTGTCTTTTATTTTCTTGCAACTTTCTGCGTTATGGTCCAATGTAAGTTAGTGCGTTAGCTTTTTATTTTAAATTAATTCTTTTTTTTTTAACTATTTAGCTGCCGCCAAAGACATTTCTTGCGCATCCAAATGCGTTACCGTAAAATGTTTTAACAGTTGTATGGTTTCTTAAAATGAATTCTGCATAAACTTATTGACATATAAATGCTATAATGTATTGTATTCTTTTTCTTGTGCTCTTTTTAAAAATGAAATACATTTTATGACGATGTAGGTGTTTTAATTAATTTAATTTCGGTAACTAAATATTAACACACCTACTGACACTGAAACAAAAACGACTTGATGTTCAGAAGAAAATTTGAAGACGAGTATGTGTATATCAGAATCGTATGGATCAAAATATTTAATAGTCTTATAATAATTGTCTACAATTTAAATTTTAATAAAAATATAAAAGTAAAAAAGGCAAATGGATGCGTAAATAATCAAAGTACTCGCTCAGACGTGAACGTTGTCTTAATACCAAGAATTTCTTTCAGTGATATAAATAACGTTTCAGAATGTTTCTCAAACGCAAGACGTTCATTTCTATAAAAAATAATTTGTGTAGTAAGTTTATAAGTAATTAGAAACTCTCGAGAGCAAAAAAAAAGTAGAAACGGTTAATTATTTATTTAAATAACCATCAAGTGGTTTAGAGTATATCAATTTACAAACTTTCATCTAAATTTAAAGAAGTTATTTAGGTCAAGCTTAGTAGCTTTTTGGAAAAATAAGGTAGTAGTTGTAGTGTAATGAAACGTTCTTTATAAAAATTAATTAGCGACATAAGTGAGTAAAAAAGTCTACGTGATAAATGGTAAAATGAATCAACAGGATAAGTATGAGAAGTTTTTATGTTTAAATTATTAAATAATATTTGTTGAACATTGTTATGATTGTTAAAAGAGGTTTTGATTTTATGTTTTTTAAATTCAACTTTTATGTAGTGCGTTCATGATGAAAGGAACAAATTCGATTAAAATGTTGAACTTTTGGAGATACAGGTTAATTCAGATACAAGTGCCGAAACAAGGTTACCTTTTTTTATATAGAACACCCCGTATATTTTTATATTATTAGATTCCTTAAAAACTCTAGTTTTTTTCGTGTTTTTCTTCAACTTAATAACTTTGTCTCGACCCTTATATCTGGATCACCCTGTACATAAAATATTTAAAACAAAATTTGCGCAGTAAAAAATAGCAATCAACATATATAATTAATTTATTCTTTTCATCATGAACACACTATACAGAGTGACGGCCATGTCATGTCGACACCATTGCGATCGCAGAAACGGTAAGAGATAGAGTGTCGGTTAAATTTATATAATAAAGTGTAAACTCATATTCTCGTCAATATTATTAAGATTGTTACTTGTAAATATTTTCTTGGATAATAAATGCAATATTTAACTTTTTGGGAAAAGTGCTATTTTTCGTTTTTCAATTAATATCTACTAAGCTGAGACATTTTCAGAAAAAGTAAAATTACATTTTATTTCTACTCAAAAATAGATACCTTTTCTCCAATTTAACCGACTCTCTACCTCTAAGGAGCCGTCACCCTACATTAACTGCCTATCGGTGCAGTACGTGGCCCTCTGATATTGTTCATAAAAAATAGATTTTTTTTAATTAGTTTTGTCTATTTTTTAAGTTCCCTGGTGGCTACAATTTAAAAAATATTCATTTATTAAAGGTGTCTCACTTACATGGAGCACCTCTCGACTTTGACATTTTAAATTAAAACATATTTAAAGATGCGACACTAGATGTGTAACCAAGTTACTTATTAGGTTGAACTACATGAGGACTACATGTGTACGAGTATTATTCACAAAGTGACACTTAATAAACTTAATAAAATAAAATATAACACCCTGTATATTTTTTGCCAAATCGATGTAGAATTACATTCTGTACAATTTTGTTATACATGTTTGTCTACTTTTAGCCGTGAAACTCGTTTTTATCACAAATACACATTATCGAAAAATTAAGTAGGCGATGAAATGCAGAAATCAAAAGTTTAAACAGCAATTTTGAATTAAAAACGTGACATAAATAGGGGTTGCTCCGTAGCTCAGTGATAGCTGGTGGTTGGCGAGATGATTTGACTTCGTGAAATGCTAAGATCGAAGTAAATGGTTGCAAACAATAACAATCAAAAATTCGAGTCGAGTCGAGAGAGTGCCAAAGAATCACGACGTTAAATAACTACTAGCCTTGTTTACTGATAACCTGTCCAGGAGGGTACTTTCCAATTGACCTATCCTAAGAAAAATACAAAATCAAATATAAATTAAAAATCTCGTTACAAGAAAAATTAACAAGATTTATTTATTTAAAACATTATAAAAACAAAACAAAAATTATCAGATAAACAAAGTGTATACGAGGTTGACATTAGTAAAAAGAATTCTAATTAATCACGTGATCCCATCACCCAATTAAATGAAGACTGCGTTACGCTCAAAAATGCGAAAAAAAGACCATATGCTTTTTTGTATTAATGAATTAAATCTACGAACAAAAGTTGAATTAACAATGACTTAAAGCCCTTTTTTTAATTTTGGTATTGTTCATATATTCACTTAAATAAAAAAAAAGTAAATACATACTTAGAGGTTACGGCTTACGATGATTTCTGGCTAGCTGAGATGCACCAGAACGGACGACAACAGTGTCGGAGTCGAGAAGAGCAGACGTTAGAACGAAATCGAAAATCGTATTAAAATAATTTGCTTTAATAGACCTCAAAAACTGGCATGTCGACATAATACATTTTTTTTGATATATGCTTACTAAGTACGCAATTATATTTGTAATACGGAGTTTTAAACCCGCATTAAAACTGAGTATACACTTAAATCCTAGTAAACTTCAAAGATTATATTATATATTTTGAAATTCTATTATCCGCACATGCGAAAGAGCCCTAATTAACTTCAAACTTGTAATTTACTTATTTCCCGTTAGCATTAGTGCATTATGCACGCAACTAAATTTAGCAAAACCGAACATCGATCTTGAAAATGGAATAGGGCCTTTCTTATCACCCCTAGTGCACGTACCGCGACCAGAACTTTCTAGATAATAAAAACTTTCGAACTACATTAAGAAAAATATAATGATGCAACACAAATTTTGCCTCAAAGTGAAGCCAACGAACTGACTACATCTTGTAACGCTGCAAGATAAGAAAACCGAAAAAATCTCACGTGCACGATTTATCGCTAGGAACCAAGAACAAAAGAGGTAAACGGGGAAAACAGTATTTTTAAAGATATTGGTAACGTCATATATATGCCCTGTTGAGCCTGTTATATTTTGAACAGTCACCTATTCATTTGGCACTGATTGTCGTTATTAGTTCATACGTATCCGGCGTAAGCAAAGCACGTGTGCAGTTTTAAAATTATACAGTCTTAAGCTTGAGGTAACAAATAGTTTTGTAAAAATACTTTATTTTTAAGATTAAGATGTTTTTTGCTGTTAATATGAAAGTGGTCGGGTAGAGCAAAATGGGATAGATTAATATGACTATTTATATTGTATTTTATTTTAATTAAATTATGTTGTCTATTTTCAGATAGTGTTCCACGAATATGCAGAGAACACCAATGAGAAGCATGAAAATGGCCGTTGAATGTAATTAACGGTTAAGTGGGCTATCATTGAGTTTCTTTGCAATTTACATTCTACAAATGCCAAAACATTTGAGTTGTAACGATTGTTGTTTACAAATAACGAAAGAAAGCGTCGGTTCTAGAGGAAACAACCTAAAAAGAAAATTTGGCTTGATGTACCTCACTAAATTCGTGGAGGATACAGTATTTATAGTAGTTAGAGCAGCATTGTCCGGCTTCGTCGGTGAGTGGGGAGTATTTAAAGAACTGTAAAGAAATAGGCTGCTGCCTAACAAAGCGCCACCTGCTGGGTAAAAGAAAGAAATAAAACCGACCAACAGCAGATCAACAGGTTTTACTTAAAGTCTAGTACGCTAAATCAAACACAAATCAGAAAGACAGACAGACAATTCAATACAGCAAACAAATTTTAAGGTACTAAGAGAATGTGACAGCAATAAAGAGTCTGTCGCATATAGTTACGTGCTTTAGCAGCAACAATAAATAAAGTTCCAATTAATATGTCGAATTTCAGGTAAGCTTTTTAGTTACACCCAAATTAAAGTTAGCGTTCCACGTCACTTACACACGGCGACTTAAGACTAACTTAAGCTCGGATTGAAAAGGTAAGTACCTCCGCCAACCCAAAAGGCCTTTTGTTTTAACTTCAACCGCCCTAAATAAAACGCCCGAGCTCGTATTGAGCTGGTTAAAAAAAACCAAACGTCGGTGGTGGAGCATACTTTATGTGTAAGAACTTTAAGAGGCACGCCAAAAACACCCGTGCAGAAAAAAAGAAAGATATCCGCGTTTGTCGAATTTTATTTCCACTAATAGAAAATTAGCAACATGCGCGCCAAATACGACTTTCGTCGTAACATGCTACTTGCCACACACGTTTTGAAAAGGTTCTTAACATAAATTTGAAAATAAAACCGTAAGTCCTTGTAAGACTTTTTTTGCACGAGAACAAGAAGACGAAATTGCCAATTACTCAAAAACCGTAGAGAAAAAATTATTTCGCATCTAGAACTATCCATAAGAAAGCCGAAAACTACTTCAGAGATGCGAGAAAGAGGATTTAACAAATTACACAACTATTTCACTCCTTGAAGAATTGATTGAGAAATATCGCTTAAGACCAGACAAGATGTATAACGATGACGAAGCTGGGCTAACAGTGAATCCCAAAGAAGTGCATATATGCCTCCCATGTTGATTTACCCAAGGAGATATACACAACAGAGCAGTTTAGATGGTTTAGTGCCTAAAGATTGGATATAGTTAAATCAAAAGATATATACTAATATGAACACAGAATTTGTAGAATTTTCTAAGTCTTTAAAGGAATATGGAACTAATAAATTATGTACGGGATGATGAAGCCATTCTTCTCTGCTTTTTTTCCATACTAAGCACGGACTCCAAGCAGTAGACCTTACGATTATAAACTCCTTAAGTTTGTATTATAAAGACAAAGTAAAAAAATAGCTTAGAATAAATTTAGGGCTCATATTTAAAAACTGCCACACTACCAACAGCAATAAATGAATTTAAAAAACTTGTATGTAACTTGTAAGTTACAATAAGTACTAATTTTTTGCTTTCTGAAATAATTTAGAAAAAATTGAGCATCAGTTACCTGAAAAGAATAAAATTAATGCTATGGTTCAACATTTGTCAGCATCAACTTCAAAATCAATTGAACCTGTAGGAGAATTAACTCCAGAAAAGTAAAGACCACATACACTAGTAACTCAAAAACTAATAATTATGTTTTTTTTTTAAATGGAAATATTTGGCCCAAGAAGTGTAAACGACACATTTTCTTTTAATTGGATGTAATGACCAAACATTAATGATCTGTGTTTGTCGATTACTTTTCGACTTCATAAAGATGATGACAGAACTTGAGACCAAAAGAAGATTGTTCGTACGGATAACCAGAAACATCAAACACTAAAGATTATACATTTACAAATAAAAGAACTTTAGTAAAAATGCATACTACGTCTACCATCGACCCTTATCTACAACTAAGGCTTCTGTTTTCCACTCGCAAATCCAGCAGTTATCATTGCCACTTCACAGTGCGATCAAAATTCAAGACGAAAAGGAAAACCTGATGTTCTGACATCCAAACTCTATAAAGAGGATCTTCAGGATTCTCTAAACGTAGTCAAAATAAAATCATAACGCCAAAGCAAAAGCCTATAAAAAGAAAGACGCTACAAAGAAAGCTTACAAGAAATTTGTGAAAAAGGTAGTAAATGCATAAAAGAATTAAAAATAAAATGAATTTCCATTATGAAAATAACCTTATTAAATCACTAGAATCTAAAGCATTTTGTGTATAAGTAACTATGAACATTTGTGTTAGTGATATAGTGCAGTAAATAAAGATATATATTTGTCAAAAATAATAGTAGAATACCACCAACGCTATGTAATTGTAAATAGTACAAAGTATCTTGTATTCATGTTTTATACCGAAAATGAATTGTCACTATATAGTTAGTTACATTTAAATGCAAAGAAACGTGTTTTTTCTCAACTTTTTCCTGAGAGAAAAGTAATGAACCAAAGTTAATGGTGAAAAAAACTAGTAGAAGATAAGAATACAAATAAAATGAGCACCAATTCGACTTGATCAAGTAATAACTTTCCTAGAAAAATCGGAAAAAATAAAATATTTGGATGTTTCTTTTAAAATTTGTAGATTTGTCATTTTTTGAGATGTAGGATAAATCTTTCGGGAAATAAGAGGTAATGATACGTACTTAGTGTGTGCCAAACCCTGCAATTGTCGGTCAATTAATTTATGCACAATTGAGATTTAAATTTTTTGAAGCAATATATTCAATCGACGCTGAATGCTTGTGTGGTCGTTTGATTGTTAGAAAAAAAAAATTGTAAAATTGAAATAGAAAGCAACAAAACGTATATTTTCATTTTCCGATAAAATGATATTTAACACGCAAAAAATGCGTGCAAAGATGACTGAAAATGACCAAATGCAAGAAAACGGAGAAGCAGTGGGAATACCCGTCCGCAACGCGCTTATATAAATCACAATTCCCTCAAACGGCGCTAGCGGGCGGATACCCCTGCTACTCCGCCGTTTTCTCACACTCGGCCATTTTCAGTCATCTTCGTATGCATTTTTTGCGTGTTAAATATCATTTTATCGAAAAATCAAAATATATGTTTTGTTTCTTTCTATTTCAGCTTCACAATTGTTTTTATTTCTCACAATCGGACTACCACACGAGTATTTAACATCAATTGAACAAATTGCTTTAAAAAATTTAAATTGCAATTGTGCATAAGCTAATTGCCAGACAATTGCAGGGTTTTGCACACATAAATACGTACGTACCTCCTATTTCCTGAAAGATTTATCCCACATCTCAAAAAATGACGAATCTACGAATTTAAAAAAAAACCTTTTTCCGTTTTTTCTCGGAAAGTTATTATCTGATCGAGTTGAATTAGTACTCATTTTATTCCTATTGTTATCTTCTACAACTTTTTTTTTTACACCATTAACATTGGTTTATTACTTTTCACTCAGGAAAAAAAGTTGAGAAAAAACTTGATTCTTTGCATATAAATGTTAATTAACTATATAATAACAATTCAGTTTTCCGTATGAAACATAAATATAAGGTACTTTATACTATTTACAATTACGTAGTAAGGCGATATCCTACTATTATTTTTTGTCAAAATTTATATATTATTTGCTCTATTGACTAGGGTAATATGTTTAATTCAATTTTAAAATTATTAACATTATCTGGCACCGCATTCCTATTTTATGTGTATACTGTATAAGTAGAGTTCTAAGTGACAAAGTGGATACTGTTTACAAGCCTACACAAGAAGTGTAAAATAAATTACGTCCAGTGAAGGATATTTTATCACTATTTTCATCGGCTAGAGTCGCAAAGCATGCCTTTCTTTCAGGAAACCACACTATGCAATTTGAGACGAAAGTGCTTTGTTTGTTTAAACGTGGGAGCCATGGAGATTCACAAAAACCGATCGAATTTAACAGAAAAAAAGAAGGTATCCATATTAATAGAGTTTTGCATCTTGCGCTTTAAAATACTAAGACCAATCCATTACCTACCGTGGATGATCTGTCAGCCACGAATAGCCAACCATCTGCACGTGGTAGTCAGGTGTTACTACCAAGACTATAATAGTGTAGCAGATCCAGATGAAATATCAATCAGAAATTTAAAACAAGTTCCACGATCACGCCGTTGAAGAAAGTTTACTGCAGCAGCAAACAAAACGTTTAGAAGAAAAAGAAGAAGAAGAAATTTGAACAGACCACGGCTTAATAACCTGGAAAATTATAGTATAAATAAAACTATGTACATAATGAAAATTCAATGCATTTTTAGTTAAACTGAAGTAATAATAATAATAATAATAATAATAATAATAATATTGTGTACAAAAATAAAAAATACCGGTTTTTTATTATTTTTATATTGTGTCGTAAACGAACTCTAAAAATTAAATTAATTTTAAAATGATTTACATAATTTGTTAAATATCTACTAATCTTGAATGAAATTTTATATTACAAAATATATTGTTTAATTAGAAAAATACGCGACGTCGAATTAACCAAATTGTTAAGTTGCTTTGTTACTGTCGTTAATATTGAGTAGTAGTTGAATTGGAGTTTGTGTTTTTAAGTTACTGTGAATTCTGTGACAATCACTAAGGGTCTACACGTCAATTGCACAAATAATATAAAGAACAGGATTTAATCAACATGTCGAGGCGAATTTTTTGAAATATTTCACATCGCGTATCTTTCCAAATTTTCAATGCATAATATTACACAATTCAAAATTTCAATGTTTTTAATTTAACTTATTTTATTTCTAACTTGCCATAGTCGTCTATTGCCATCCAATTTTGGAATTTAAAATAAAAGTTTTCCATTTTTTTTTTTAATAGTTTGAAACGGTTATGATGGATCTCAAAAAAAACTGTTCTATACTAACAACTTTTTTTGATCTATTAAATGCGCGACCCTGAAGATCATTATATTTTATTAACCAAATTTGAGCACTACGGTATTTGAGAAAACACATCTGTTTTACGACCATACCCATTTAAAGGAGAAAAATTAGTAAACGTGAAATTATAAAAATTAAAAAATCTTAAGGTCAAGTACCTATCTCGGTATTTTTAAATTAAAATCAGAACTATTAACTTTATTGTCTTTTTTTTCCATCAAAAATAAATTAAAATTACTAACAGAACTATTATTTCATTCTGCACAGTTTTTAAAATATTTGATTTCCTTTACAAAAAAAGTTTGATCAAAAAGTATAAAAAAATAAAAATTAGAGATTAATTGTTAAGAGTTTGTAACAGCGATAAATAACATTCTCGTGTTTTGTAGTTTCGGTCGGAAAATGGCATGAAATTTATCAGATTATTCGTGTTTCATCTACGGATAATTACGTTCCCTAGATTATTAATACAAAGCTAAATAAACTTTGGTATTAAATTTTGTTACGGGGTATAAGATGTCGATTTCACGTGACTGGTTCAAACTCTGATAAGCGACAAAGCAAAATTCGCGCATAAAACTATGAATAACAAAGTTTAGGATAGATAAGCTATTTCGCCCTGTAGTTAACGAAAAAGTAAAAACCTTGTTAAATGTTAAATATATAGCTGTAGGGCAATAAATAGATTTATACATTAATTTTATTAACTTATTTTGTACTTACTTTGTAATATTCCCAGTTAAAAAATTATTTTCTTGAATGTAGTAAAAAGTTCATGCAAATAAAACTGAACAGGTAAACTTTTCTACAATTAAATACTTTTAATTAACCACTTTATATTACAAAATTTGTTATGTCTAGATTAAACCCATTTGGTGTAATTAGTTCAAGCTACAGAAGTAATTATAGAGGCATACTGGAAAGCACGAATTTGAACTATTTTGTATGCATTTATTCTATTAAGCTTATTACTATTAATTAAAAGAAGAGAAACACAATAGGTTTAGAACGTTTAGAAATACCAATTACTGCGTACATATTTTTATAATTGTATATAATTGAGAAAGTTTAATTAGTGAATATTCGTTTCTGCTGCTTAATTGATTAATTAGAACTTTATTTAATGCACTTTTATGGTACCTATAGTACCTTTGGATATAATACACCATATTTTGTGCCAAGTATTTTCTGGAAACAAAAAGTATTTATTTCTAGTTGCTGAATCCGAATTTTTTTGAAATTGTCAAACACCACTGTGCAGCTGTTGCCACCATAATGCTTTAGAACATAAATCTTTGCGTCTCGAGTTGGCTGATAAAATATCTAAAGGTGAAACGGACTTAACGATAAAGTATATCCGCGGAGTTCCCAAAATAATTAAATCAAAAAACTAATAAATTACATATCATATTCAAATGATCTTTCAATATGTTTTCAAAATGTTCGTGGCCTTCGTTCTAAAATTGCAAGATTTAATAGTTTAGTAAATGAAGGTTAATTTAACGTGGTTAGTATTGTTGAAACTGCATTGAGCAATGAAATCTCAAATTCTGAATTATTTTCGTCAAACTATACAGTTTTTAGATGTGACCGACAGTTTAATATTACTGGTAAACAGTGGGGCGGAGGGTAGTACTCATGAAATTTAAATCACCACAATTTCTGTAAACAAAAGTTTGCACATTGTGAAGCGGGCTTAAGGGTATCATTTACAATTCTAACAGCAGGTAGTCTCAGCAGGGGTTATCTTATAGAAGGACTGTAGAATGAATCATTACACTAAGCACGTTTTAGAAAATAGGTAATTTACGTTGCTTACTTAATTTTTTCTTTAAAGAATATATTTGAAGGTATCGCTAATTAAACACCATAGCTCGATTAATTATCGAATCAAAATTTTGTTTAGGAAATGTTTACAAAATAAAATTAGAAATAATTTTGATTTAAAAAACGTCTACAAGCAATAACTTTTAAATTAAATCAAAAACTAAACATGGTTATTTGGGTTGACTGATTATTACTTATTTTTAAATAAATCTAACCTACTAATTATTGTAAGTTATTAAAAAAAATCATTAAACTCTCTATTCATAATATTTAGTCCTTACAAAATGTATATTTTATGACGTTTCATTTTTTCTGTAGTTAATATAAAAGTGAAAATAAAAACTAAGGCAATTCTTATTGTCAACGTATATATTTAGTTTTTGACAAGAATTTATTACATAATTATAATTAAGATACCAAGTTATAGTTTAAAATTAAATGAAAACGTTTTTTTTAAATAAAGGTATTACTATATAAATAAATATAAGAAATCAATAATGGGTGTGACCTCCATTATTATTGATACATTCTTGGAGGCGTCTGCTCATTGACGCTATCAAGGTATCAATATAATTAATATTAATCGTTTTCCATGCGGTATCAATGGCTGCAATTAGTGCATTACGGTTTACTGGTATAAAATTTGGCCCTTGTTGTCTTCGGATAACAGCAAGTATTCGAGCCCAAACATTTTCGATAATGTTAAAATCTGGGCTTTTGCTGGCCAGGGTAACAGCTCCAAGTTATTTGCTTGTATCCAGTTGCGCACAACCTGCGAAGTATAGGGTCATCATATCCCGATAGTTAATTATCGAATGTTCCAAGAAAATATGTGTAAATAGTAAATGGAATCTACTAACGTAACGTTAAGTCGTTAATTATAGTTACATAACTCTCCTTTCATAAGATATAGTTCATATTAATATGCTTATTGTAAAGCTTCGTACACACCTGAACAACAAACCGAGGAACAAACAGAACAACGAACCGAACGGCAATCGGAACATTAATTTGGACGGTGCTACGTACGAATTTTAGAACAGATTCGCAAGTCCTGATTGTTCCACGAACGGTTTGCGGCGTTCCGCAACTTGTCGGTTTTTTCTCCGACATCAAAGAAAATGCGCGCGAATGCGTTTGCAGGTTTGGACGAATCTAAACAAAACGGCGAACAAACTTATGCGGGAGAATTAAATTATTTATTTTTGTCCTCCCTTTTGTGGGTTTGTTGTGTTTTAGGTAATATTATGGAGTTGACAGAAGAAAAATGTTTTAAATTAATCAGTGTTTAAGAATGCAAGAAAAAAATGATGTCCCTATTAGCATCATTTGGGCGGGAAATTTCCAAAATAAAAAAAAGCGAAGTAAATTATAATTTTTACTCTTCTTTGTGCGTAAAAATTTGGTTGGCACTATCTTCTTGTTTTCCGCAATTTTCTCTTCTCAATAATAAATATATATGAACTGAAAACTACTGAAAATAATTATGGGAACAGCACAAACGTTCCGTTTGTTGTTCGGATTGTGGAAATCATAAAAGATCGTTTGTCGTTCTGTTTGACTTTCGGTTCGTTGTTATGTTTGTTGCTCGGTTTGTTGTTCAGGTGTGTACGAAGCTTTACAACTTAAGCAACAATTTTTTGGCGAATAAAGATTAGTTTGTGATGTAATATTAGAAACACAAATTTATATCATATCAAATTTATGACAACTTAAAACCAAGAACGTGTATGTTATTGCTAAGAAATTATTAAGGAAAAGCGCAATTGCAGTGTAAATATTTATAATTAGATATTTTCGAAAGTTTATAAGTCCTCTATTGTAATCTTAATACTTAAAAGAAAATCCTGTCCATTAGCATTATAAGGAAATGGCTTTTACTTTATGAATAAGTTTCAATAACAATAGAATATCCTTGCTTGTTTAATTTACTTCCTTTGAGTCATATTGCTCTAAGGGTTGTTACATTGGTCATTAGAAGTATGTAATAAATAAACAATTACCTACTGTTTGAGAAGGGGTAGTGTGAACCAATAAATAAAGTAAGAAATGTAAATTCCATTTTAGTTTAAAATTTCAAGTGTTGTGAAAATGCCACCTCATCTCGGTGCTGATTTGAAAGCGCGGATTGTTTCGGAATTAGCGGCGGGCCGTAGCGTGCGTGAAATTTCACGTATGTTAGATATACCAAAAAGCACCGTAGGGCATTACCGAGTAAAATGGAATCTTGAACACACTTTGGAAAGAGCCATCGGAAGTGGTAGACCTAAAGTATCTACACGTGCTCAAGATCTCGAGTTGTTTCATTACGTAACAGAACAACCATTTGCTACATACTCCAGGGCTATAGCAGATACACATTTTCCCGGATGCCGTATAACTGCACAAAAGATTAAAGGAGATGGGAATAAAGAAGTATAATGCTGCTGCGAAAGAAGTTCTCAGTGACGAAAATATGAGACGTCGTCTGGAATTTGCAAGGCGATATGTGAACGAACCTTTGGAATTTTGGAATCGAGTGATTTTTAGCGACGAAAAACGTTCAATAGCCGCAACGATGGACCACTAAAAGTTTTTAGAATGGAAGGAACTCGTTACGAAAATAATCACATATGTCCTAAAAACGAAGTGGTTATTTTTCTGTGAATGTGTGGGGTTGGGTTAGCGCGCGGGGTCCAGGAGTTTGTTGGGCTATCGATGGACGTCTTGATTCTGCTGCGTATTTAGATATTTTGGAAACTATTATGAAACCTTCAGTCGAAGTGTTTTATCCAGACGAAGATTATATTTTCCAACAAGTAAGTATTCTTATTTCACTATACTTTCTCCAAAAAATAGTTCGGGATCTGTTGAATTAACATTTTCATAATGTATTTTTGTTGTTAAAGGACAACGTCCCTATTCATACTTTGCGGGTTGTGCGCAATTGGATACGAGAAAATAACTTGGAGCTGTTACCCTGGCCAGCAAAAAGCCCAGATTTTAACATTATCGAAAATGTTTGGGCTCGAAATTTTATACCAGTAAACCGTAATGCACTAATTGCAGCCATTGATACCGCATGGGAAACGATTAATATTAATTATATTGATACCTTGATAGTGTCAATGAGCAGACGCCTCCAAGAATGTATCAATAATAATGGAGGTCACACCCATTATTGATTTCTTATATTTATTTATATAGTAATACCTTTATTTAAAAAAAAAGTTTTCATTTAATTTTAAACTATAACTTGGTATCTTAATTATAATTATGTAATAAATTCTTGTCAAAAAACTAAATATATACGTTGACAATAAGAATTGCCTTAGTTTTTATTTTCACTTTTATATTAACTACAGAAAAAAATGAAACGTCATAAAATATACATTTTGTAAGGACTAAATATTATGAATAGAGAGTTTAATGATTTTTTTTAATAACTTACAATAATTAGTAGGTTAGATTTATTTAAAAATAAGTAATAATCAGTCAACCCAAATAACCATGTTTAGTTTTTTGATTTAATTTAAAAGTTATTGCTTGTAGACGTTTTTTTAAATCAAAATTATTTCTAATTTTATTTTGTAAACATTTCCTAAACAAAATTTTGATTCGATAATTAATCGAGCTATGGTGTTTAATTAGCGATACCTTCAAATATATTCTTTAAAGAAAAAATTAAGTAAGCAACGTAAATTACCTATTTTCTAAAAACCTGCTTAGTGTAATGATTCATTCTACAGTCCTTCTATAAGATAACCCCTGCTGAGACTACCTGCTGTTAGAATTGTAAATGATACCCTTAAGCCCGCTTCACAATGTGCAAACTTTTGTTTACAGAAATTGTGGTGTCCAAGTTTTAAATTTCATGAGTGCTACATTTTTTGATGTATATATACTACCCAGCACTTCTATTTATGATTGTAAAATTTTCTTTGAATTATTTGAGCAATTATGTTATCATTTAGAGAACTTAATTGTAGTTGGCGATTTCAGCATTCCAGCTTATAATAATAATGATGTTAATGATTGTAAATCAAATTATTCGCAGTTTTATGAATATTCTTAACTTAAAACAATATAATTTTGTTACGAACATTATCAATACACTACTAGATCTAGTTTTAAGTACTTTCAAATGTAATGTATCTCAGGACAGTTCTCCTATTATTTTAGAGGACGCACATCACCATGCCCTAATAATTAATCCTCACCTCATAGTTGATAAAATAGTTTCCGGTCAATCCGGAGCTAAAGTCATACAATTTTAGGAAAGCAAATTTTCCTGGTTCTATAATGCATTTTTCAATGTCGATTGGTCCTTGTTGCGGTCATTTTCTGTTGCTAATTCTGCATGCGCGGAGCTTTATAAAATAATATATACTATTTGTGATAAATTTGTTCCACGTTTTCGTCAAACTAAGCGTATATACCCCAAATGGTTTTCACAGGGAAGCAATTATTAACATTCGATTGAAAGTAAAGTTTCTCACAAGATTCAAAAAGACCCGATCATTAAACGATCTGAATGAATTTAAACGTTTAAGGAAAATTATTAAGGCTCAGATTTTGTCTTCTTATCAGCAATATATACTTAACGTTGAACAATCGGTTAAAAAATATCCTCGCTATTTTTGGTCATTTATCAAGTCGAAGAGTGGCGATACAAAGAATTCCAGGTAGAATGATCCTGAATGACCATGAATTTTCGACTCCTCATGAGATTGTTAATGCATTTAAAAAATATTTCTCATCCGTATATTCTCCTATTACTGTTCAATTTTTCTTGCCTTTTAATACCTTTTACCATTTTCCTTGCATCAGCATGCCGATTTTAACTGATTCTATGGTATATGAAGCAATTCAGAAAATAAAATTTTCGGCGACTTCCGATCTTGATCAAATTCCGAGTTTTGTGCTAATATATTTACTGAACCACTCTGTATTATCTTTAATTTAGCACTTACTACATGTTGTTTACCAAACGTATGGAAAGTAGCGCGAATTTGCCCAGTCCTTAAATCCCTATCTTATCTCGAATTATAGACCAATTAGTATCCTAACCAGTTTTTCTAAAATTTTTGAATTGGTAATTTATAATCACATATATCCGTCTGTCAAAAACTATATATCTCTTCATCACTATGGTTCTATAAAACAACGATCTACCTTAACAAACTTAGCTTGCTTTTCACAAGCGTACTTGATAATCAGGGTCAAGTCATTGTAATCTACACTGACTTTTGTAAAGCTTTCGATACTATCCAGCATTCTACAATAATTATTAAAGTTCGTGAGTTTGGGTCAGTAATTCCTTTGCTCGCATTTTTTTGCTTGTTATTTACATAACAGGGTCCTATTTTCATCTTTCAATAATTATCTTTTAGGAAAGTTTATTGCTACTTTTAGTGTTCCCCAAGGGTCGCATTTGGGACCCCTGTTATTTCGTATTTTTATCAACAATCTCTCTAATATCATAACTTGCAACCAAATTACGTTTAATTACAGTCTTGACTCTAATGTTTTAGATCGGAACACTAGGGGTAGTCTTTGATAAAAAATTTAGTTTTTCTAAACACATTGACCATATATGTGCTTCAGCCAATAAATTGCTTGGCTATATTATCCGCAACTGCAAGTCATTTCAAAACCCCAATCTTTAATTTCTCTTTACACCTCACTACTTAGATCAAAATTTGATTATTGTGACCTAATATGGTTTCCCTTATATTACCGCTACATTGATTGTATTGAAAATGTTTTTAAAGAAGGTTTTTAAAATATCTTCCTTTTAAAATGGATCGTATATTACCCAGAAAGAGGTTTTCCTCTAATATTACTTTTAACTCATTTTGAAGTTCCATCCCTTCACTGCAGAAGAATTCAAAGTAGTATGCGATTTTTACATGATTTTTAACATAACAATGTTGACAGTCCTTTACTGGTATCTTCGCTGAACTTTGCTGTGTCTCTAATTGTTTTTCTCGGTCATCTACTACTTTCACTTATAAATCACCAAAAACTAATTTACGCCTAAGATCACCCAGTCATATCATGTCCCGTAATTTCAATCAGTATTGTACTACGTGTGATATCAACAACTGTCAGATCCTCCATAAATTACATTAGTCGATCCATCTTTTGATTTCTGGTAAGTTTGCAAAGGGATGATTCCAAGTTATCCCACTGCATCAGCAGGTGGTGCTTTGGTGAACCTCGTTATAGGTTTTTCAAGTTCGCATCCAACTGTGTTTCTAACAGATACACATTTTATGCCACCTACTGCACGGAATGTTTTGAGTTCGTCCAGTATTCTGACATTAAAGTCCGCGTTGTCAAATACAAATTGTAGAAAAGAAGTATCAGGCTTAATGTGATTAATTGCTAACATTTTCTGCTGCGGTGCACTGTACCCTAAACTTGGCAAAGGGTTTACCTATTTCTTGCTTACAAACCTCCTACACAGAAATAAAGCAACACTGTTCTTTATTGAAGATAAGGAAGAGGGTGGTGGGACAATAGAAAGCGCAAGGAATGATTGGGAGAGTTGCCTGGAATGTTGTCAGAAAAAAGAGGGTTGCACCAGACAAACAAGCAAAAAATCTCTGCCCACTACGATCTAGAATGTCTTCTTGCGCTATAATTATATTTCTATTTATTAATACGAAAAACCAGCGATAATGTTTAAACAATTTCAATGACATTTAGGTGAAATACAAGCGATCGTGCTCTTCTCAATTTTTTTTAGAAAAACTTTATCTTTTATCATCATGCAATTTGGTAACCGTTGGGAATACAAGAAAAAAAATATATATTCATTTCCGTGACTTTTGGTGTATTTATCACGTTCCTACAAATTAGTAGTTGTTGCAGAAACCGTCGAAAAATAAAACCGGTTTATCAGTTTTACAAAAGTCGGTTTATCTATAAACCGGTTTAACAAACCGGTGGTTTTAAATTTTTTAAAACCGTGGTTTTAAACTGTTTGAAAAACTGTGGTTTATAAACCGGTTTAACAAAACGCGATTTCAACAAACCAGTTTTAACTTGATTAAAAACCGCATTACATGGGTATTCCCATTTTTATGCAACAGAATGCAATATTATCAAAACAAAACTAAATACTTAGCACGCATTTTTTCTAATCTAGACAAAAAAGTCAAACACAATCATATTTTATAGTTTTAACACGGTTCAACAAACCTTGGTTTTTAAAGCGGTTCAATGATTTTATTAAATGGCGTAACAAACCGATTTTATACACCGGTTCAACAAACCAATTTTTAAACTGGTTCAACGAAACGATTTTTAAACCGGTTCAACAAACCGAATTTCAAAACGATTCAACAAACCGGTTTAATCAATAAACCGGTTTTCGATTTTTTGTAAGAACCTCCTTTAATCGGTAAACTGGATTTCATTGCCACCACTACAAATTAGTGTGCAAAGTTTTAAAACTTTTTGATTTATTCTGAGGTTGCGTCATTTTTGGATCTGTTTCGACTGGATTAATACTAGGACGAACAAACGTAAAATGTTGCAATTAATGCTAAAATTAATAAAATTCTTATACATAAAACGCGTAAAATTTTCATGGTCAAAAATGTTTGTTGTTGGAGTTGTTTTATTTGTTATTTATTTTTTGTTGTACAGTTAGTTGTAGTATTAGTAATAGGTGCATGTTAGTACTAAAAAAGTGGTCGTTACTGCATTAAAATTAAAATTATGTCCCTCTTTGACGTAATTGGTAGACAATCAAGTATCTTTACTTTTTGTTGTGCAATTATATTTATGATTGTTGATTCTGTTTTTTTAATTTCTGTTTTGTTAGACCTATATACACCTTTTTCGCATATACTGCATGGTATTTAATAAATTAATCCCGATTTTTCTAAATCTTTTTGTTTTATCTTTCAATTTGGTGTAAATTTTGTTGTACATTGTATTATTATTATATGTAACTATTTTGTAATCATCCAGTTTTAAGTAATTAATTAATAAATTTGTGGACGGTCCTGGTACGTTGATTAGTTTAGTGTTTACTAAGATAAGAACTCCTTTAGATGTATGTGAGGGAATAAAACCACAACGTCCTGGTTAAATGTCGAGGTTTCGCCCACCAAGCGTGGGCTTTATCAAAACTGTATTTATTAAGAAAAAGTACAATTAACACAACGGTATAACAGTTTTAACTTAAACCTAAAGAAGTTGTATAAACAATTAGAATTTGACATTATAAGAGACGAGTTTAAAACTAATGTAAAGATAAAAGTTACATACTAAACATTACATTCGGAAGAAACTGAACGTAGTGTTACTTCATTGTGGCAATGACGAACAATAAGAGTTAAATTGACAAAAAAATTTTTAGATAGAAATTTATTGATAAAAAACTTGTGAAAAATATTTTAATGTAATAGGTTTGATCTTATTGATGAGGTTGGAATATACAGTGATTAAGTTATGGGCGTTTTAAATATGATAAATGTAATTTAAGTAATATATATATATATATAAAACTTAATTTCGAAAATTAAGAAGACTTAATATTACCTAATACCAGAAATGCATCGTCTCCTCCGGAATGCATAACGTCTAGATGATTCTATATTTGCATGTGAACTTCCCGAAGTTGCCAATAAGTGGCAATACGTGTTACATTATTATAATATTTTGACACCTAACAGTCAATTTAATATTAAAGATTAATTCAAGTAAACTGAATAGTATATCATAGTAATATTTATACAAATGAAATATTAAAAACTTTAAAAAAATCTATTTTTAAATTATTGCGTTGTTTCGTCGTGTGGTAACATTATTTCGCAATACTCAATCAATGACGAAATCGGAAAGCCAACGCATAACGCCATCTATCGGTGACTGAAGGAAACACTAACACGTATATAGAATTTACTGCTTGTATGTATGGGACGTTATGCATTCCGGGAAGAGGATGTGTTTCTGCTAATATCTAATACTACTGATTAATAACCACCCTTTACCTTTTTAGTACAGTAGAGCCCCGATTATCCGTGCGCGAGTTATCCGGGCTACTTATTATCCGTGCCATGATTTCTATTATTAAATTTGCATTTTTGAAGTTTTATTATTGAAATCGCTTACCGCAAATTACTCAACGGAAACTCTATACGCCACGAGGGAGACACCATGAGAATCATGCGCATTCCATCAACCCCGCCGCTGCGTCGGCTACTTACTTCGAGTGTAACGGCCATGCTTGCGACACGAACGTTGTGACCAGGTCGCTGTGATGTGTTGCATTAATTGTTATGTAGGTGGCCAGGTTTGCGACCAGCGACAGTGACTGATTTTGAAAACGCTTTCATGAGCGTTTTTGAGGCGCCGCGACAAAAACGCTCTCTACAGTTTCTTATGTAGATGGTCATATTAGCGCTCTAACTGCGGCGTTCATAATCGAAAAACCACGTGTTGACCACAGTTCAGTCTGTTGGCGCCCGTGTTTGCGACAATACTTACGTTAAAAGTTAAGTAAAATAATGTTTGACACTGAGGTATTTATTAACGAAATTCAAACACGTCCACTCCTTTGGAATGTAAAGTTACAGGATTATTTCAATAGGGACATCAAGGGAAAATTATAGATTGAAGTAAGCAGTACTATCTATAGTGCAAAACTGGGACGAGCTCAATAATGCTGGTAAAAACAAAGAAGGTAAGCAAACATTTATTTATACATTATATTTTCAAAACGTTTTATGATCAAAATTATAATAATTATCCTAATCTAAAGAAATACATGCTATATCCTTATAGTGTGAAAAAATCTGTAAAATCATTTTGGAGCCACTCTTTACAAACTCCTTGTCTCAAATTTTTTTCACAACATTCAATCGTTTTTTGGCAATTTAGACTTCACTGTTACAATTTATATCATGTCATACTGCCAAGGTAAGCTACCTGCAGGGAAATGAAGAACTCAGCCAAAGAGTCTCTGACTTGTTTTGCGCTGTAACCTGCACCACCTGTGCCTATAATTGGTATATCTACCATCTCACAAATCAGTGTATCTTTAAATTTAAAACCATCCCTTAATATAATCAAATTGTGTAACATGCAGGCAGCTAAAACTATTAAAGTTACAAAATCGAGATCGAGGTGTACGGCAGTATGAAATGCCAAAAGCGCACTCTATAAATCTTCTTGCCCTGGACAATCGATAATTAAATATGCGTTTTTTATTATTCAGGTCTTTTGTTGCATATGGTCTCATCACATCTTCACTAATAGCGAAAGCCTCATCGGCTACGAAAGTAAATAGCATTGGTGTATTTGAATTAAAATTAAGAAGCGGTCTTTTATCTGGAATATTTAACAAGCCAGAACATAATTTCTTATTTAAAAGAGACTGTCTAAAAATGTTAGAATCTGCTGACTTACCGTAAGCTCCTACATCAACAGTAGTGAAACAATAATTTGCGTCAGCTACACCAAGTAAAACAAAGAGAACAATAATTTTTATAATTAAAAACTGCGATCCAGAATGATCAGGTTTAACTAATCTCACATGCTTCCCGTCTATGGCTCCGAGACAGTTTGGAAAGTTGACACGGTTCTCAAAATCCTCGGCGATTTTTATCTAATCTTCTGTGATTGGTTCTGGCATAAATTTATTTTTCATAGCAGTCCATATCTCTCGACACGTTTCCCAAATTATTACAGAAATTGTGCTTCTTCCCAGGCGAAATTCAAATGATAATGATCTAAATGTATTTCCAGTGGCAAAGAACCTGTGAATAAAATATATCATTATTCTTGGCTGTGTGTAATAATACTGCAGAAATATTATATATATTATTAAAATTAATTTTTAGTAAAAGAACTTAAAAAAAATGGAAATCCAAACGGGATGCCTTTACCAGAGAAGTACGTCTACAAAAACAGCCCAGTGGAAGTAGTAAACGAACGAAGGCGGAAACGCTACATATATTTCGATCAGATGTTGTTTTTGCTTGATACCTTGGAAGAACGGTCGTAAGTGTTTAATAGTAATTCAGAACATGTCTAAATTGATAAATTATTTTTGGAAGTTCTAGCTCATGCTTAAGTAATGTTCTTTTTAAGACCCTTACAAACTTCAATACTGAGGAGGCAGAGAGTGGTGATGACACTCATAATAAAGAGCATGAATCTGTAAGTACCATGTCCGTGACAGATGATGTAACTACGCCGACATCAGCTAGTCAGAATGTACCACCAATTTGACGAACTATTAAAAGAAATGCAAGCACTTTTGAACAAGAAATTCTTAAGCACATTAAATTACAAAAACTTAAGGAAACAAATAATGATGAGTTATTTCTGTTATCCCTTTTGCCCATGTTCAAGAGGGTGGATGATCGCACAAAAATATGGGCCAGCATGAAATGCATGGAGACGATGCATCAAGCTATCACTTTTGCCATGCCATCGCCATCAATATCTAATACCAGTAATATTCCTGCACATCCCACATTTAGTAATGATACTTCCGCACACCACCCATCAAGCAATAATCCGGCCTATTTCCAATTAGATAATATTCCTACCAATACACAATTAAATAGTAATATTCCTGCATATCGGCCATTTTTCAAAAATAATACTAACTATCACCCATTGACTAATAATATCGTAACACATCCTCCAAGATCGAACAATATTTCTGCGTCATATCCCCAACACAATAATATTATTGTTACCCAACCATCACCTTCACCTTGTCCGAGTCGCAGCTTCTGCAGCTGAACCACCATTTTTTTGTTACATATTTCTTTTATACTACGTAAACTTAACAATAAAAATATAGAATAAAATAAACTAACTTACCTTAAAGTTACTGCAAGCCTCTCTTCAACTGAAATAGCTTTATTAAATCTTGTTGTTTGCCTCTGTAAACCTCCTTTGACATAAGAAATAGTTCGTCAAATGAGGACACACCCATTCTAAAGTAAGAAAAGAATTTTTCTTCGTGGTTTCTCAGAAGAACAAACAATGTGTGAAACTGTCCACATCTAAGTCTCGGTGCATTAACCGGATGAATACAATATCTTCTTTTTCTCCGCTTTTTCCGTAAATACCTCGAGACAATAATTGCTAACAATATATTATCATCCATAGTTTGATTTCAACTGGACCAAAAAAACGTTGTCATGTGCAACGAATTTACAACATACGACCTGGTCGCAGCGTTCGTGTCGCCGCGATCAGGCCGCAAGCATGGCCGTAGCCTATGACATTAAGTTCACGTTAGAGACAAGTTGCTGCGTAACAAGTGTGTTTGTTTTAAAAATGGCAACAACCGGTGTTAAACGTAAGAGAAATGTTTTAACTATTGAAAAAAAACTAGAAATTTTAAACAAAACTGAAAAGGGTAAAAGTTGGTAAGCAAACCATACGTGATATCTGTAAAAACAAAGTGAAACTTCAAAATTTTATATCCCAATCCGACTCTTTTAAAAACATATCTGCACGGAAATCATTAAAAGGATCAACGTTTCAACAACTCGATGATGCACTTTCCGAGTGGTTTCTACAATAAAAATCAGATGGCGTACCAATTTCAAGATCAATGTGTGCCAAACAAGTAGAAACTTTTCACAAACAATTAAAAATTAAAGAACCTTTCAATGCATCCAGTGGTTGGTTGCATCGTTTTAAACAACGCCACGGGATTCGTGAGCTTAGCATTCAAGGGAAAAAGCTCAGTGCCGACGGAGAAGCCATGGTGGAATTTTGCTATGAGCTGGAAACTATTATTACAGAAAATACTTTACAACCTTGTCAAATTTACAACGCTGACGAAACAGGGTTATATTGGCGTGCAATACCAACGAAAACTTTAGCTGCAAGTAATGAAATGAGTGCATCGGGGTATAAAAAAGTAAAGATCGGCTAACAGTTTTATGTTATGCCAATGCGTCTGGCCGTCATAGACTAAAGCTGACTGTGATTGGAAAGTCAAAAAATCCTCGCGCCTTTAAAAACATGAAACCGCACAAACTCCCAGTACAACTAGCGAGCTGCTTGGATAACTCGTGACATCTTCCAAGATTGGTTTCATAAAAAGTTCAATCCTGAAGTAAAGTCTAATTTGAAGAAGGAAAAGTTACCACAAAAAGCCCTTTTTTTTCTGGATAATGCTCGTTCTCATCCCAATGAAGCAGCTCTAAGATCTGAAGATGGAAATTTCTTTGTTCTTTTTTTCCTACCCAATGTAACATCTATTGCTCAACCAATGAATCAGGGTGTTATTGAGACATTGAAACGCCTCTACCGAAAAGAACTTATGACAAACTTGTTGAATGAAATTGATTTGATGAAGTTTTGGAAATCGTTCACAATCTAAGACGCAATTTTTACAGTTGCAAATGAATAGAATGGAGTGAACAAAATCACCTTCAAACGGGCTTTTTACAAAATAATGACGCTAGAGGAAGATGACAGCATCATAGAACTTCATGTTGAAGAAACGACTCTAACTGAACTAACTACATTAGTGCGCAACGTAAATGAATTCAAAAACATTGATGAAACTGAGGTTGAGAAATGGACTCAGTGTGACAAAAATGAGCCAGGTTGTCAACTCCTCAGCAACGACGATATTGTCAAACAAGTATTGAATCAGCCCGAATCATCCGAAAATGAAAGTGAAGACGAAGAAAATGATTAAACGGTAGTCAAAAGAGTAACTTACTGAGAAGCTGAAGAAGCTGCCAATATTTTACTAGGCTATTTTAAGCAATGAGAATCTACGGACCTTGTCGATATTTTTAACTTGCGCAGAGTACGTCACATAATTAAGAATGATCGAAGAATTTTCAAACAAACTAAAGTGACTGACTTCTTTTTAACAGCATAATTCCTACTTAAAATACACATCCTTTTTATGTAATTGCAAGTTAGCTACTACTACCTACATAGAGTTTTTTTAGTTTTTCTTATTTAGTGTAAAAGTTTACTTAGTATACTTAGTAGAATTCCGTTTTTTACTCTATTCAATTTTGTGCAATTTAGAAGTTAGTTTTAACTAGAGATTTATTTTGCTATTATCTTTTTAGTATGTATGTACATACCTACATGTATTTATACAACCTTGTCATCTGTATAGATACATATGTAAGAAATAAATGTTTGGATTATCCGTGCTTTTCAATATCCCGTGCCTCGACCGGTCCCGTGGAGCACGGATAGTCGGGGTTCTACTGTACTGTACACGCATCTATTACTAATACTACAACTACTAACTGTGCAACAAAAAATAATTAACCATTAAAATAACTCCAACAACAAAAATTTTTGACCATGAAAATTTCGCGCGTTTTATATAGTGACCGGCAAAGAGTTTGCATCAAATGGGAAACATTTTTGTAATTGCTATATCCAAAAATTTTTTTAGGCAAATGAATTCAGCATATTGAATGGCAAAAAAAAGCATTGTGACAAATGTCATGTGACAACTGTCATGGCGGCAAATTTAAAAAATATTCCTTAAATATGTAAAAAGTGAGGTTAGATGACAAGATATTGAAAAATGCCTAGAAAAAGTTGTTCAGAATTAGATTATACGTCTATGTGAAAATTTTTAAAAGAAAATAATAATTTTCAAAAATATTAGTTTTCCGGCATTTTTTCCGGAAATATTAAGAAAACAAATAAACCAACAAATAAACTTCACAATCCAGTAATTTTTATTTGTTAGTCTACCAATGTACGGTAAAGAACAAAAACCATTGTTTTTTTAAGACGGACTTTGTTGCAAACCCTTTGCCGGTCACAGTATATACTGACTTCCAGAAAATTGCAACACCTCAAAGTTGTTGAACGATTTTATTAAAACTTTTAGAAAACGTCTATTTTCATGAAACATAGTAATGATTAAAATCTAAAAACAAAAGAACAAAAACTTAAAATGTTTTTTCAATAATGAGTTGCTCCGCCACAATTTGTAATGCACTCATTTAGACCGCTTGGCATGCTATCCACCAAGTGATCTATAACTGCTTGTGGTATATCATCCCAAGCTTTTTGAATCCGTTGCTGGAGGTCGTGTAAGTTATCTAGAGGGTGTGGTAAATTACCCAGTCGCCTACCGATCATATCCCATACATGTTCAACGAACGACAAATCAGGCGACTGAGCATGCCATGGAAAAACGGCAATGTTAGCTTCTTTCAAAACCGTGTTGTAGCCCTTGCTGTATGAGGACGCTCATTATCCTGCTGGAAAATGGGATTTTGCAGCCCCTCAAGAAATGGAAGTCCAACGGGTTGTAGCACATTAGCAATGTAATCAGCTGCGTTTCGATTGTCGTTAATAAAGACCAAGGGTGATCTGCTACCATAACATATTGCACCCCATATCATAACTCATTGAGTGAGGACTGTGTTGCGTTTCATAAAAATGTTGGATTTTTACGTCCTCCACGCATCCGTCTGACTCGTCACTGAAACACAATTTGATGCTATTATTGCGCCCAATTAACCCTTCGTTACTCGATTCAAGTCTGCGTAGACGGTAAAGTGGGGTAAGAGGATGGCGATAAACAAATGATATTGACATTCTGAATCCTACACCTCTCATCAAATCATTTGGAATTGATCGAGTTGTTAAAAATTTATCTCTTGTGGCCAAAACTCTTAAGCGACGTTCTTTGCGATCTGTAGTTCTCCGAGGACATCAAGATCCAAGGCGACGATGTTGAACCGCTTCCTCGTAGCATTTGGACCAACATCTCTCTCTCTCTGTCATACCAATAATACGGCCACGTTCAAAATCACTTAATTGGACAAAATATTGATGTTGACGAGACATTGTTATTAATTAGATGTATACTTATTTAATTTATTTATTTACTTTTGTGGATGTTTCACTGTACCTACAAAAAAATTGTACAGGCTGTAATCCATTCAATGTTAGGTAAGCATTATCTCTTATCTTATATACTTAAAGTATAATCTGCTTAGTCACATACTTACATTAAATAATTTTTAAATATTTTTTATATTTTTGTCCTATTATTGCTATTTTTAATTACAACAGTACATAGATTACTTGTTCATTTATGGGGGGTAGTGGGGAATTAAAAACATCATCTTGATGAGTTAGATTAGTGGTTAAAATTAATGTACTTATTTTTGAGACACCCTGTATACTAACAAATGTATCGATTGTAATTATGTTTCTTTTAATAATACAGATATCTTGACAAAGAATAGACTAATCCAGTCGAAACGTTGGTTACAAACATTCTTATACTGTTTACCTAAAGCCCCCTTTATACACGTATAGAAGACTCACTTGAGAAAATACCCAAGGGAAAAAATTATAGTAAGGAGTTTCCAATCAATTGTTTTTTGCTAATTCTAGAAAGAATATTTTTTTTATTCGTCAAATAGGTTAAGGTTTTATTTTACAAATACAAACTAAATTCTAATGCTCAATGTTTATATATCATTTTCGTATCCATTACTGAACCATAAATCTACCTGGATATCTAAATTAGAAATTATGAGAACTATGCATAACCCTACGGCGTTCGGGAAATAAATGAAACATTCGTAGAAGATAGCGCGTGCTGTGTATTATCTAATTGCTGCAAAAGTACCTATTATTACAAATTGGTTTAATTTAAAAATACTAAATTTCATTAAATTGAGACTATAAGATTTCGGTTCAATTTCAATTCAATTACACTTAAAAACAGGGATAAAGTTTTTTAACGACCGCTATGATATATTTGAGTCTTTTGAAATAAATTATGAAGCAATTATATAACCATTCAGCAAGTTTAATTATATCAATGTTGAATGAGTGAACTCTTTGAAATTTGTAGGTTTATTTAATGTTTGCAAACCAATGTCCAGATATGTGTGACAAGATAAAATAAACATTTTGACGTCTATTCTGTTAATATGAAATTTTTGAATTTAACAAATAGTTGTAATCGAATAAATTCCACTTTGCTTGTGTTTGCACGAACGAAATAGGTATGCAAAAGGTATATATTTATTTAGTATTCGTTCCTTGTAGCACGTCTGTGACAAATGGAAATCATCGTCAAGTTTTGTGAGTTTCCTTACAAATTGTGCCCGCACAAAATAAAACCTCTGGTGGTAGTATATGTAAAATTAATTAAAATGTCTTGCGTATATCTTTCAACAAAGATACGTGTATTTAAAAAAAGAAAATTTGAAGATGAAATATTGTAAGAGGGATGTGTGCATGAATAATACATTTTCTTCTACACTAACCGAGACGTTTTTAGAAAATCTCATTTATTCAATCACCCCTTTTTCAGTACAAAAGTAGAAGCGTTGCTTCATTTATGTAATTTGAATCCACTTTAACCTAAAAGATGCTTATGGGAATACTAAATGGATGTTGGGATAGTGGATTCATGTTATGCAGGTATGTTAGATATTGGTTACAGACGACCTTATCAATTTGACTCGGTTATCGTAACGGCAATTGATACGGTTATGTTACGTGCGATTCTTACCAACGATTGAATTCAAATTTATCGGTTTTATTGAAATTTCTTTTTTACCACTTGATTTTTGGGGTTTAAAATAAATTATACAATTCTAAATTATTTTTTGCTATTATGTATTGTTGCTTGTGATAAGAATTTTTAAGTGTTCTGAATGTAATTTTAATTACCCTTTTATTATTTATAACTATAATGTAAATAAGAAACTCATAAATAGCAATAACTGCTTTTATTCATGTCTTTGTAAAATCAAACCTCTGATATAAGGATCAATGATCCTTTTGTAATATGAGTCAAGAGAAATTACACTCGTGTAACCACTGCTTTGAAGTAAGTTACATTTGCAAATGCGCAAGTATATGTCAAATTAGTGATGTAAACGTTAATGTCGTGTTAGTAATTGCGTTCGGTCTTAAATTAAAATTTACAAGTGAGCACATGCATAAAACAAAATTCGTACAAACTTAAAACTACCGTCTACCTTAGAATACATGTGAGTGGTGTTTCATTTTCATTATCAGTGGACTCGTCTTCATTTATTGTTGTTTGCAGGCTTGGGAACGCGTTGGACACCTTCACCGGCTATCCTGAGATTCACTAGGTTCATGCACCAGGTTTATGTTTCAAACACCATAGGCAAGTTTTTTACTTTTTTCACAATTTTATTTAACGTTAAAAATTTTTATTTTTAGAATTTGTTTTTATTATTTTTATTCTTCTAGAACGTGTTATGCTGTTTATTGGTTTATAATGCCAACTTCTACGTGCTAATTCCCTATTTGACATTTACTTTTAGTTTTTCGTCCGGAATGTTATTTTAGAAGTTAGTTTTTTATTTAATTTGTAGACGTGTTTAATGCGGTATCTGTGACGTCTAAATTTAACCGTTTTTGTCGGTGGTAATTATAATGTTATCACAGCTTTTTTTGATCAATTGGCGTTTTTAAATTTTCTGTAACAAATTCTTGCGCCACTAACGTTAAAATTCAGAAACCTAATTAGCAAATTTTTAATTGATTGTTTTTAATATTATTAAACCATGCATCCAATTATTCTAATTATTTTGACATACTACTTATATGTCCTTAATTACTTCCTAACCTATTTATTTGCCTTTTTCATTCGCAATGAACTTTTTGATTACCTTTTCCTAATTTTTTTAATTTAAGTAGGCGCAACCTTTTTGTTGCTGACTCCTGGAATCTATTCCCTGGATCTTATTGTTCTTCTTTCCTATAATTTGCGCAAGCTATATTACTGATTTTGATAATTTTTACAGCAATTTGAGTATTTCATCCCGAACTGAAATTTTTCCTACATTATTCACAAATAATGTCTATTGAGGTTGTTCTTTTGTTTTATTACTGACACACATACTCAAATGGATTGTTTTTGAGTATTGAAAAATGTCTAGGAGGGCTATTCACATTAATGTTTAACTGACGCACAAATCACTGGGACATAGTAAGTTTCTATTCTAAAAGCTAATAAATTACAATTTTATTTACAGGATTTGATTAAAGACATGATTTTTTCATTTCAAGACTTCAATCGTCCGGATTTTTAATTAATTATAATTATTTTTAATAATTAGTATCTTTAAATTTTTATTAAATGGGCACTAAGATTTATAAATCTCTTAGTATTAGAAACCAGTTATTTAGCTGTGGTCTGGAACACTTAATCATTGCAATATGTCAATGTGTCACTGTAAAATATACACTCAATTTAAAAATACAATAGAAGACAATAATGATCTTCTGTACCATAGTGATATACTGGATATAATTAAACCTTCTGATAAATTCTCCTGGGGTATCAAATATGAAGTTTTATTTTAAACTTGAGTTGTTTTTTAAATGCAATTTATTAACTTTTTGTACACGTTCTCCAAAATTACTCTTTTACGCAAAAGTTGTCATGGCAACTTTTAGTTAAAAAAATTTGACACAGCAAATTGAAGATTTGTGGAAATTCCTCAAAATATTTGAAAAGAAGCGGCTGCAACAAGTAGTAAACTATTGCCTACGAAAACAAAGGAACGATACATAAAGGGATATGAAGCTTTTACAACATGGAGTAAGACCAAAAATGTGTGTAGCATAAACGAGAATTGCTGTGTTGTGTAATGGAATTACGGAAAAAGTTTGCACCAAATACCTTATGGACTAAAATCTCCATACTAAAAACCTATTTGAAGCTCCATGAAAATGTTGACATTTACAGGTTGGTGTTATGCTGGCTTGTTTAGTATTATTACAAGTCCCCTTGTGTTTTTGCAGATGTGGAAAAGTTTTCACTTTGCTACGTAGAAAATCTGAATGCTACAAACGAAAATATTAACAACAGAATAAGTGACAAATATCTAGTCGAAGCACCTGTTAGAAAAGTTATTACTTTATTTGGAATATTTGGCGCTTGCCGGCTCATTCCTTGTGTGTTGACAAAATTAAGGATATTGATCGATTTCTAATTATTAAATTGGATTAGGAAAAAAACTAGCCTAGAAGAAAGTTCACTATCACAGAAAACGACAAACCTTTTCAAAGTTATACTCTATATGGAAGGCATACAGCACTTCCACAGTCAGGTTTAGAAAATCTGCGTGTTTTAAAAAATTGCAATGATTCTTCGGTTACAAAACAAGAAATTTCTATTGGTGTAGTATCAAGCACAAACGAAAAAATTACGAAATTCACGATTTCGGGCAATACCAGTTGCAATTCTCATTTCAGTTATTGTTCGCAAACTAAATAGTTTTTTATTAAAATGTTGTCATTGATATGAATAAAATTTGATTATCAAAACACTCACAATTTTATTTAAAAACTGTCAAAACTAAAACTAGGAAGAATTGATGCCAAAACGGTAATTAGTATTCAAACACCTCAATAAAATCTAGTCTACCACCCTAATGAAATTATTGGAAATATGTAAAGAAAAAAAAAAAAAAAAAAACCTTTTTTTTTTAAAAAAAAAAAAAACCTTAGTATTATAAAAATAATTTTTGTAGTAGGAAATTCATTTGTGGGTATGCAACCTACATTACATGCTTACATGTCGTTAGAAACCCTGTCAGGTGCAGATTTTAAATTTTAGAATTTGCTGTTGGCTCGACTGTTTTATTTTTGGTTTGTGTCTTCGCTAACGTTGCGAAAAACTTTCTTTTTCTACTTAAAAGTGCACGTACAAAGGTGTCGTACTTTTGAACATCCAGTTTGGGGATCCAAATACATTAATAGTTAATTGCTAATGGTTTAACCCAATGCAAACTCCCATTAATAACTAGGAGATAAGCTGGACGCACTTCTTACGTCGTAAGTAGAATTTTTTCTTATATTTTTATCTTTGTAAATTTTTTCTTTGACTACCATTTTGTCACTACTTGTAGAACTTCGTCTGAGATACTGGTTTATGGCTGCTACATAATTATCTAATCCGTGGAATATGGTTGGTTATCAATAGATCTACATTTTCTCTAAAGACTGATCACTAAAAATTGGCCGTGCATTGGCTGTTTTTTCTCTTATAGATAACTCGGTGACCTTCTGGGTATCGTTTGGAATTGATCGGGCCATCCGTATTCAAACGTCTTTGTTCTTGTTGCAGCTATCTACTTCTATCATCTCACCTTTGGTCCGAATGGAAATAACTAACCTGCCGAACTTACGTTGGATGACTGTAATCTGCAAATAAGATAAGTTGGAAAATTTCATGTTTGATCTTATTAATGTATGTGTACTCGCGTTTGTACCTGTTGTTTGACGTAAATTTAACTACCTAACTTGTTGCGCTTTGTTCTAGTACTTGGAATTCATTGTCGAGTACCGGTGCTCCACGTAATTCTTTTTGTTGTTTAAAGTTGTCAGTGTCTGTGACACGTACTCGTATGTCACAATTAAATAGAGTTCAATTATCTAGTTGTAATTACAAATTCATACGGCCACGCCCTACCAGAGACGTAGATACCGTCGCGGCTATTAAATATTTTAGCAGTTAAGATATTTTCTTACTGAACAAATAGTTCGATTTATTTATTTGTAAAATAATTTGTATTGTGTCTCTATTTACATCATATTTATGTCTATGTTACTTGATGTATGTGTTTTTATGGTCTAGTCGTTCAATGAAATTATATCTGTACTAGTTTACGGTTGTTTTTGTGTTTGGAGATCATAGTTGCTTTAGAATATTTCTTACCCGTTCTACTAGGTGGCGCCCTCTTGTTTCTCTTATTTTGCAATGCAAAAGCCTTCGACTTAATAACTAGTAAGTACATCCAAAATCCCTCTGCAACTAACAGAGCTGTCGGCTAGGTTTTCAACACTGCTCACTAATTTATAGTTTGTTTACAAATAAACTGTCACAAATCATGTAATTCTAGCATGATCACCATTAATTATATTTCTATAAATTATTACTTCTATGTGTGATGTTCTCCATATTGCAGCATCAAGCATGTTTCGCGGATATCTACTATTGATGTGAAGGATCTTTATGTTTTTTTCTACTAAAAAGTACATTTTTTTAATATCCTCTAAACCTATAAATCGGAGACAAGTCAATTTTATATGGCTGCAGTCAATACATCCCATTATACCAGGAATATTTTGTTTCACTAGTCCTATTTCTTTGGTATTCTGAAGAAATTTTACCTGGCATCTGATTTTTTAAAATGATTGTATGTAGGTTGTCACACAGCACTAAACATATTTTCGCCAATTAGATTTTGATAGCAACCCTGGGCGAAGAAATATAATATTGTAAAGTATTTCACAATTGACTATATTTTTGTAGTACGTTGTTCCAGTAGGATGTATAGAAAAGTATCATCCAACCAAACTTTTGTCTGAACATTTCAGCATAGAGCTTTAAGGGATTAGTATTTAAATAATACCTCCGTCGCAAATTGTTGAACACTTCATTAAAAATTTCGTTATTGTTGGCCATTGCTGTAGCTCATCAATCAACAGTCATCATACTTTCAAATATGACCGTTGTGTCTTGCTCACGAAATCTGCCAAACGATACTGTTTGTTTAGAACTATAGCTCTATAAGGGTCGTACACGAACGATGACAAATATAGAATATGTCGGTACGAAACTACTTCTACCAATTTTTAAATTTTATTTTTACTATAGCCCAATATTTAAACAAGAAAACATCTTTCTTTTAAAATTGTAAACAATTCCAAGTGAATGATCTTCTAATAATTGATATTATATACCATATACGTTTTATCCTGCAAGAACTGTCTTAATTTTTATTCAAAACCAAATCAATAAACAGCCCTAAAAGAGCCAACACTGCCGCTGAATGTTAAAGAAGACAATTGGCAAAACAACCAACCTGCGTTTACCATGTTCCTCAAAGTAAGGACCACCGCGCAATAAGCGGAAAAACAACGCGTTACAAACTGGTTACCAACAAATTACACCGTGTGCGAATGTTCAGAAACTTTGCCACCCATGCGATTCAATAAACATTCGCATACTGTGCCATTAATTTGTAACTAGTCGGTAACCAAACACCAACAACCCGACGTGGTGGTAGCTAGGTGATTTTAATTTCTTGATGATTTTGAAAAAAATTATAGAACGATTGTTAAATATTAGATTTGTAGAAGAAGTGGAAAATACCCTTGCTTTTGTAACTATACGTTAAAGGAATATTCACCCAAAGACGTCACGGAAAAATCTTGGAATATTATTGGGAGAGAGTTTAATTTTACAGGTATTTATTAAAAGTTTGTGATTTACGTTTATATAATCTGCCACCAAGTTTATCGTAGCCCTGAAGGAGCGTAATCGAAGGAGCTGTATTTGAACTGGCACATTTATGTACAAATATATCCGCTTGGCGGTAATTTCAAATTTGTAAATTATAATGCAAGATAGAATTTATTTAAGTACTAATGGTTGCATAAGTACCAATAATACATAAATTGTTTTGCTTTTTTATATATCATTTTATTATAATTTATTAAGGTAGAAGACAAATAATCATTTAATATTTTAATAATAAAAAAACATAATTATAAACATTAACATTGTAAACAATGAAGAAAGCTTTGTACAGTCGTATACCGCACTTAAGTATACACTTCTGATGAGCTCACAATAAGAGCGAAATGCTGCATCAGGTGTTCTTTTGTTGCGTGTGTACTTCTGTACAAATTATCTTGGCTTTATCGGCAACGTATGTTACAAGTATTAAAGCTATCGCTTAGATAGCGCTTTTGCACTTAACACACACATGCCGTTACAGTTAACAGTTGGCATTTTTCTTAGTTTATACTATTCATATGTGTCAATGTTTACACGAGATGTCGCAAGACACACATTTTACTTATTGTAAACAATGTTGGTAACTAGTAATCACAATAAATTTACAAATTTGTTAGGTCTAGGCACAATGCAACATCCGTCTCATGGATTTAGTAAATAAATCTGACAAAGAACATATTTTAATTTCTAATTTCACCTTTGCGATTGCTTACTTTAGGTGGTTTATTTATTTGAAAATTATAATAAGAAGCATTATCCATTACGATAATCACATAATCGATACGTCAAATTGTTCAGGAGGTCAGGCGCTGATCTTAAGCCAAGTCACAACTTGACCGGACCTTTGACCTCTGACCTAGATCAGTGACCTTACGTCTTTAATTTCAGGTTTGTTTAAATTAGGCCCATTTTCAAATGGGTTTGGTTACTAGTTTTCTTTTAAAATTCTTAAGTACCCCAAACGCCAAGCAACTAAATAACTTCTTTCCATGAATAACTTCCGTTTATCTTGACACTTTTTATATTTAAAACCAAATTTTAACAAACATTTTCTTAAGTTTTCGTCCCTCTGTATAATTAATTTTGTCTTGCATTTTTGCTACCAACGTGTTTAGAGTAGGGGCTTGATGGTTGCCAGTATATGTTTCGTGTACACTTTTTCTCAAAATTCCCAAATCAGCTTCATCTAATTTAATTTTATTTGGTGGTGTATTACAAAGTTGTTTCTTGGGACATTGCAATTGTAAGTTTCCTGCAACTTACGGATATTCTTAATAAATTTTCTTGTTGCTGCAGCGACTAATTCTGTAACTTTTTCTATTAGAAAACTCCAGCAACCAGCTTATTTTTGTCGGTCGAAACATTATGTTTTGGGCTTTTGAATAAACAATATTTGAACACATTACTCAAACTAAAACAAAGAATAATACGAATATAATCTATATAAATAAATAATAAATACTTACTAAAACAAATGTATCAGTATTTTTAAAAAGACGATTTATTTTTTAACAGGCGGTGAAATGCAAAGAAAACTAAAAAATAAACAATACAAGAAAAAATATGTCAAACTATAACTAAAAATTTTGTTTACCAGGAATGTACGATGAGTTTATAATGTTATGTGATTGGCTGATGGGCATTAATATTGGTGGCAGTATAACAAAAAATTTTTATTTGGTTTTTTAAAGTCTTACCCAGAGAAACTAACGTCACAGACAACGATAAAAAATCTGGCATCACCAAACTTAACAACGACATCAAAATCACAAACTCAGTTGCTCATGATAGCTTCTGCTGGATAGAAAGTACCGTGTATACTCGATCTACCTATCACCTAATATCGACAATGCCGAGTTTGAAAATGCCATAACAGAACTATCAAAAAACATAAACAATACACAATCCCGCAAAATAGTTATTGGTGAGGACTTTAATCCGGCATCACCGTTATGGGGCTGTACCAACACAAACCACAGAGGCCAGAGAGTAGAAGAATTTCTGCTGGACAACAATTTATTTGTCGCAAACGACGGCTCGCGCACCTTTTATAGGCGGACACAAATTTCCTACCTAGATCTAACTTTCGCGGGGGAAGGAATGGAATTAGTCCACAGTGAAGAAACGCTATCTGATCATAAATACATCACATTCTGTATAAGAACGTCCAAATGAAACATATATTTCCAAAATCGAACGCTTAGATGGACACCCTGACCCATTTCAGATGACAAGTTACGTAAAGTCTTAAGCGGGCTTAAATCCGGTATTCCAGTGGAAGTGGATAATTTCTTGGATCTTTGCCATAAGTTCTACCGGACTTCTAGGAGACCGTGTAAACGGAACTACTGGTGGGCCAACAAAGTTGCGGCGGCACACTGTGTAACACCAGCAGGAAGCTGCTTCACCGATGAAAACGCAACCAGGTCTCAAGCGAACTCCTAGAGGATCTGGAGAATAAATACAGGGATCTCCAAAGGCATCTACGGAAAACAATTAAAAGAGCCAAAATGCAAAAATGGAGAGAGCTTTGTAACAATCTTGATAATGATGTGTAGGGTATGTCGTACAAGATAGTTCGGAAAAAATTAACCGGAATTAGACCCATAAACCATCTTACACCGGAACAAACAGTGGACGCTACTAACGATTTATTTCCAGAAGGTAATCCCATCATATACGAAGAAAGACAACATGACAGCACTCCGTTAATCTCGACAGACCGGCAAGACTAAGGCAAGTCTTTCTTTTACACAATCTAGAAAAAGTATACAAACGCACAATCATGCACAAAATTTTGAAAGATATCGAGTTAAGCCCTAGACAATTTGGATTTCGTAAGAAATTTTCAATTGTCACAGCGCTGAAGAACATAACTGAAGTAGCCACATTGGGTCTGGAAAATATGGTTACTGAAAGTAAGCGTTGGTGGTGTCCATTGATGTGAAAAACGCATTCAATAGCGTTAATAAGCAATTTATAGTTGACCGGTTACAAACTACTAATATTCACCCTCATCTTACATACCTTGTGCGACTACCTCACAGGTCGTTCAAGAACGAGTGACTCAAAGGGGCTCTAATTGGTGCCAGAAAAAACTAAGGCCGTGTTTCTATCCGGAAGGAGAAGGCTACCTTCCGCCTCACTTATCCTGGATAACATCGTATAGACAAAAGTCTAAATTACATTAAACACATCAAATACATATCAACAAATGCCAAAAAACAGACTATAGAAATCCTCAGGCTGATGGCAAATACACACGGACTGAAAAGTAATAAAAGGAAGGTTCTTGCACACTCGGTGTTCTCCACCATCACATACGGTGCCGAAGTTTGGTGGCAGGCAATCAAATATGGCAAGGTTAAGTCGATGGTAAACAAAATAGGACGTTCTGTGTCAATTGGGGTAGCTTCCGCTTACTGGACAGTCTCGGGCAAAGATGTTGGAGTAATTGCGGGGGTTATACCGGTTGATATACTCATAAAAATAAAAGCAAAAATGATAAGCTACCAGGATGGCATAGGCAAATGGTAAGGTAAGGTGGAATAACAGAAAGTCTTGGACTAAAACACTTATTCCAGAGAACATGGGGAAGTGGGAACCTTCCTATAAAAGATAGGTAAAAGAGACAATACGGATTGCCTAGACTGTGGACTTCCAGACGATAAGGAACACCTTATCTTTTCATGCTTAAGCTGCTATGGAAAATAGCGTCATCTGATCTCTGTTCTAAAAACTGATATCGACCCCACTTGTATAATAAAAATCCTGATACAAACAATAGAAAATTAGACTCATGGCGAAAGCTTCGTGAGGAAATTAATATTTACAAGGATCGAAGAAAACAGGGACTAGATGATCGATACCACTAACTTTCTCATTCACCAAAAAAAACCAAAACTGCAACCACATAGCAATTAACATATTAAACATTATTTATAGATATACGAGGATGTATTGATATCTAGTTAGCCTAGACCAGTTCCTTGCATAAACAAAATATTGCGTTACCATAACAACAAACAATAACTTATTAGAAGTGTCAGTGTAAAATTTGACGTCAAAAAAGTAAACCAGAGTCAGGTAATAAATTAAATGAACAAAGATGTCCACCGAAATTGTGAAAATCGAAACATTGGAGTATAGAGCCATCATGAAGTACCTGTATTTAAAAGGGTTAAGAGGTAAGCAGATTTACGAAGATATGCTTAATACTCTTGGTGATCAATGTCCTTCGTATGCGACCGTCAAAAATTGGAATGCAAGCTTCAAAAGAGGTAAATTTTCCATTGAAAATTTAATATCGATGCAGTTCATGACATGATTTTATCAGACCGTCGAATTGGGCTAAAACGGATATCTGAAGCACTGAATATTTCATACGAACGCGTTCATCATATGGTTCACGTCAATTTGGACATGAGAAAAATTGCTGCAAAATGGATCCCCAAATGTTTGAATGTTGACCAAAAGCGTGCAAGGGTAGAAGAATCGCGTTCGATCTGTGCTCGATTTGAAAACGATGTAGACTTCTTAAACCGAATTGTTACTATGGATGAGACTTGGGTAGATTTCTACGATCCAGAAACAAAGCAACAATCGATGGAATGGCGACACTCTGGTTCTCCAAGACCTAAGAAGTTTCGTGTCCAAAAATCTGCTGGAAAAGTTCTTGCTTCAGTTTTTTGGGATTGCCATGGAGTAATCATAATTGATTTTTAGATAAGGGTAGAACAATAACTGGAGATTACTATTCGACATGTTTTGTTCTTGCAGGACAACGCCCCTGTACACAAATCACATGTTGCCATGCAAAAATTTGTGATTTAGGGTTTGAATTACTAGAACACCCCTTATTCACCCGATTTGGCTCCGTCCGACTATCACCTCTTTCCTCCACTGAAAAAAAGTTTAAAAAGTCGTACATTTTCTTCCAACAAGGAGGTAATAGAAGCTGTGGAGGTCTGGTTTGTAGAGCAAGAAGAAACATTTTTTTTGAAAGGTCTAGAGACATTGCAGGTTCGCTGTAATAAATGTATCCAATTAAGAGGAGAATATGTTGAGTAATAAAAAATTTTGACATTGAAATTTTGTTTGGTTCTATAGTAGGCTAAGAATTTTTCAATATATCCTCGTATATTTTTATACTGACTTTTGTTTATATTTAGATTTGAATATTTTCGATTACTCTTTACATTTTACATGTTATTATATAGAATATGTTATTTTTGACATAAATTGACTCAATGTGTTTATATTTTAATTCACATTTGAACTGACTTATGTAGGCATATTTTAATAATAAATTTACTCTTAACATATCACATTTTGTCAGTATCGTAGAAGCATGCTTTTGAGAGATTCCTGCGATACCGCCATCTTTCTAACTCTGGTATAAAAAAAAAGTCTTACAATATTAGTAACTAGTTTTTTATCGTTCTAATTTCGCATATTAATTATGTGCTTCTTCAGAAATAATAAACCTAATACAACAATTAAGCAACGGCAAAGAAACGTTCCGTTGATAAAAGGGCAACAATGAAACATCCCGGCGATTAAACAGCCTGCATTGAAATGGCGGCAATGAAACGTAGGTGATAAAGTGACGATGATAAACCGGCGTCACTGAAAGATCCCATATTTGTACTGCTTTGAGAAAACCTCTGAAAAACTTACGGCACACCAGACGACTCTGTTTGTAACACTGATCTGAAATGACTAAACATCAAAACAAAGAAATAATAATGTGAACAAAAATTAGTAATTGACAAAAATTAAATACACGTAATTTTATTAGAAATTCATAAAGTTACATAATAGGCGTATCAAATAAGTTTGGTCGTTATCATAATGAATTTATTTAAAGTACACAATACGGGCACTTGCAGATATACCCACCGAATTGAACACCAACAAAATAGGTATATTTACGATCCTTTGTGATCCTGATTATGGTAACAAACAAAGCTTGCATTTATGTTGATCAGCTCATTCTCTAAACAATACAAAAGGAAATACTGACTAACGAAAATTGTTAAAATGTTCTACAATCAATCTAACTTCATCCCTTAGTTAACCCTGTTGCAGTGTTTAAAAGAGAGTAACAGAAGGTTCTTGTGCGGAGAATACTAAAAATAAAGAGATGTAGCATGAAACAACGGCACCCTCAAATATGCTCATAAACGAAACCGTAAAGAAGGCAAGGGAATGAAAAAGTCAAATCCAGCTGATTTCATTGGAAACACTTAACAGCACAAAAGCTCGAAATGATCACCGGCTTGAAATAACTTACAGATTATAAAAATAGCTCGAGCAAAATTGTTTTTTAACTGATATTTATTGCATAATTTTTTCCAAAAAAATCAAGATCTCTGCTACTGCGAAATTACAGCACCTGCGTGTGAGGGTGTCGATAAATGCTTTTTATCAAATACATTTTGACATCGCCTGCCATTTCGACTCGTTGCTTTTGATTAACCTCGACGAGCTTTTTGGATATACAAGCACACATCTGAAATGCATTAAACAGCGTTATCGAAATATATAGCGAATCTACGTTCAACCTCTAATACCAGCAAATAGAAGTAAAACAGTTAAAATAGACATGTACGATATTAAAAAAACCACCCAATTTTTTATAGTAAAAATACTTATTAATTCCATCGCAATTTTCTTCATTTCGAATTTTGACATTACCTAAACAACAACTAAAGTTAGCGTCACGGAAATAATTTACGTCCTTTATTGTCATCGCCAAATTGTCGCTAAAGCTATTAACTAAGTGAAAATCACGTTAAAATCTAAATTTAATGCGTACATTCCACTGAGAATCTCTTTTCAATATCAACAATAAATTCGTAAGTGTTTACATAATATTTTATTTGCGTAAATTATGTTTGGCATTTGCTTGACAAATTATTAGTATCTTAAATTAATTTGATGTATTTGTCATTATTGTTGAAAAATTTAAAATTATTGAAATAACCCAAAAGAAAAATGTATTCCTCAAACATCTCGAGCGTGTTACAATATATGTGTGCTTTTCAAAAGTGAAAGAAATCTTTTCAACGTAACAACGATGGAAATGTGGTGTAAAATGCAGTAAAATGCGAAAACGTATACAATTTATGATCTTTTGACTGACATGTATCATATTAATATGCAGATACGAGCAACATACTCTCTACATAAAATTGATGTTACTGTTTGTGTAAAAATTGCGAATAATGCTAACATTTATTTACATAAAAAACATGTCGTTTCCAAATTCTATATTTACAAATCTAATTGTGATAACTAATATTTACATATTTTTTTACAGAATAGTATAGTAGTAAATGTTTTTTTTTGTTTAAACGTTTAGATTCCTCAACAATATCGCAAAAAAACAAATTATCAGTCCGATAATTAAATCAAATCTAAATTTACAATAATAATATTTAAATTACCGAAAAACTATAATATAGGTATAAATAACTGCAAATTACTGCCCCTCAATGGCTAAACATAGGAGCGGTGAATAGAACGGACACAAGGATTTTAAAAACTAAAATTACAGCGTAAAATAAACGTTTCATAGAGCATATTTCTTAAGAGAAAAACGCGGATTATTCGATAATTTTCCTAAAAAAATTAATGAAATTGCAAAATTCACGTACCATAATATAAAGTTTTTTTTTCCTCCTCCCTTTTCGCAGACGGTTTGTTTGTGGAACATATGACTAATATTCGTACATACCTGGTGTCCCATTTTAACCAATCCACACAATTAACTTCTGAATTTGACTTTTTCAGAATATATGTTTGAGGCAAAAGTTATTGGGTTTGGAGGGGGCCATCTCTGAAATGATATTCACAAGTTTATTTTGTGACCTTTATTTGAGGTCAAATGCTTAAAACTGGGTGGTAGCTATTTATCTGACTTTTCTTGAAGTCTAAACGTTGTAAAGGTGCTTTTAAAGGAAGGTTATTCTTAAATATAACAACAACCTTAACCATGCTGACTTTCAGGTCATTTTTAAGATCATTTGAAGGTCATAATAGATTTTTTAATTCTAAAATTTGATTTTTTCAAGAAAGGATATAATTCTCATTAAAATGTGACGACATTGATCTTCAAATCAATATCAAAGGTTATTTGAAGATCGTACTTTTTTAGTTTCAAGCTCACGAATTAAAGTTTACAAAGACCAAACTTTCAAACCTACACCCAAAACTCCAATCTCACAATTTTTCATTTCAAGATTAAAATCGAGTTGCAGTACAATAGCCTTTTCACAATACCAGCACCAGCATTAGCATCACCCAATACTCATCACAAGGAGGTTGCTTGGTCAGATTTTGAGTATCACTTAACCCTGAAAAAAGGTGGTTTTGTATAAACTTATTTAATTCATTAGATGTTCAAATGTTGCACCATTTACTTGTTGACAAAGTTTGATTCGTTGATGGAAATGTCTTACAGTGTTTAATAACACTTGAGGTTGGATGTATAAACACCTCAAAAAACCTCATAAAGGTCACAAAGTAAACTTGTGAATATCATCTCAGACGTACAATTTTCCGCTATTTCTAAATCCGATATGAAAAATAGGAGTTCGCATTTTAAAACACCGAGTTAACCTTTAAAAAATCTTTAAGGTGAAGTTAAAGCTCAAGTTTAAGGTTATCATCAGATGTCTTCCTCTAAACCCAATCACTTTTATCTCAAACATATTTTCTGGAAAAGTCAAATTTAGAAGTTAATTCCGTAAATTGATTAAGATGGGACACCTGGTATGTGAAGAAAATATGTATTGTTTTTAAAGAGAGAAATTGTAATAACTGTAACCTCGCAACTAACGCCGTCGACTCCGGATCAAATAAAATGACCCCCGATCACATTAAAATTATAAACATTGATTGTAATTTTTTTAAAGAAAGAAATTGTAACAACTAAAGCCTACCAACCAACACCGTTCATCCCCGATCACATAAAAAACCGATTAAAACAAATTTTAGGTAAAACAAAAATTTGTTTTTAAATTGTTATTGTGAGTGTAGTTTTTGTTAAAAAAAAATTGTGATAACTGTAACCTACCAATAAACACCGTTCACTCCCGATCACATAAAAACAACTTAAATGAATAAAAAAAATTTTACGTGAAAAAAACAGTTTTTTTTAAATTGTTATTATAGTAAAATTTCTTTAAAGAATAATAATGTAATAACTGTAACTTACCAACCAACACCATTTATTCCCAATTACATGTGAACAACTCAAAATTGAAAAGGTAGGTGAAACGTACAACAATTAACCTATAAAATGCGTGAATTTTAAAATTTCAATAATTTTCTTTGGAAAATTGCCGAATAATCCGCATTTTTTCTTTGGAAATATGTTCGTGTTCGCTTTTGTTTTAAAAATTCCCGATCATTAATAACCTTATTATAAAATAAACCTTTATGTGTAGAAGAATTCTTTTTGGTTTTGATTTTGAAATTTGATAAGTTTTGCTACTATAATAGCTTTATAATTTCATAAAAACTTTAAACGAAATGCATTTATTATTAAAACGTTAATTAATGATTTTAATAATTTATGCTCGATCTTATTACAAAGATATCATCATTAAAAAACCACACATACAAATAAGAAAAAGTATTACATTGTAATCATATTTATTTTTACCACACATCAGCGACCCCAAAAACCCCTGAGTAACAATTTTCAAGTAAATCTGATTAATTTTTAAGGACCTTCGTAATGTGTTTCTTTTTCTCTTGCACCCCTTGACATAAACCTACCCCTGCTTTAAGGGTGCATGCAATCAATTTGGCTTTGGGCTCATTTTAAAAAGCAAAGATCAATTGTCAATTTCTGATAATAACGATGGTTCTAGCACGTCAGTGTTTAGCTCTACAATTTTTCAAAAATGGCTAAAAACTTTATTTTTAGGGGTTTTGACCTCCTTTTCTAGAAACCTGACGTGATAAACCAGATTCGTGTTCAGCACGCAAAATGCCTTCGGAAATACCTAGAGCCATCTTATTTGCACAAAAAAAGTCCAAATTTGCAGGGCTGTGTTATTATTATTATATAGATAAAGAGTAAAAACTAAAATTATCTTTATTTTTAACAAAATTTTGTTGAAGTAGACAAATTTACAATTCAATATTTTATTAACTACTGTCGAACTTTTTATACAGTGAGCGGCAACGAGTTTGCATTAAACGGGAAAAATTTTTGTAATTGAGATATTCGAATTTTTTTTTTTTGGCAAATGAATTTTGCATACCGAATTACAAAAAAAAGCACTTTGACAAATGTCATGTGATCACTGTCATGGCGGCAAATTAAAAAAATATTCCTTAAATATGTAAAAACATTTACTTAAATTTAGGTGTACAAAAATAGAATGACTTCCATGAAGTGCTGCAGGTATAGGTCGCAATTGTCAAAATGATTTCGTAGATTTGAAATCAAATTTTCTTGATTCCAGCTTTCATTTTCTGTTTCATTTGAAAATGAAAAAAATTCACCAGGTAACATAAGTGTTTCTCTATATAACATTACAGCTGCACAGCATTTCAAATTGTCTTTAGAAGTTGTTCGTAACCCTAAAAGTATCGTTGGCAACAGATCTACCCAATTTGTAGTTTCATGACACATAATCGCTGCTTTAAGAGTTCTATGCCAGCGTTCTACCATCCCGTTACATTTTGGATTATAAGCCGTTATCCTTGTACGTTTTATACCTAATAAATTTGTCAACGCTCTTAACAAATTTAATTTAAACTGCCGTCCCTGATCCGTAGTAATTAATTTAGGAGATCCAAAACGAGATACCTACGAACTATAAAAAGCATTAGCGACAGTCTCACTTGTAATATCTGTCAAAGGCACTGCTTTGGGCCATCTTGAAAAGCGATCAATCATCGTTAAACAGTAACGAAAACCTTTTGATGAAGGTCTTGATCGAATCTGCTGCTTGTAACTGAATAGTGCTCAATGGATGACTTTGTGTGCCTGTAAACTTTTGAGCTTTAACAAGGCACATGTATTTACCCATTCAGCTACGACTCTTTGCAAAGATTCGCTATCTGCCGAAGAGTGGCGCGCGTACTTTGATGTGCCAGTGAGTGGAACATGTGAAAAATTCTATAGCGTAATGTTTTTGGTACGTACGGTCTAATATTCTTTGTTGACAAATCACAAAATAAAGGTGGTTCTTCCTTAGTTAAGTTGTATTTGGAAAGCTTTAATGATGAATTGCCATTTAGAAGTTTCTTTAACTCTTTGTCGCGATGTTGATCGAATATTAAGTCGTCCGTGCTTATGTTAGTTGGAAGATTAATTGCGTTCAACCTTGAAAGAGCATCTGCTATCTTGTTTTCTGCTCCTGCGATGTAAACAATTTCAGTTGTAAACTGACCAAAAAAGTACAAATAACGTTGTTGACGCGGTGACACTTTGTCAGCGTTTTGTTGAAAGGCTTAGTGAGTCAGTTTTAATAACTACGTTTCTGCTTTCGAGCATGTAGTGAAAGTGTTTGACCGTTGCGTAAATTGCCATAAGCACTATACTTTTGTTGTGCACTATTTAATTAATAAAAAAATTAAAGAGATTGCCACTCGTCATTTTGCAACTGTTTAAGCACAGCCCCTGTTACGTAATCTGACGCATCAACCGTGAGCAACAAGGCCCTTAGCAGGATGTGCAAGCAGAGCTGCTTCGGCAAATCCTATCTTACAGGACTCAAAAGTTTCCTCGCTTTCTTGCGTCCACACAATTTTTTTTATCGTTTTCTTACAGTCTTTACAGTAATTTTGAAGTGAACTTTCTAATTTAGCAGTCGCCCTTAATAAATTTAAGATAAAAATTTAACATACCAAGGAAACGACGTAGTTCGGCAACAGTTTCTGGTTTTTTAAGATTTGTTATTGCTTCTACTTTCATTGGCAGTAGTTTTGCTCCTTTCTCACAAATTTGGTAGCCTAAATATTCAATAGTTTCAACTCCGAATGTGCATTTAGAAGGATTAACTGCTATTCCATGTTCATCCAGTCGCTGAAACACATCTCTCAGATTCTCCAAGTGTTGCACCTCATTCGTTGATACTATTAATATATTATCTATGTAACAGTAACAAAGATCTAACCCCTGAAGAACTGAATTCATAAAACATTGAAACGTTTGTGCCGCTTTACAAAGGCCAAATGCCATATACGAAAATTCAAATAATCCAAAAGCCGTTTTCTTAATGTCTTCCTCTTCTACGGAAATTTGATGGCACGCACGCACTAAGTTTAATTTAGAAAATACTTTTTTATTAATTAACTTTTGCAAAACATCCCAAATACCTATGTGTTATTGGATGGCGATCTGGAGTGGTGACTGAATTAAGCCGGCGATAATCTCCGCAAGGTTTCTATTCTCCATTTTTCTTTTTAGCCATGTGTAAAGGGCTATCCCAAGGACTGTTTGAAGGTCTACAAATACCTTGTTCTAGCATGTACTCAAATTCTGTCTTTGTTGCTTTATATTTTTCTGAAGGTAACCTGCGCACTTGTTCGACTATAGGTTGTCCTTGAGTAATTATTTTATGAGTTACAGAATGCTTCCTTATTGGGTTTAAAACTATCTTTCTGGTAATTCCTGGAAACTGTGCCAAAAGCTCATGAAAAATAGAAATCTTTGCTGAACTGTTGTAATACCATATGACGCTTTCTAAACACGACAACTGCGTTAGACTGTCAACAAGTCGCTGGTTTTTAAATCGACTAAAATCCCATGATGTTTTAAAAAATCACCTCCAATTATTGGACGTTAATACTTGAGCGACATAAAATTTCCATTTGAATGCACGACGTAGACCAAAATTCAAACGCAAACGGTTTGATCCGTAAGTCTTTATAGGAGTACCGTTGGCAGCGTACAAATAAAAATCGGACGCAGCGTTAATTGTAGTTTTTCTGGCGGTAACACTGATACATCAGCACCTGTGTCAATTAAGAAACGTATTCCTAAAATTTTATCAGTAATAAATAGGCGGTTACTCTGAGATCCGTCATTGAACGCCGCATTAGTTACGGCTTTTCTAGTTTTCCGACTTGGAAACGAATGAAAAAGGCTTTGTGTATTTAGTGAAGCAAATACTTGATTGTGCTGATATGGAACGCGATCGGCTTCTACTTTGCCTTTGTATGTTGTCACGAGTCAACTTTTCCACTAACCTTGTCAGTTCCTCAACTTTGCTTTCTAACATCTTAATTGAAAATTGTATTGGCTGTGTATTTGTTTCTGCTATTGAATGATTTTGTGCGACTGGTACTGGAGGTTAAAATTTTGACGGCGTGATGACATTGACATGTCCGTAGCCGTTGTCATTGACTTCTCTAATTTTGTCAGCTATAGCGGTTATTTTATAACAAAACTGTGTCACTTGAAGATAAAATTTGTTGTACTGTAGATGATAATCGTTGAAGCCCTACTGTTCAAGGAACGTTTTCGTTTATTTTATTTCCAGCGTGAATCTTCATTTCGCGTAATAATTGTGATGGCGTTTTATCACCTAGTTCCAAATCCGTGAGCACTTTACCTAGTTTGTAATATTAGTTAGCATCAGTTCGAATGGCGTATGTGTGAAATTGAGCTTCCACTTGAACGAACTACTTACCAAAATGGTGGTAACTTCACTTGCTTGGTTGCATTCACTTCAGGCACGCTTATTTCGTGACTATTATTGCCGTACTCTTCTTTTCTTTCCTGGTTAATCATCACGCCGGGGTCACCAATTATAGATAACAAGTAAAAACTAAAATTATCTTATTATTATTATTGTTATTATTATTTTGTGATATTTTGTTTTCTTCTGTATTTATGGGGTTTATGATTATAATTATTATTATTATTATTATAGGTAACTGCCAAGATTATATAATTTAGTAGCTAGTTACAAAAAGTTACATGTTTTCAGTCACAACAATAAAAATTAGAAAAATCTATCATTTTTAGTAACTCATGTGATAATTAAATTCCATATTGGTTACAAAAAATCATTCTAACAAAAATATGTATTACTTAGAATATTCCTATCATAAAATTCTATGCAATTTTAATTTTATCAAAACTAAAAAATAATCTTTTTTTTTAAATTTATTGTATAAAAGTAACTTTGATAATAACAATCAAGATAAAAATCATAAAAAATATATATAACAATTGAGAAAAATATTTTTTATAAATATAATCATATGCAAAACGTAACTTATCAGCTTGCCTTTTTTAAATCAGAACAATTAAAACCGTTCGTATTCATACGATTCTCGCAGGAATACATAATCCGGTTTATTTTGTAAACCTTTTTTTGTAATTGGACACGTTTGCGTTGGGTACTGTTTATAACAATCTATATACATTTTTATAAATAAAATGAGTAATTAAAAAAATCTGTCTGAAAGTATTATCACTTTCAAGGAGCTCACCATTGGGATATTCTAAGCAATGGGAGATACAGCATCGGTTAAATTAGAGAAAAGTCGCACATTTTAACCACTTTTAAGAATTAAAGAAAAGTAAGATATTCCCAAGTTATGACAAAAACTTATTATTTATTAATAAAAATCAATTGGCCATAGCAGCGGAATGTAGAATTTATTTACATTAGGTAACTTTAAAAAAACAAAAACATTACAAAAGCTGCTCAAAATGTCCACCTTCTTGCTGAATACAGAGTCCTGTTCTTTTGTTCATATTTAAAATTGCCCTACTTAATTCCAATGGTGAGCTTGTTGAAAGTCGCCACCCTGTATATCAAAAATAATTCAAAACCAAAGATCAATTATCATAAATTAGGAATAAACACTACGTGTAATTTTTCAAATAACAATTGGGTTAGTACCAAATTTCAAAGAAAATTTTTCTCTTATTTTTTGACATTATGTAAATTGACATTTTTCATAATCAAAGTAGTTATCAAAGTGCTTCACTTTTCGTAACCAAAACTTTTCGTTACAAGTAACTGAAACAAAATTATTGTCAGATAGTTTTAACGTACGTTTCTAAAATGGCGAAGACGGTTAATTTAATAATTCAATTTAAATTAATACCTTTAATTTCATATTTTTGCCTTGATTTTTGAAAATTAGAAAAATCACGTATCAAAACATGGTTTTTTTTATCTATTTATGTTACAAATGCCACACGTGTCTTAAGTGTCCCTTCGGGTATACCCCAAGGCTCTTTCTTAGCCCCCTATTATTCAATATCTTTGTCAATGACGTCGCACCTACTCTCGACTATCATTGCCTACTGTATGCGGATCACATAAGATATTTCAGGTAATACGTGATATGTCTGATGCTCTTGTGCCTTAGTCACATCGTTTATTATACCAGAGCAAAGTCCCCAATTCTTTTTAACTATTCTTTTCCGACGTCTCCATTACTCGCTTTAGCGCTTTCAAAGATGTTAGTGTCACTTTTGAATCTTCTCTGTCTTTTAGTTTGCACATTCGATATTGTTTCCACCTTCACATAAAACTCTTGGTTTTATTATCCAGAAACTCTAGAGTTTTTTAAGCCGCTGACTTACCTCTCTTGCTTATACAAGACCCTCATTTGAACTCAGCTGGGTATGCTTCGGTAGTGGAACCCTACGTATCAGGTTCATATCTACGCTCTGGAGAACATTCAGCGCAAATTCTTGAAATACCTAGTTTATCGCGTTGATGGGATTTACCCTCCTAGAGGTTTCCCGCAATCTGATCTTTTGGCTAGATTCAACCTTTCTGATTTAAGTAGTCGTCGCGCTACCTCTTCTCTTCTCTTTCTATACAAACGTATTCACTACCTTGTCAATTGTTCTGAATTGTTGGCAAAATTATCTTTTTCCGTTTCTCGACCTGGGTCTACCTACCCACTTTCTACCTACCCACTCCTCGTACGCGTGTGTTGGAGTCATCTCCTATTTTCTCTGTATGCAGCAGCAGTGCTCTACGTAAATTTGATATTTTTCATACGTCCATAACCGAGATAAAATTATTTAGTAGCGACTCTCTAGTTGGTTGATCCATTTACCTTATCTACCTCGTTTAACGTTAACGTTACTACTTTTATTTGTTTTGCATTATATCTGTACTACCTACGTCTAATTACCTTTACATTTATATTATCCGATTTGTTTTTTGTTTTGTATTTTGCTGTTTCCGCCCATAATTGGCTGTGATGTGATGATTGACGATTTCTTGACATGTTTAAAAATGACTCCAAATTTATTCCATATAGATATAGTAAATGTAAATTATAATTAATAATTTAAGTTATGTAAATAGTCTAAATATTAAACTATAAAACATTTTTTAACCATCAACTAAACGTAATCCAAATTTAATTTGAGTATATGACCTCCTTAGAGCTGCAGAGGAGCAAACGTCTATAAAAAAAGGTCTTTGTAGGGACATCTTTTCTTTCCATCAGTTCACTGCTGCGGTCGACCTCATTTCTACCTTCTACATTAGAGAAAAAATTCGATTAGAGATTATAACAAAATTAGGAGAAACACCAACAAAAGTTAGTCAAGGTTAAACTATAGCAAGAGCGTAATTACTTGTAGGGATCTTCTAAAATGTTTGGTGAAAAAAATAGTAGTGGGTATGTCAAACCAATGATTGATGAATGCACCTAGTATTAAAACTAGGAAAAACGGATCCCATTGATTGCTTCAAATGTCAGAATTCTGATCATAGTACTGTGCGATGTTACAATGAAGAGATATGTGTCTGTGGAGAATCGACACATCAAGGCACGCTATGCGCAGAACCGATCATTTACAAAAACAAAACAAATGACTACCACCGATCTTAAAACTGCCCCACCTATAGACAAAAAAAGAACGACTTACACAACAAAGACCATATTCTCCAATTGTCGTGGAAACGGATAGGCTAAAGCCGATTGAAAAAGTTTTGTCAAAGAATTAGCGCCATTAGAAACAAAACATGCACACGTAATCACCAACAGCCTCTTTTAGGTCGTTCATCGTGAAAGGAAGATTCTAGTCAAAAGAATTTAGCGTGCTATAATTAATAACTTTTTCTATCGGATTTTTTCGTTGGCAATTTCTACTGCATCTTCTGTTTTTTGATGTTGAGAGTTTTTAATGCAGGTTGGTATGGTAGAACGATAATTTTCTGATATTGCGTTTATCTTTCTCCAAAAGTCAGAGCTGCTGCAATTGGAAGTGTAAAGTTCCAACTGGCTCTTTGGTTATTGAACAGCACCACTGTTTCTTTTCCGTCGCCGAACAACATTAATAACAAAATGTTAAAAAATCTATCACCTGAAATGGAACAAAATATGTTAGATATTTACAAGAAACTATTATATAGTGGTTCTTACCTTGACGAATGGAAAAATGTCATAGTGCTTCTAATGCTAAAAACCGATAAAGATCCCATCACATCCTCTAGTTAGGTAGTAAACAGTCGCTTGCAGTGGTATTAGAAAGAAAGAAATCGTTAGTTGTGTATTAATCCTGTTTTCAAAACAATAGATCCACCACAAATCTTTTAGTATTGTTAAAACATGTGGGCCAAAACGCTTTCAAGAACCGAGAACATCTAATAGCTATATTTTTTGACATTAAAGGAACGTACGATATGACATGGCGCTACAGTATCCAACAAAAATTGCACGACTACGAGAATTGCAAAATATCTCCTTACTTGTAGAATCTTTGAAAATGGCGTACCGCAAGGATCAACATTAAGTCGTACGTTGTTAGCGATAGCAATCAATGTGCAAAAATTCCTATAAGTATATCATTTAGCTATAATACTATCGGGTAAAAAGTAAGATCTCTAGAAGACTACAACAGACCATAAACACCATAACGGCAAATGGTGAAAGCATTGGTTTTACAACGCACTACATACACTTTTGCCGATTGAAAACTTCCCATTACGACCCCATCTTATACATTAAACAACATAAGATTGCTTGCACGGACCCAGTAAAATTTCTGAAAATTACTTTTGTCTCTAAGATCACTTTAAAAATTCCATTTGTCGACAAACCTAAAATACCAAAAGGCTTTTGACGTCGCCAAGGTGCTGGCGCATAGCAAATGGGGTGTGGAAACGTTAACTCTTCCAATCCATCGTTTTTGCACAAATCGATTACAGTTGTGTAGTGTATTCCTCGGCATGAAAAACACAATACAGATCATAGAAAGCGTACACAATCTGGAACTCAGATACTTGTATAGGCGCTTTTCTTTCACATCCATCGGAAAGGTTATCAAATGAAACTGGACTAAGATCCCTGAGTAGTAAACAAATGAAAATGCTTTCAAAACATGTCACCCCTATAAAAGCTTCTTCCAAAGATCCAAACCGTGATTTCCTACCTAAAAAATAAAATTCATATCGAAACCGATAGACCATAACAAGACCAAGTAATCAAGTACCTACCACCTAAAACAGTACATGAAAGTCCCAACAAACTCCCTCCATGGACATCACCAATTTTAAAATTAATCTTGATCTAAAACGTTTTAATAATGAAGAACACCTGCTAACATATATAAAAACACCTTTCATATAATTACGGAAAACTACTTACCAAACTGCAGAGTGCTACAACTGGTCTCTTGATAAAGTATGTACTGTATATAATTTGGCAGAACAATACGCAAACTGATTCTTATTTACAGTAGATTCGATTGGAATCGAGGAAACTATTGTGTCGTGACCGATCCATTCAACATTTTAAATAATTTTACACTATTGATCCTTTAACGCAGATAATTTTGTGTCAACTAAGACACTTAAAGAACGAATCGTATGAGATTACTTTAATCGGAGTTCGTAGTAATGTCAGAATACGAGAAAACGAGTTAGCAGATCGGGCGGCTTAGTCGCATCTGAAGATGAATCTGAAGTGCAATTATTAAAAATGATTGATTTAGATAACTATTGCACAAGATTAACCATGAATGGCAACAGAAATGGAATCACGCAAACACTCACCTCACTATAACAATACCATCACTCACAAGCCCATACCCGTTTTTCCAACTTGCAAGGGAACAAGCAATTTGGATGCACAGACTGAGAGTAAGGCACCAAACGACTCACTCATCGGCATTTACTAACCGATCATCCAGGACCATAATGTGCAGAATGCCACGTTCATCTCTCTCTGTAGTGCACTTTCAAATGTCTGATTTTTAATGCACAGAGACAGAGAAATAACATAAAAGACAGCATCCTCAAAAATTTAATTAACAAAAGTAATATCGTAAAAACGTTATAATTATTTTAGGCGTGTTGAGACCGACATTAGATCTAACCCTAATCATATCTGGTGTTACATCAGTCTAGTTCGTAATTCCTCCGGTATACCTTCTAATATGAAGTGTTCACAGTGACGGCCAAGTCTAATTTGCTATTTGCTATAAAAAAAGATTAAGCCCACACTTACCGCAGGCACTGATCCCATCCCTGCCATCTTCTTGTGAGACTGCATTTCTGTGCTGTCGACGCCGTTACTACACATCTTCAATCTGATCCTTCAACAGAGACGCTTTTCAGTTGATTGAAAATCTGCTCGAATTGTTCCTGTTCATAAAAAAGGCGACAGGTCCGATGTTCTTAACTATCGTCCCATCGCGCTTCTCTGTAACTTCTCAAAACAAATTTTGCTTACATGACTACATCGCTTCTAGAATCTCGCAAAAGCTACACAGCTGTCAACACGGCTTTATTAGAGAGCGTTCTACAATTACCAATTTAACTGCCATACACCAGTTTCTAGCTGAGTCCTTAGATTCTGGTTTCCAGCTCGACGTTGTGTATACCAACTTTAGTAAGGCTTTCGATCGGTTGAACCATGAGATTCTCATTTCGAAGCTTCACGCTTTTGGTTTAAGTAACAACTTAGTACAATTACTCAAGAGTTACCTATGTGGAAGAACCCAATTTGTTGAGCTTCCGGTCGCGTGTCTCAAGTGTTCCTTCGGGTGTATCCCAAGGTTCTATTCTTGGCCCCCTGTTATTCATTATTTGTGTCAATGACGTCGCATCTATTCTTATTATCATTGCTTACTGTATACGGATGACATGAAGATATTTCAGGTAATACGTAATATGTCTGATGCTCTTGTGCTTCATAGAAGACTTGATCTTTTTAATGGATAGTATCGGTGTAACCACTTTTCTAAACAACGTTTCTAAATGCCACATCGTTTCTTATACCAGAGCAAAGTCCCCAATTCTTTTTAATTATTTTTTTCCGGAGTCTCCATTACTTGCTCTACCGTTTTTTAAGTGCTGACTTACCTCTTTTGCTGTAGAGGACCCTCATTCCAACTCAGCTGGAGTATGCCTCGGTAGTATGGAACCCTACCTATCAAGTTCATATCCACGCTCTGGAGAACATTCAACGCAAATTCTTAAAATTTCTAGTTTATCACGTTGATGGGATTTACCCTCCTAGAGGTTTTCCGCAATCTGATCTTGTAGCTAGATTTAACATTTCTGATTTAAGTACTTGTTGTGCCACCTCTTCTCTTCTCTTTCTATACAAACTTATTCACTACCTTGTCGATTGTCCTGAATTGTTGGCCAAATTATTTTTCCGTTCCTCGACCTGGGTCTCGTTTTCCTACCACCTTCTACCTACCTACTCCTCGTACGCGTGTGCTGGAGTCATCTCTTATTTTTTCTGTATGCGGCAGCAGTGCTCTACGTAAAATTGATATTTTTCGTACGTCTAAAACCGAGATAAAATCATTCATTAGCAACTCCCTAGTTGGTTGATCGATTTACCTTAACTACCTTGTTTAACAATACTACTTTTATTTGTTTGCATTATATCTGTATCATAGTATTTGTACTACCTACGTCTAATTACTTTTACATTTATATTATCCGACTCCTTTTTAGTTTTGTATTTCACTGTTCCCGCTCATAATTGGCTTTTGCTGTGATGCGGCTGTATCTAAATAAATAAAAATAAATAAAAAATTACTAAAAGAGTAAGAAAGCCAATGACCTCTACAGTCAACGCTCAAAAAAAATAAGCAGACAAATTTTCAAAAATGGGATCAAATTTGAGATGTCAATTGAAATGAACCACAGTTTGAATGTGTGAGGTACTTAAATAAATGGTTCTATCAGAACTTCACAGAATCATATAAAAGAAATGACGAGAAGACATTTCTACTGAAAAAATATGAATAAAGAAGTAGGAATTTCCTTTGAACTCTCTCTAGCCGTTCTATTTAAATGTTTGTGTGTAGGTGAAGAAAATAAAATTACTAAGATCTTAAAATCCTTTTAAGAACGATCAATAAAGTCAAGTAATTTTAATGATTAAGACACAATATTGTCAATGTAAACAAGGAAGTTAAGTTGGGTGTCTACAAGAACACCGAAATCTTCTGCAACATCAGAACTATAATTAAGAAATGAATTTGGATTTCCTTGGAAAACGTATTATTAGACACTTATTCACTTTGAACTACATCGGTTAGTCAGGCACCATTGACAAAGACGAGCTAGATCATTTTGACTTGATATAATTTTGATCGTCGGCCAAACAGGAGACAAAATGAAATTGTATGACTTTGACCGATGTCTATTTTATAAAGATTAAAAATAAAAACGGTTCCTAGATACCGGAATTCTCAAAGGTACACCTAATATCACTATTATGGGATATAAATAATTGTGAATTTACCTTCACCGATTTGAACACGGCTACTAAAATATATGACGAAAACCAACCAATAGGAAACCGCTAACCAGTAACATCAAATCTTCTAAGTTTGTTTACAAGAATTTTATGATTAACCCTATCAAAAGCTTTTCAAAAATCTGTGTATATTGCATCCACTTGTGCGCCGTTTGCTAGGCCAACTATAACTCTGTTTATATGCTCAAATTCAATTCGGTACTACGGCCAGATAAAAAACCATATTGTTTTGACAGCAAAATATAGTCTAAATATTGGATTTAATTTATGTAGTATTACTGTCTCAGAAATTTTACCCAAATAGAATAGTAAAGATACGGGAAGGTAGTTTGAAACAACGGAGGTTTCGCCACTTTTAAAAGTCGGCTGCAGAAAAGCTTGTTACGGTTTATTTGTAAACAAACTAAAATAAATATATAGCAGTGCTAGGTGACCTGCCGGCAGCTCTTCTTAGTCGGAAGTGGTTGTGGGTTGATTGAGAATCGTTCGAAATGAATGCCTCTACACTGCTCGAAAAATTTATAAAGCGCCACTTAGGATTACGTATAAGAAATGTCTAGAGCCACTAGAAACTCGTAGACACAGAAACAAGCAGCACGTGAATAAATAGGTTTTTGTTATAGCGACTAGAGCTCAATTAACACATATAGACACACATAGACACAACAATAGATAATATCATTTAAAATGAATAGCAAAATATCGTTATCAGATAATAACAATTTACAATAGCGAGTTAAAGTACGAGGCACAAATGTCCCCAAATAGTTTAGCGTATTTGACAGTCGTAGCGCCGATGAATCCCTGCAAGTGATTCACGCGACAAATATTGTTCGAAATGTAACTAACAACAACTACGAAGGGTACCGGATCTTGAACGATTATTTAAATATGTTCAAACCGCACAAAATTAATCAGATACTTGAAAGATCTTTTGAGTTCACAGACGTATTTATACCTACAGCGTCAAAAAAAGGTACGTTGTTAAACTCACGACCACGGTACGTATACATAAGATGCGACAAAATTTATGAATGACATGCATAAAAGAATTAACTTAGCTTTTATAATTAGGAAATTGGTGTTCGACAGTTAATCTGCAGATGTGACAGCTTCCATATCCAAATCTAATATTTTATTATCCAATAAAGAAAAAGCAAACACCAAAATAGACTCAGTTGATAACAGTTGCTAGGTTGCTCACAAAAGACTAGATAAACGGCTCATCTTGGGTAGCCTTGACCCGAAGAAGGTAGGTTGAAATTTCTACAGTAGTGTGATACCAGATCTACTTCAGTACTTTATAATTTTCGGATTATTATCCTTGCCAGCATAACCATAATTAAATATCCATTGACTAATTAAAACGGAGTACGTCTGCAATGACCAACAGAATAAGCCAAAGGGTAAAAGCCACAAAAAGGAAACCAAAAAAAAAAAAGGTGCTTGCAATTAATAGAATCCGTAAAAGCAAGTATTTTATTAAACCAAGAAAAGTAAAAAAAGGTACTTACACAGGAACCGTAGGCAAAGACTTATTCTCTAATTAGAATGGGATGCTTTTACTTCAATTGATATTACAAAGCACATGTCTAATTGTTTAATTTTTAGACAGCATTTTCCATGTACACCTTTTCGCAACGAGCAGCAAATCGGAAATGAAGTGTAACTTTTGCAAGAAAATGAAGAGAAATTATCGGAACCGGCAACAATCTCCAGAAAACTGTTCAATATAAAGATGCACTTTTGATGGAAACAACCTTTAAGCCAGGGCCCATTTTCAAGTACTAAGTTTGAGAAGTTGACTAAAATTAATTCTGTGGAAATTTCTATATTTGATAAGTTCATATTGGTAGTAGTAGTAGGAGATACTTTTGACGCTGAGAGGTATGTTAAATTGTCGGCATATGTAGAGAAAAAGTAATCAGCAAAAATAATTACTAATTTAGAGATAGATTAGAAGACTTGCGATTTAATGTTAATGTTTCCGAAATACCTGGAGTGCCTTTAAGGTATTTAACACAGTTCCAGAAGTATTTGGGCTTATAAAGCAGATATTCTGCTCTTTAAACTGAAATAGTGATAATGGCAGTTCAATAAGGATTTACGATTTATTTATTTCTTTGGTAATTATTATTGAATTTCCATTACTTATACGCTCTATCTTCTTTTCTAAGATATGCTGTTGTTGGGTCTTAAATTTGTTTGTCTTAAGCTCGACACTGGCAAAAGAAAATGTTTAAATTTTTGGTAGCAGTGTAGCTTTCGGAATTGCTCTGATTAAATTATGATGGTTAAAACCACAAATATTTATTTAAAAGTTTTTTTCTACATTAGCAATGACATTAGTAGTAGCTAATTAGCGTAATGGTTGCAGCCGTTTTGGTATCAGAAAATAACAGTAAGTAGGATCCACACACACACAAACATAACTTTAATATAATTAAAAGGGTTGAAATGATGGGTCTTATCATCCGTCTGAACCTTTTATCGCGTAGGAAACGTCTTTTCTCTCGAAGACTTCAGGAAGGTTTGATTGAAAGCTAAAAAGGGGTGGCGGTTGCCACTACTAGAAAATCCTGCGGATGACCGACAGCAGTAAAAGGATTAAGGAGAACGTTGACCTTGACATTTTTAAGTGATAAAACAAAATTCAATAGGTTTAACCACCCGCAGAGGCGCCGCAAAAAAATTATCTGAGAGGGGAGAACACTAAATTAGATATTTACAATGCAACGGACATTGCAAATTGTTTGGGTCACGTTCCAAACAGTTACTGTCTCCTTAGAAAACTATGAAGGACAGGAAGAAACTTTGAACTTATTTTTTGGTACGAAATTTTTAATTATAGCCCCAATGATATGATAAAAACAGTCAACTTGGCCATCTACATTTAAATCTTTAAATAATAGCTCTGGATTTTGAAAAGCTAAGAGTATTATCATGAGTAGACAATACCAGATCCAATAACCTTTCGTCTAAATTATTTAAGATATTGTAATTATTAAGACCAATAAAATCAAAACAGTCGTCAGATTATCACACACTTTTTGTTTGGTACTACACACAGTAAGGTCATTGTTATGTAGTCGGTGAATGAGATCCCAAATGTGAAAATCTCCAACACTATCTAATAAATGAATAGGATAACTATTACCAATAGTCTCAACTTCCATAAATATTTCATAAATCAAAGCTGGGCTTGAAGAGGGAATGTAAAATGATCCAATCAAATGAGAACAACTGTTGACTTAGACTGTAACCTACACATGTTCAAGACTATTGGTTGCAGAATTTAAAATTCTAGTGGATCTGAGTTTGGAAAAGTATTGTATTTTTGTGTTTGGTTGTAATTGCAAACAACGCATGTAATTGATATGTGATTTTTTTCGAAATTAAGAAATAATTATTACTATTATATATAATAATTGTTCCGTCGGATTTTTTTCGCCGCCTTTTTTTTCATTTACTTTTCATTCCGTCGACTTTTTTTTATACTGGTTTTTTAATCTCCGACATTTTTTCCAGGGCTATTTATTCGGCCTTCAAATTTTTGAAATAGACGAAATCGGCGAATGTCCGAAATTTTCACATATAATTGCACAAGAAGTTTGCATTTGCCGAGTAAATTTGGACGTTTTAATGAAAATTAATGAATTAATTGTCTAGTAGTTTGAAAGTATAAGAAAACTTAAACTTGTCAAACTATTTATTTTGGATAAATGTAATACTAAAGTTAAAAAACACCAATGCATTTGTTTTAATTTAATTTTTTCTCTATAAGTTTCATTAAAGGGATGCGCTAATCGCGTGCCTTTCAGTTAACAATATCTTCACTGCTAATAATGCCAAAAGTTTTTATAAAGTATATATTATCGAAAACTTTTAATAAAAAATTTTTGCGATGTTGTTTTTTTACTAAAATTCAAGGCAAAAAAGTTAATAAATATAAGTCTTAAACAACTTTGCATTATGCAAAATAAACTCGCTTTGAGATGGACTAGCGTCGGAATAAACTAGAGTCAAAATAAACTCGCGTCGAAATGAGCCTGTGTCGAAATGAAGTCCCGTCGAGATGATTTTGCGTCCAAGCGGCGGTTTCAAGATGGCGGCGTCGAAATAAGTTGTCCGAATTTTTACCACATTTTTCTTAGAAAATGTAACTAACTTTAATGTGTTTATTGTTAATTTCTATATAATTTTCTACTGACGAAATTAGGGAAACATTCAAACTAATTTTATTAAAAGTACACTCATGAAATTTAAAACTTGGACACCACAATTTCTGTAAACAAAAGTTTGCACATTGTGAAGCGGGCTTAAGGGTATCATTTACAATTCTAACAGCAGGTAGTCTCAGCAGGGGTTATCTAATAGAAGGACTGTAGGATGAATCATTACACTAAGCACGTTTTAGAAAATAGGTAATTTACGTTGCTTACTTAATTTTTTTTCTTTAAAGAATATATTTGAAGGTATCGCTAATTAAACACCATAGCTCGATTAATTATCGAATCAAAATTTTGTTTAGGAAATGTTTACAAAATAAAATTAGAAATAATTTTGATTTAAAAAACGTCTACAAGCAATAACTTTTAAATTAAATCAAAAAACTAAACATGGTTATTTGGGTTGACTGATTATTACTTATTTTTAAATAAATCTAACCTACTAATTATTGTAAGTTATTAAAAAAATCATTAAACTCTCTATTCATAATATTTAGTCCTTACAAAATGTATATTTTATGACGTTTCATTTTTTTCTGTAGTTAATATAAAAAGTGAAAATAAAAACTAAGGCAATTCTTATTGTCAACGTATATATTTAGTTTTTTGACAAGAATTTATTACATAATTATAATTAAGATACCAAGTTATAGTTTAAAATTAAATGAAAACGTTTTTTTTTAAATAAAGGTATTACTATATAAATAAATATAAGAAATCAATAATGGGTGTGACCTCCATTATTATTGATACATTCTTGGAGGCGTCTGCTCATTGACGCTATCAAGGTATCAATATAATTAATATTAATCGTTTCCCATGCGGTATCAATGGCTGCAATTAGTGCATTACGGTTTACTGGTATAAAATTTGGCCCTTGTTGTCTTTGGATAACAGCAAGTATTCGAGCCCAAACATTTTCGATAATGTTAAAATCTGGGCTTTTTGCTGGCCAGGGTAACAGCTCCAAGTTATTTGCTTGTATCCAGTTGCGCACAACCTGCGAAGTATAGGTGTAAATAGTAAATTAAATCTTACTAACGTAACGTTAAGTCGTTAATTATAGTTACATAACTCTCCTTTCATAAGATATAGTTCATATTAATATGCTTATTGTAAAGCTTCGTACACACCTGAACAACAAACCGAGAAACAAATAGAACAACAAACCGAACGGCAATCGGAACATTAATTTGGACGGTGCTACGTACGAATTTTAGAACAAAGATTCGCAAATCCTGATTGTTCCACGAACGGTTTGCGGGTTCCCGCAACTTGTCGGTTTTTTCTCCGACATCAAAGAAAATGCGCGCGAATTCGTTTGTAGGTTTGGACGAATCTAAACAAAACGGCGAACAAACTTATGCGGGAGAATTAAATTATTTATTTTTTGTCCTCCCTTTTGTGGGTTTGTTGTGTTTTAGGTAATATTATGGAGTTGACAGAAGAAAAATGTTTTAAATTAATCAGTGTTTAAGAATGCAAGAAAAAAATGATGTCCCTATTAGCATCATTTGGGCGGGAAATTTCCAAAATAAAAAAAAAGTGAAGTAAATTATAATTTTTACCCTTCTTTGTGCGTAAAAATTTGTTGGCACTATCTTCTTGTTTTCCGCAATTTTCTCTTCTCAATAATAAATATATATGAACTGAAAACTACTGAAAATAATTATGGGAACAGCACAAACGTTCCGTTTGTTGTTCGGATTGTGGAAATCATAAATGATCGTTTGTCGTTCTGTTTGACTTTCGGTTCGTTGTTATGTTTGTTGCTCGGTTTGTTGTTCAGGTGTGTACGAAGCTTTACAACTTAAGCAACAATTTTTTGGCGAATAAAGATTAGTTTGTGATGTAATATTAGAAACACAAATTTATACCATATCAAATTTATGACAACTTAAAAACCAAGAACGTGTATGTTATTGCTAAGAAATTATTAAGGAAAAAGCGCAATTGCAGTGTAAATATTTATAATTAGATGTTTTCGAAAGTTTATAAGTCCTCTATTGTAATCTTAATACTTAAAAGAAAATCCCTTCCATTAGCATTATAAAGAAATGGCTTTACTTTATGAATAAGTTTCAATAACAATAGAATATACTTGCTTGTTTAATTTACTTCCTTTGTCATATTGCTCTAAGGTTGTTACATTGGTCGTTAGAATTATGTAATAAATAAACAATTACCTACTGTCTGAGAAGGGTAGTGTGAACCAATAAATAAAGTAAGTAATGTAAATTCCATTTTAGTTTAAAAATTTCAACTGTTGTGAAAATGCCACCTCATCTCGGTGCTGATTTGAAACGCGGATTGTTTCGGAATTAGCGGCGTGCCGTAGCGTGCGTGAAATTTCACGTATGTTAGATATACCAAAAAGCACCGTAGGGCATTACGAGTAAAATGAAATATTGAACACACTTTGGAAAAAGCCATCGGAAGTGGTAGACCTAAAGTATCTACACATGCTCAAGATCTCGAGTCGTTTCATTACGTAACAGAACAACCATTTGCTACATACTCCAGGGCTATAGCAGATACACTTTTCCCGGATGCCGTATAACTGCACAAAAAAGATTAAAGGAGATGGGAATAAAGAAGTATAATGCTGCTGCGAAAGAAGTTCTCAGTGACGAAAATATGGGACGTCGTCTGGAATTTGCAAGGCGATATGTGAACGAACCTTTGGAATTTTGGAATCGAGTGATTTTTAGCGACGAAAAACGTTCAATAGCCGCAACGATGGACCACTAAAAGTTTTTAGAATGGAAGGAACTCGTTACGAAAATAATCACATATGTCCTAAAAAACGAAGTGGTTATTTTGCTGTGAATGTGTGGGTTTGGGTTAGCGCGGGGGTCCAGGAGTTTGTTGGGCTATCGATGGACGTCTTGATTCTGCTGCGTATTTAGATATTTTGGAAACTATTATGAAACCTTCAGTCGAAGTGTTTTATCCAGACGAAGATTATATTTTCCAACAAGTAAGTATTCTTATTTCACTATACTTTCTCCAAAAAATAGTTCGGTGTCTGTTGAATTAACATTTTCATGATGTATTTTTGTTATTAAAGGACAACGCCCTTTTTTTTTTCCCGTTTTTTCCCTTTTTTTTAAAAAAAAATAATTTAAATTTTTTTCCTTTAAAAAAAAAAAACAATTTTTTAAATTTTTTAAAATTTTTTGTTTTCAAATACTTTTTTTTTTCCAAAAAAAAAAAACAAATTTTATACCATAAACCTAATCACTAATTCACCATTATACCCATGGGAAACGATTAATATTAATTATATTATACCTTGATAGCGTCAATGACAGACCCTCCAAGAATGTATCAATATTAATGGAGGTCACACCCATTATTGATTTGTTTTATATAGTAATACCTTTATTTAAAAAAAACGTTTTTATTTAATTTTAAACTATAACTTGGTATCTTAATTATAATTATGTAATAAATTCTTGTCAAAAAACTAAATATATACGTTGACAATAAGAATTGCCTTAGTTTTTATTTTCACTTTTTATATTAACTACAGAAAAAAATGAAACGTCATAAAATATACATTTTGTAAGGACTAAATATTATGAATAGAGAGTTTAATGATTTTTTTTTTTAATAACTTACAATAATTAGTAGGTTAGATTTATTTAAAAATAAGTAATAATCAGTCAACCCAAATAACCATGTTTAGTTTTTTGATTTAATTTAAAAGTTATTGCTTGTAGACGTTTTTTAAATCAAAATTATTTCTAATTTTATTTTGTAAACATTTCCTAAACAAAATTTTGATTCGATAATTAATCGAGCTATGGTGTTTAATTAGCGATACCTTCAAATATATTCTTTAAAGAAAAAAATTAAGTAAGCAACGTAAATTACCTATTTTCTAAAACGTGCTTAGTGTAATGATTCATTCTACAGTCCTTCTGTAAAATAACCCCTGCTGAGACTACCTGCTGTTAGAATTGTAAATGATACCCTTAAGCCCGCTTCACAATGTGCAAACTTTTGTTTACAGAAATTGTGGTGTCCAAGTTTTAAATTTCATGAGTGTACATGCACGTTTTTTAAAAACGAAATTGCGTTTATACTTAAAAAACACAATTCAAACCCCAACCTAAAATTAATATATAATTAAAACTTATTTTTCTGTTGGAATATTTAATAAAATTACACTTTCATTTTAGAAACGGAAATATTCCCTAATTCTTTTTACATTATTTGGAACCCAAAACATGAGTTGTTAGGATATATATAGATGTGCACTTACGTTTTGTAAAATAAAAATATTGGTTTCAATCAAGGAAAATTGTTTAAAAAACAAGCGTAAAAGAAACAATAGAAAGAAACAAATTTGAAAAACGCAATTGCTAGTACGATAGAAACTGAATTAGGAAAAAATAAAATTTTATTTTGTTTGAAACCCGCATATTCGATATTGATTTTTTTTTGAATATACACATACGTATAATAATAATAATAATAATAATTTGTAAATTGTAAAAACAGCAGAAACGTTCACGTTTCGATAAAAATATAATAATAAGTTTTAAAAGTATGTTGTTTGTTATTTGTTGAGGCCTTTGTAATGTTTGACATCTTATACGTAGGACGAAGTCCTTATTTGTTAAAGAGCTATTTTGTTATGTCAATATTTGTATAAAACCGTTTAATTAGGAAGCTTTCAATTTGGTATTTGCAACCTCCTTCAAAACAACTTATCACAAAATATTTTGTTTATTTTGCATTAAAAACAATTTCTCCAAAATTTTATATAAACAAATAATTATTTCAAATTGTATAAATAAAAGCAATTATTATTTTTTGTGTCATACTGTTTTTTCTATAGTTTGGAAATAACTATAGATTAGTTTAAATTTAATAGTTCCAAAGTTACGATATTATTATAAAAATTCATTTAGAACTAAAACTGATAATAAGAATGTTATTCTTCATATTTAAACATTTAGGTCAAACGCATAATTCTGTTTTAGACATTACAGTGCCATCTGACAGAGCAGAATAAAATGCGCCACAGGTTTACTCTAGTAGTAGTTGATCTCACCAACAGATCATGATGAAATACACAAACTGGTATATAAATGGATTCCTAATTGGTCCTTTTATAAATATAAACATGATGTATACCTTAATGCTGCGTATAAAATCGTACACGTTAGTTGTGATTTTTGCTAAAGTTACAACAGTCATTATATTAAGCTAATCCCATTAAATAAGGTAAAATAATAAATATTTAGCTTTGGTTGTGGTTTGACTTATTTCGCCAACGTGTATCTGTTATGACATAATCACGTTTCGTTTTATTCTAATTTTTTCATTCACAAACACGCATTTTAATCGCGGTTGATATAATCGTGAACTGCACTACCTATACCTACATGGAATAATATTGTTTTCTGGTTAACTACTTTTACTACATGTTTATTTTTTTTTTCTGTTCAGCCCATGAAAAACATTTACATACAACAGTAGTTTAATTTAGTGCCAATAAATATTTACGACTTTGCAATTCTAAATATATGATGTAACCTTGAACACTAATTAAATTAATTTTTGAATAAAATTTTAGACCAAATATAAATAACTTTAATAAAACGTACTCAATATGCATCTATGTATAGGTAAGATGTAAATCTTATTCGTCATGTAACTTTGAAATTATTAACTGATTTACATTGAGTAGTTTCACCCATATAAAATTTTCTTAAAAAATTTAAACAAGCGCCACTGTGCCAACATGTACACTCAATAAAAAAGGAAAAATGAGACAGTTGGGTCGGCAAAATTAAATGAGCATATCTACTTTAAGGATTAGTTTTACCTGACCATATCCATATTGTTTACAATTCAACAACGAACATTTGTCAATATGAACGTTTATTCTTTGCTGATTCATTCACATATCCTAAAGGCTTGTTTGCAATTTCAATAAATTTAGATAATACGATTTTTAGAATTGTTTTGTTTAAATTGCCGTCGTATGACATTTATAAATCCGTTACTCTTATTACTAAACAATTTGTTAATGTTTATTCATTTAATGACAATTAATGATTAATTTCTTACTAAATCCCATCAATATGCCAGGTGGTTAACTGAATACCAAATATAAATAATTAACATTGAATATATTTTTTTAATTCCTGCTTCTTATCGCATTAAAAGAGTGAAAGACAGAAATTGTATTATAAGTAACATTTACTTGTTTTCTCTTGAAGTTATTCTAAGCCGTTGTAATAAATACAGCGTTCATTACTTGCCCCAAAATTATATATAAATAGTAAATAGTAATGTAAAATTAAAAACTGCATTAATGGTTGCAATTTTAGCGGATGTTTTAGTTATTATAATTAATAGTCGTTAAAAGTTAATCCTATGTTTTCTAGTTTTGGTAGACAATACAATTTTTGGAATTGTTTTATTTAAATTGCCGTCGTAAATGACATTTATAACTCCGTTACTCTTATTACTAAACTATTTTTTCTATTATTATTAATTTATATTTATGCGATAAAGAAAGTGAAAAACGTAATAAGGGGTATGACTTTGTTTCTGATTATACTCTTCACGTAATTGTCCCCAGGCATTCAAGCATTGCAGAGTATTGTTCAATTTTTTGGAACAGTGGAAAAAAATAAAAAACAGCAGTTTTTTAAATACCTACTAAAAAATTCATGTCAATGCAAATATTTTTATGATCTGAAAGAATATCGAACAGTTTGAATGCCCAATTTTCATAAAAACGAATTAAAAACAACATTTTTTTTTATTCGACAGGACGTTCCTGAAACGCTAAAGTCGTTTAGATCCTTAAAATTAGTTTGACGTTTTGTTTGACATTTTATTGAATACTAAAATATACCGTTGACACAGGAGAAAAATTTTAAATTGTGACGTTAGAGAACTACAAACAAAATTTATACATAATAATATGATCTTCAAAAATATTTTATACAAATATCAGATAAAGACTTTTCAAAGAAAGAAAAATTATAGGAGACTTTTTTAGAACTTTAATGGCGGTTGCATCGACACAAATTAAATTTAACCTAAGTTAAAAACTTGGATACAATTGTTAAAACCATAGCAACGATTGTTTTTTAATCTGGATTAAATTTAACTTGTGTCGGTGTAATCGGTCAAAAATGTTCTACAATAGTGTTTAAATAATTTCAAACTACTGAACAATGTTACTTTGATGTTTCAATAAAGAAAACAATCAACTTTATTTTTAACATAGTCTTTACAATTATATATAGTATCCAGTTTCGAACAATGACGGCTGTGTGAATAGGAGCATTATCCTAGAAAGTGCATTAATGGTTGCAATTTTGGCGAATGTTTTAGCTTATTATAATAATAGTCATTAAAAGTTAATCTTATGTTTCCTTATTTTGGTAACTTTTGTAAATACAATACAATGGATGTATTAGTCGATATAATTAGTTAAGTATGTTGTCACCAATACATACTTAATAACATTTCTTATTTCGAGGTATTATTACAATTGTGAGCAATTAGTAGCTCCTTAGAAGAGGGGAGTAAAATATAATAAATACAGACAGTAAACGTTAATTTGTTTCATTTTATTTTGATCGTTTTTAAAAAAGGCCAGCACATTTACCAACCGACTTAAAAAGTTCGAATTGTAGCAGAGTTGGGCAACGGCCTTAGTGTGCGTCAAGTAGCTCGTATGTTAAACGTCTCACATGCTACTGTGGGACGTGTGCGTATAAAGTGGGAACGAGGCACACAGTACAGAGAGCAATTGGCAGTGGCAGAAGAAGAATTTCTACGCCGGCCCAAGATGAAGCGTTGATTGCGTATGTCGCCGAAAATCCATTTTCAACCTGTAGGAATGCTATACGAGAAACAGAATTTCCTGGATCCCTAGTTACTGCTGCAGCAAGGTTGAAAGAAAATGGGATAAAGAAATATACAGCTGCTTCCAAAAGAAGCCCTAAGCAGGCAAACAAGAGAAACCGCTTAGATTTCGCCAGACAATATGTGAACCAACCACTACAGTTTTGGAACAACGTCATTTTCAGTGATGAAAAAACCTTTAAAAGTTTTAACGATGGTCCAGTGAAAGTGTGCCGAACTCAAAGAAATCGGTATGAGGCTGATTACACAAAAACGTAACGGCTATTTTACTGTAAATGTGTGGGGATAATTAATTGTTTTCTTTATTGAAACATCAAAGTAACATTGTTCAGTAGTTTAAAATTATTTCACTCGCGTTTTGAAAAGACACTCGTGCTAAAAAACGCCCAATTTACACAAGAACTCATTCAAAAACTACTATTGTCAGACTGTTCGATATTCTTTGCAGATCATAAAATATTTGCATTGACATGAATTTTTTTACAAGTAATACCTAGTTATGTTATCAGATAAATAAGAATATAAACAGAAATTACAGGGGATACAAAATCAGAAAAATTATGTTGCCATATTTAATCCGTTTTCGAATGAGTATGCCCTAATTTGAATAGAAAATGTTGATTTACATGTATTTGTAAGTCAACACAGAAAACAATTCCTTAATTTAGAAATATTTTTTTTCAATTTTCAGTAATAATAAATAGATATAAAACTAGATTATTTGCTAATGTCTCACATTTTTTAATGATGATTGTTTAATATTGTCTTATGTTGTATTTAAAAAAACTGCTGTTTTTATTTTTTTACCACTGTTCCAAAAAATTGAACAATACTCTGCAATGCTTGAATGCCTGGGGGACAATTACGTGAAGAGTATAATCAGAAACAAGGTCATACCCATTATTACGTTTTTCACTTTCTTTATCGCATAAATATAAATTAATAATAATAGAAAAAATTGTTTAGTAATAAAGAGTAACGGATTTATAAATGTCATACGACGGCAATTTAAACAAAACAATTCTAAAAATCGTATTATCTAAATTTATTGAAATTGCAAACAAGCCTTTAGGATATGTGAATGAATCAGCAAAGAATAAACGTTCATATTGACAAATGTTCGTTGTTGAATTGTAAACAATATGGATATGGTCAGGTAAAACTAATCCTTAAAGTAGATATGCTCATTTAATTTTGCCGACCCAACTGTCTCATTTTTCTTTTATTGAGTGTACCATGTGTCTGATTAAGAGAGGCCACCGGCTGTATCTTAGAAACTATTTATCGTACAACTTAGAGAAAAAATCCATATAATAAAGTAGCTTATGAGAAACTGCTGTAAAATATTTTCAAGTTTCCTACTCCCCCGATTAGGGCGTAGTTCTCAATAATAACACAAAAACCACATTTTTTTATAATAAATGCATGGTAATGGTACCATAAAATTATTCGTAATCCTCAGACCATTTTATGTAAGTTTGCTTTAATGCTTTTTCTTCTATCTTGTCAAATAACTGGGAAAGCTGACTAAGTAAAACAGTCATAAGTTTTGTACCGCTCTAGGGATTTTGACAAATTTAATATCATTTGAAAGTCAATTCAATGCCCAATGAAATATTATAATTATTATCTTTTTATTCTGGTTTTTTAACCATCGCTAGGTGGCGTTGTTTGACCAATTGTTAATGTTTCGACTTTTTTTGGGAATTTTCGAATGCAATGCTACACTTTTAAATTATTTACTTGAAAGAGCATGAAATTAAATAAAAAATAGTAAAAACTGCATCTCAATATCTATTTTCTAAGTGGAGATACTAGCAAAATATGATATACTAGAGGTCATCTAAACGCCTACTAGATTATGTAAAATTTTCAATTTAGTTAAGAATAAAAGTCAATCACCTAATATACCATATTTTTTTAGGAATTTAGACCGACATAAAGGAAATATATAAATGTGCTTTTGTATTGTGTGTAACTAGAATGATCAGAAATTTAAATTTAGCCTGCAATCCAAAAATCGTAGCGATTATAAGATCGTAGCGTAAAAAAAATGCAATTTTGTGTGCTGTTGTAAGAATTTACGGTTTCTCGTAAATGTTTACTGACAGACCTTAAGAAATTTGACAGAGCTACAAAATTGCAAATAATACCGATCTGTACAATGTTCCGCAACGATCAGATCATAAAATACCATCGTCCGATTTTACGTATTACAATACTACAAGATACGGTAATCATTAGAAATTTGAATGAAATATCGTAATTTTCCTTAGAGAAAGGTTAAAGTAAAAGTCTATTTAAAAGAAAACAAAATTTGTAATGAAGAAAAGTCAAAACTCTTGTAGTATGAGAATTTTAACATAGATTCTATTTGGAATGTTAAAACCTTTCCAGTTAGTAAACTATTTACGAAACATCATGTATGTTACCAAAAATTTTATGTTTAAAATCGTTGCATGTACTCCCAATCTAAACTTGTCTAAACCAGTCCAGGCAACAAAAAGGTATAGAGGGAAATGTTTGGAACACAATTTTTGAATTGTTAGGAGGTGTGAATTCAAAAGTCGCCTGAGTGGGACATAGGGAAACTACATGCAAAATCAGTTTTTTGTGAATATTATCTAATAAAAGCCCGTAGCTCCTCAGTTGGTCCGCACGTGCGACTATAAAGTAGCAACTAAGTTGCACGGCTGATGTACGAGGATATATTGAAAAATTCTTAGCCTACTATAGAACCAAACAAAATTTCAATGTCAAAATATTTTATTACTCAACATATTCTCCTCTTAATTGGATACATTTATTACAGCAAACCTGCAACGTCTCTAGACCTTTCAAAAAAAATGTTTCTTCTTGCTCTGCAAACCAGACCTCCACAGCTTCTATTACCTCCTCGTTGGAAGAAAATGTACGACCTTTTAAACATTTTTTCAGTTGAGGAAAGAGGTGATAGTCGGACGGAGCCAAATGGGGTGAATAAAGGGGATGTTCTAGAAATTCAAACCCTAAATCACGAATTTTTTGCATGGCAACATGAGATTTGTGTGCAGGGGCGTTGTTCTGCAAAAACAAAACACCTTTGGATAGCTTTCCGCGTCTTTTCTCTTTAATATTTTCCCGTAGAGTAGTTAGTAATGTCGAATAGTAATCTCCAGTTATTGTTCTACCCTTATCTAAAAAATCAATCATGATTACTCCATGGCAATCCCAAAAAACTGAAGCAAGAACTTTTCCAGCAGATTTTTGGACACGAAACTTCTTAGGTCTTGGAGAACCAGAGTGTCGCCATTCCATCGATTGTTGCTTTGTTTCTGGATGGTAGAAATGTACCCAAGTCTCATCCATAGTAACAATTCGGTTTAAAAGTCTACATCGTTTTCAAATCGAGCACAGATCGAACGCGATGCTTCTACCCTTGCACGCTTTTGGTCAACATTCAAACATTTGGGGATCCATTTTGCAGCAATTTTTCTCATGTCCAAATTGACGTGAACCATATGATGAACGCGTTCGTATGAAATATTCAGTGCTTCAAATATCCGTTTTAGCCCAATTCGACGGTCTGATAAAATCATGTCATGAACTGCATCGATATTTTCGGGGACTGACACAGAAACTAGCCTTCCCGATCGGTCATCTTCTTCAATGAAAAATTTACCTCTTTTGAAGCTTGCATTCCAATTTTTGACGGTTGCATACGAAGGACATTGATCACCAAGGGTATTAAGCATATCTTCGTAAATCTGCTTACCTCTTAACCATTTTAAATACAGGTACTTGATGATGGCTCGATACTCCAATTTTTCGATTTTCACAATTTCGGTGGACATTTTTTTCTATTTAATTTATTGCGTGACTCTGGTTTACTTTTTTGACGTCAAACTTTACACTTACACTTCTAATAAATTATTGTTCGTTGCTATGGTAACGCAATATTTTGTTTATGCAAGGAACTGGTCTAGGCTAACTAGATATCAATACATCCTCGTATTAACGGTTTGAATCTTTGTCTTTTAAACTTAACTACTTAATAGTATCAGCTTAATTTAGTTTAAAAGAATTTAAAAAAAAAAGTATTTTTAGGATTCGAACCGTAATATAATGCCATACCAGCCGTGCAATTTGGTTACTACTTTATAGTCACTCATGCTGACCAACTGAGCTACGGGGCATATTGCATTAGGTCCGAGTCTAACAAGAACATAAACGATAGATTTTCATCAAATTTAAAAATTTTATCTTCTTACCTTACTAAATTTTTTTTTGTACTGTTTACGTTGAATTGTTGCTTAATATGGCAGCTATGTCATTTGGCGCTTAAATTTAAATAAAGAAGTGCTAGAGCCATATATTCACAAAAAACTAATTCTCCATTATTTTTCTTACGTCTCACTCAGCCATTGAAACCCTGTATACAAAATGGGACAATTTGCTACAAGTTTTATTCAATCAAGTTTTTGATATTTTATATAGGTTTTAAGATATCCGCCCTTGAAAATCTGTAATTTTGGAAAAATGAACTTTGACCTCAAATTTTTTGTTCTGGTAACTCTTCAACGTTGTACCCAAAAAATTAAATTCTGGCCATAGGGTTGTAGTTTTAAATTCCCTTCAATAATATATATATGCTTCACAAATTTATTTCTTTTCCTTCAAATGTTAAAGGTATTTCAGCGTCCAACGTAAAATATGAAGTTTTGCTGGCAAGTTTATACTAATTAATCTTTTAATTTCTTACTATTCCTAGTCAACGTATTTGCCGAAATTTGCACCAATGTGTAAACATAGTGAGTAGTGGTTGTCTAAAGAGCACAGATTCACCTCACATTAAGTGCGATTCATCACCCTTAATTAAAGAATATCTAGACCATTTTATTGGGAGACTATGTTGCTATGAGGATGTTTGTACATGCAGAGTGTCTATAAAGGATTTGGATAATGTTAATAATCATAAATAATTAAATTAAATCAAAGTTTATTGACATTGAAAAGTTAATTAATATAAAACATTATAACAGTGGGTACTATTGAGTTAATTTCTTGCTTTCTGGGGGTGTGGAGGACTTTCATCCTTGCATTCGTTTTCTTCTTCTTTTTCTCCAATATCTTTTCTATAGGACCCCTATAGAGAAACGGTTAGACGATCCTCCTGTTCTTCTTCATCTTCATTAGTCCTATTCAGTAAGTGTGGTATGCGGAAAGTCAGTGCTGTACAAACTATTTAACACTAACACCAAGGATGTTTAGTCCCATACATCAAATTTGACGGAGGGCTCTTCCTACGTAGCCAAGCTAACGTCAATCTGCGAGAGCTACATTCTCTTTACAACAAGTTCAACAAAAGCAGGCTAAGCAGGTAAGAAAGAACAGTTGTCGGTATTGTGGGTGAAGACGTCGACATCATAGTTCCCTTGATAGCTAAATTTGATGCACATAAGGAGATAATTTTTAGTAAGCCTGAATGTGGGATGGTAAGGGATTCCTTTTTCTCGTCCCAAAAAGCTTCTGCAACAAGGTTTTAAAGGCTTGCTGTTGTTGACTGGATGCGACATCTTCCGCATTTTGAAATAGCAAGGTAGCATTTGCGAAGTTGTATATGATAGCGTCAGAGGTCCAAAAGCGGCAGCGGTCTTTTCCACCACTGCCCAACTGCAAAAGGCACGTGAAGCAAGCATCTTGAGGTAGTATCGGACTCAACCAGAAAAGTCTTTCTCAATGCCTACAGGTACAAGTCATTGTTGAAATTGGTGGCCACCATTAAATCTGATATCTCTTATCTTCCTCCCACCGAGGGGACAATTCAGCTGTAGCTGGAAACGGAATTGCTTCTTCAGATATATAGTTGTAAGATTGAAATGAATTGTCTGGCCCCACTGCACAGTGAGATATCAGCTGCACATGAGGATTTCTTAAACATAATTTTCTTCCGTTACACTAAAGAGTGTGCCATCTCGAAATGTGACTGCAAAAAGCAACTCTCAAATGTTTCACAACATGGCAAAATTTCCGCAGGAACTGCCTGAATAAGGTCCATTACGTTGACTCCAAAGCCTAAAAAAAAACAATAGGATCTTCTGTCCGTTTTCCTGCAGGGGTTTTGTGAATAAGATATGAGAGAAAAAAAGATAAAAAGGAAAACAATGGTATAGATCCTTCCTATCCCAAAAGAGCAAGAAATTGACTTTATGGTACTTACCTACTGCTTTAATATTTTATGTTAATTCACTTATGTATGTTACTAATCTCCCTTTTTATTTAATGTTTGTGATTTTTGAAACTATCGAAGACACTCATACATGTTTTGAATTATACATTTTTAAATGGGTATCTGTGTTATTTAGACGTTAGACGTTTACGTATTTGTATGTATTTCTAGAAATACCTAGACTAGGAACTGTGAGAAATTGAAAGATACAAAGTGAAGTAACATATATTATTAGTCATGTCGCTAGAACGCATAATTTTCAAGATATAAGCTTAAAATGGAATAGCGGAACTTTCACACACACACCCCCCCCTTCTTGGATTAAAAGCTATGGGCGGGGGTTTTTTATATGTTCGCCTCTGAACTAGCTCAAAAATTTCAAACATTTTTTTCTATACATTTTTTTGAGCTTGGACTAAACAAACTAAAAATAAAATCAATTTTGCGTCATTCTTTAACGGCGCTATTTGAATTTGGTAGAAAAACGTATATTAAAAATAACTAGATTTTAAAGAAAATGTGTCTGAAATAAAATGTTATAAAAACTAAGTAATCTATTTTTCGATATTTTGAGAAATAACTTAACTTTTGGATTTAAAATAAATATATATTTGACCTAAAATGCGTATCGTGTGAGTACTATTTTCTTTCATTAATTTTCATTCTTATCGAAGGACAAATTGGTGTCAAATTTAAATTTCGAATAAAGCTCTTAATACAAAAATTTCGTATGATCCGAACTTTACGGGTCACACTGTATATTACATTTATATTTAATCCAGTGTGGTTAGGTTTATACCTCGGAACCCAGCTATAATGAATGGATTTAGATTTATCCAGATTTTTGAATTTCATGCATCTACTAAAAAGTAAAAAGTTTACCTCTTGAAACATTCCGCTAACGTGTTTTTTAAGGATTCTACCAAGAAAATGATGCTAACTTTTGTATATTTTACAGTGATTGTTTATTTTTTCTTTCGAGAGTAATTACATTTTTATACAGATCTTTTTCTGTTCAGTAATAATCTAGGGTTTATTGTTGAAATTAAAAGAGGAAGTGAAAATAGGCTTGTTGTGAGGAGAGAAATGATGAATTATAACAATACTTAAATACGTGAGAAGTTGTATATTACGCTCATCAGTACATCATGTTGACAGAAATATATTAAAAAAAATACAATGATCTCTATAAAAAGGAAGAAAAATTTCAGATCCCTCAAAAAAACTTTGGAAGTCTATCATGTAACTTTAAATGGTTTATAATACCAAGATAAAATCAAAAAATTTTAAAGTTTATAAAAGAAAAAAAAATGATTAGTACCGAAAAATTGCGATATGATGGTAATTGCGAGAAAGTACAGTAAAACCTCTATTTTCGGCCACCTCTTAAAAGCAACCACCTTTAATACCGACCAAGTTTTCTAAGTCAAAAACCAATTATACGGAAATATCCATATTAATGACGCCACGGCCACTTATTTGTAGACTTTCTTGGAAAAATACATGTAATTGTACCTCCCAGTTCCGGCCATACTTAAGTAAGGTCATTAGTAGACAACAGCTTAGCGTTCAAGTTGTGCATACCTAATATATAATTGTTTCATTGTGTGAGGCTTAAGTAATTACCGGTATTTAAGAACAGATTTAAAGAATTTGTTCGATTTACAATAGACAGTCATAACAGGGAAAGTGCAATTAAAAGGCTCATTAAGCTCACCCCAAAAATCGTATTTTGCGTACATAGTTTGAGTTAGTATGTTCAACAGTGTTGTTACATATAGACGCACAGAAAAATTACAATGTCGCTAAAAAGAAAACGTTTGTCTCTTTAAAAAAAAATTGATGTAATTGTGGAAAGTGAACAGTTTCAATACCAGTGCTAGAAAGTTGGCTGAAAAATTTAGTGTTGGAAGAATACAAGTTACCGATATTTTAAAAAACAAATGTGATTTATTTGAAGAAGGTTCCAATACAAAGTCCAAGAGAAAATTTGCTAGAACTAAAGGTTTAGAAATTAACCGAGTAGTTTAGATTTGGTTTTGTAAAGCTAGGAATAAAAATATCCCTATATCTGGACCTTTAATAAAAGAGAAAGCATTGGAAGTTGCAGAAAATAACGGATTTTAAAGCTTCAAATGGGTGACTTGAGAAATTTTGTCACAGACATAACATAACCTTTAAAACAATTTGCGGGGAGTCAGCTGATATTAACCTGGACACTGTTGAAGCTTGGAAAGCAAAACTGTCAGTAATATTGAAGGAGTATTTTGTATAAGCAATCTCAAAAACTATTTTCTTAAAATCAATACTTCAAAATTTTGATAATTGTATTTTTTGGAGATTTCTAGAATTTTTTTATGGATTTTCAAAATTGCGGTAATTTTTTTGAGTAAAACTTTTTAGTTCAAGGTATTAAAAGTTAAAATAAAGAAAAATCATTCAAATCCATTCATTATATTTGGGTTTTGTCATTTCTCATTAATAATGACTAATTGCCCTGGGCGGTGTTGAGAGACTTGAATCAATAAACCTATTTTTTAATACTTATTTTTATAAAATTTAGTTATAATTATTAATTATCATTATTCCTCTCTCAAATAACAACTATGTCTTGATTTAAATAGAAAATTAAAAAATGTATGCAATTCTTGACAACTTTTAAAAGCCACACATATTCATGAAGCAGATAAATAGAAGTAAGTATCAGTAAAATGTCCGATTTCGTTGAAAACTATTCTTATGCTTAAAGTATTGAATCATTATGGCCATATATTGTAACACAAAATACAAGAGATGTATAAGCCATGACTGCAAACAATGAAAAAAAATTGTTGAAAAATGTTACGAGAAATCAGCAGTAGTTAACTTATGTGTTGGTATGAATTATAATTCGATTTATAAATTATAACAGGATTAAGAAAATTTCACTGCGGGTTATACTCAAAAAGTGTTTACTTTAGAATATATCCTTAAATTTATTAATTTTTGCCACACAATATTTTAATCACGTTGGTGTGTAAATTGTTTAGCCCTGACCTTAACCCAAAGTAAATTGTAGATAATTTATGTATCAAATTAGGTCAGCAAATGCCAAACGTTATTTTATTTCAAATAATGTTTAATTGTTAAATAATTTCAGATGTAATTTTATATCTAACTACCGCATCCCATTTTATTATATTCGATATGCACGAAATCTGGAAATCGAAGTCAGTATTAAGAAAGGAATATCTAAACAACAAAGATGACCTAATAAAGAACTTGTGGAATATTCATAAAACTGTAAAATTAGTAAGAGGTAAATTTTTCTGTGGTATAGTTAGTTATAGTTAGTTAAATTGATTGCGCAATCAAAGTGCTGCTAAATATACATTGATTGATGACAGCAACAACAATTACACATAACTCCATTTACGATAAATCTGAGTATAATACACTGTGTCCACGTATGTGGTATCCTATAGGTGAAAATTTTTAAATTTTAGTTTTAGCGAAAATGTCATTCTCGATAAAAGTATTGCTTGTTCTAAAATCCCATAAAAAAGTTTTTCAAAATAGGTCTCACTTCATAGTTGGTTTTATGAAAACCTTATGAATATTTGCACTAAGTTTGAATGTATTAATCTAGTGAGTGACGTTTACGATGTACCAAGTAACTGTCAACTTTGGTAAATAGTCATAATTATTTGAAAAACTTTTTTCAGAACAAGCAAAACTTTTTATCAAGAATAACATTTTTTGCTAAAACTAATTAATCATCATTTCATATGATCGGTGGTGAACGGTGTTAGTTGGTAGGATACAGTTATTACAATTTATTTCTTGAAAAAATTTTAAAAATATTTGATTTGATGGTCATTTCATGTAATCGGGTGTGAATGGTGTTGGTTGATAGGTTACAGTTATTACAATTTCTTTCTTTAAAAAATTTTAAAAAATCATGTGATCGGGGGTGAGCTTTTTAAAGAGGCGTTTCCTAAAAAATGTCCAATACAAAAGTTGCTCAGAATTAAATTTTCTATCAAGATGTACAGGGTGATCAACTTTTGCGGCAAAGTCGGTTATATCTGTTATCATAGGAGATACCAAAAAAGTTATTGACAAAAATAGAAGGTAACTATAAGTTTCATATTTTAAAATTAGTTACAAATATACACTGTACTATAACAAAGATATATTTTTTTAAATGAAACACCCTAATTTTTTTACTTCTTTGTTACAAAAACAAAAAGTTGTTCATGTGTTACACAAAGTCTTTAAAAAGTTATATCCAAATTTTAATGAAACTAGTAACAAGTTCAACGATTTCTGTAATTGAAAAAAGGTACAAGAGAAGTGATTTGTTGTGGAAATAGTATTTAAATAATTACTAAAATTCATCAAAAATGATTGATTGTTTAAATACTCTTTACATCTAATAAAGGGTAAGTCAAAATACAAATTCATTATTTGCTCAGTATTTTTAAATGTATCACTCTGTATTTCATATCACCACCACAAACTACCATCAGTGTTGTTTAATTTATCCTAAGTATGTCATATACCTAAACTTAATAGTTTTGGAGATATCTTAAATGTATTGGAAACAATGAATTTTGAAAGGAAAAACATAGTAGACATGGTATGGATATTAGGTGAATGTATTAAGAATTGTTTACCTGCAACAAGAGTCATCATATAACCAAATAAGAGAGCGTTTCAAAATGTAATGGATAAATTCAATGTCAATGGTTCAGTGTTATATGACACTAAAGAAAAAACAAAAAAGGTTACAACAGAAGAAACCAAATTAAATGTTTTACATGCCGTTACTGAGGTTCATCATACAAGTATCCAAAATATTTCAAGAGAGCAATACATTATCTGTTCAGAAAATTCTCTCAAGACACCACATCCAGCAAAAGTGAATACTCACAACAACAAATAATTGTACACACATTTTTTTTTATTTTATTTTGTTTAGAGATGAAACAACATCATTCGAAAATTGTCTACAAACTTGTTTGAACGTATGGGAGGCCATTTCAAACACCTTCTACAATAAAAATTTTTCCAAAACAATTTACAATATCTCCAAAACTATTAAGTTTTAGGTATAGGACATACTTAAGATAAATGAAACTACACTAACAGTAGTTTATTATAGTGGTATAAAATTCAGGGTGGTGCATTTAAAAATACTGACCAAATAATGAATTTGTGTTTTGGCTTACCTTGTATTAGATTTAAAAAGTATTAGAACAATTAATTATTTTTATGAATTTTGACATTTATATAAATAACTATGGCTACAACAGATGATTGTTCTTATACCTCTTTTCATTTATACAAGGCGTTGAACTTATTGCAATTTTGATTCAAATTTGGTTATAACTTTTCAAATACCCTGTATAACACAAAACAACTTTGTATTTTTTATAATAAAGAAGTGAAACAAATTTTAAATTTAAAATAAAATACAGGGTGTTCAATTTAAAAAAAAAACATATTTTTGATGCGGTACAGTGTTATGGAAGACTCTCTATATTTTAACTAATTTTTAACATATGCAGCTGTCAGCTACCTCCTATTTTTATAAATAACTTCTGTATCTTCTATAATAACATATATAATAAACTTTGTCACAAAAGTATATACGACCCTCCAAAACAAGTGTCTTTCTAAAACCAACGTCTACTTTTTTCACCAATAGGATACCCCATCCGTGGACACACTGTACAGTGTGCTACTTAATAATTCTTAGGCGCATTCCTGAACGAAGTTCAAATAAATATATGTTCTTAAATGTCTAGTTTTCAAGATGCAGAGCATCAACATACTGTGTGAATTTAAACAATAATTAAAATGTGTGTCTTGCGACATCTCGTGTAAACATTGACACGTATGAATAGTATAAACTAAGAAAAATGCCAACAGTTAACTGTAACTGTGTGTTAAAGTGCAAAGCGCTATCTAAGCGATAGCTTTAATGCTTGTAACACACGTTGCCGATAAAGCCAATGAATACTTATAATGACACCCTATATTGTCAAAAGTGTAATATTTGGCTATTATTTCAGAGTTTTTAATCACTAAAGTATATAATCGTCAAAATTGGATGATTTGATACATCATGTAACAAAGATAATTGTAAATCGTGTTTCGGGTAACTTTAGTTGCCAACGTTTAGCCCACTCTACGTACAAGATTTCATCAAGGCAAAAAGTCAGATAATCAATACATTCGAGTCTAATAGCCGTCGTTCATTAGAATTTCTTTCCAATGTTTCGCTTACGCGAGTATGTTACGTTAAAAATACGACGCACTCGGTAGTGCGAATTATAGAATTCTGCTGATATATTTGCTCCGTGTGTCGGTAGATGGCTACACTAGCTCTTCCTTTAGTTTGACATTCAACGTAATAACGCATTCATTTTGTGTTGGTAGTGGTTGCCATGTCAACTTCCTCTTAACAGATTTTTAGTGCCAATTAAGGTATTCATCTCTAATTAGTCTCAGTATCGGGGGTAATTTTCTTTTCTTTTTAGATTATTTTGCTTTGTCAGAATGTTGCTGATTTTTCTATTATTTCGACCGGCTGCCGAAAGTAGCTCTGAAGCCACGCCAAACCACTTTTTTCTACGACCAGCCGTTTTCGAGATACGAATTTTCGAGTTTTCGTCTTTTTTTGGTTTTTCGCTTGAGACTTTTTTTCTAGAAATTCTTTTGCGATCGCAAAATTGCTGAAATTGTAGAGCTCAAAAAAAAGACGAAACAATGAAAAATTTAGATGAAAATCTAAAATTCGTATCTCTAAAACGGCTGCTCGTAGAAAAAAGTGGTTCTAAGTAAACACATTTAAAACATCAAACCAAAGGTGTATACAAATTTTTAAAGACAGAACTCAAAATTCTCAGATGATTGGTCTAATTTTACACTACTATTAATATTACATTACTTTCTCCCTTTCTCATTTTTCCTTCACATCTCCACCGCAATTTTTCCCGCCCTAATACTTATCCTTTTTACTCTCCGCTTCTCGCTTCTATGTATGTCATGGTATTTCCTTCTCCAATCCCAACCTCTATTTCCAACGGTTTCTACTTCCTTAATTTTGTTTCAGAAAACCATTTTATTTTTAAAAATTATCAAAATGTGTCACTTAAAACATTTGTCAATACTGACTTGAGATGATCTTACTAAATTTTTAAGATTTTTGATGTAATGATAAAAGCAATGTCCTCAACATATCGCCCCTGTCAGGTCATCTAACTGGTGCATTCTTCCGATCCAGTTACTTCCGCAGACATCATTTTATGTAGCACTAACTTGCTCTAAATTCAGTATTTACGTATAAATTTTAAAACAGGGAGGGAAAAACGTTAGTTAAGAGTTACGTTAAAATATCCGGTTTTATCCATGCTCTTCAATTATTCCACCCGGGACATTTATTGCTTAGGGTTGTTAAGAATTATTTGTCGTATGTTCGACAAAATAATGTTTATTATTCCACTCATATGTAAAGAATGCCATTTGTTTATACGAAAATCGTAGTTTGCTAACGGATAGATAGGAAGAAACGAAAATATAATTTTCATAAATTACGTTACCATGACTATATCTATGGTATTCATGGAAAAATAAGATGTAGTTTCTTACACCTTTATACTCATAGAATCGTCTTAACGTTTCTCAAGTACCACTCGAGGAGAGATTTTTACGTTTTTACAGTAATTTAACTCTAGCTGTTTGATAAGCGATCTCTCGTTAAATTGCTAAAGAAAGTAATAGCTATGAGTTTCATTGTCAGCCACAACCTCATTCACTAAAATTAAATCTTGTTAAATGAAAAACGTATCAACTTTCAGCATAAACTCGAATAGTTCAGAAACTATTTGAGTTAGGTATAGGACACTCTAATACTTTTTGATAGGTATTTGGAAAGCCTATTATTTCGAAATGTTAGATATAGTGTGCTTCATTTAAAATAATAGAGTTTAACACCTTCCAATTTGACTATAATTTCATTCATTTTTTTTTACCACCCTGTATAACTTTTTTGAACGTTGTTTTTCTTTATTACTCAAGACATTACTACTATAATAAGGCGTAAAGATTCATACGTCACATAAATTACTTTTATTTTATAATTTTTTAAATATCTCAAAAATTATTTGAGATAGGAATAGGGCATGTAACATCAACTTATCTTTATTTTAGTTCTACAATCTAAATTTGTCCCCAAATACAGGGTGTTCCATTTAAAAAAATGCAACTTTGGCAACTAACTTTTTTGACAAACCCTGTATATTAAAAAATATTTTAAATCAATCCCAAAAAATTGCCGCAACATATTGATGCGTTCTCATTTGAGAGGCTGTGTCGTATAGATTGGACCATCCTGTATACCACCTTAATACATACATATTGAGACTTTTTTAAATGTTTGATAGTTTTCTTGGTACGTCTATTTGTTTAAAGCATTTTTATTTGTTTGTTGTATCGAATAGTGTCCTTAAGGATAGTCAAATCTCTATTTCTATTATTTGCTTTTCAGCAATGTTTTCTATTAGGTATGCATATTGTCATAATTTGCTTTCTTGTTTTTCATTACCTTATGTCATCTCCTTTCTATTATTGTTGAGTACAGCTTATAAGGTGTTGTTTCTTGACTTATGGATCTGCAGTTATAACATTTTACATACCTTGGTTTTCTTTATATAAGCAGTAAGATATTCACCTCCTAATCCCTTGGAATAGTTTCATTTTCCCACGCTGTTTTACATATTTTTAGCAGCCATTCTTTTCCTGTTCCTTCTAAGTATTTGATTTCATCTGTATCTATCTTCTCTTCTACTACTACCTCTTCTCTGTTTTTTCCCTCTTGAGTGTCTTGAGTTTATTATTTAGTATTTTTTGCAGTTGCTTTTATTTTATTATTTATCGGTTTCTATTTGATCCCTCTTGTTTTTTCCCTCTTGAGTGTCTTGAGTTTATTATTTAGTATTTTTGCAGTTGCTTTTATTTTATTATTTATCGGTTTCTATTTGATACCTCTTTTTATATGTATTTTTTAATACTGCTGTAATTAATACATAGTGGTTTTGCAGTTCTGTTTTATTTTATCTTTGTAAAAGTATATTGGCTTTTGTCGTTTTAACTCCAAATGGTGTCTCCCATTATAATCCCTATCGTTTACTCTCTGATTTTATTTTCAGATAAGTATGAAACCGGTTTTTTCTTTTTTGACTTTTTTCTTGTATATTGGGGTTGTGTGGTAAATCGTCTATATCTAATTTTGATTAATTTACGATATGTTTTTGTTATCATTTTCCTCTGTTCTTGTGTTTTTTTATACTCACAACATAATTGAACTGACTGTCATTGATGTATCATCATCATTGAACTGACACTAAAACACAAGTACGTCTGAATTGTAGTGTTTTTTATAGTTTTTGGTGTTTTCTTTTTTGTTTTAGACAGTAGTAATACTGGAATCTGTTTCAAACTGATTGCATTTGGGGGTTTTTATAATACTAGAATTAATTGATTTAGTTAGATTTTAAATATAATTTTGATATGCAAATAGGCACATTAGAAAAGGACATTTGTATTTATAATTACAAATTTAGGGGCTTGTCAATTTTAGATCAAATTCAACGTGCATTTTAAATTTTATACACTAGATACCTGTGAGAAAACGTAAGTTTAAACAAAGGATTATTTTTGGGCTTTGTGTATTGAATAGTTTAGAGTAAGTTCGGTAAATGAAATGAAAATTGTAGAAAAAGCACGTGCCATAATCGCTTTTTTATCGCATTCCAACAAATGCAGGCTTTGTCTTCGTGCGGATTATATTAGAGGAACCAGAGAGTAACGTCGCTTTCTTTCATTAAGTTCAAACGAAAAACTTTTCCATTAAAGATTGGTTCAACAATCAAAAAACGGTTTGTATGGGATATGATGCATCGGTTGGATTTGTTCTCATCGGACAGATTGTGGGGGGCTAAAACACCTGCTTAGTTTTTCAATCTACTGTAAATGTTCCTGGATGGTCGACCGAGGATGGTTAAACGATGTTTAACCCTTCTTTGATTGTTTGACATGGATTTGGTTTTACTTCTGGTCTTGGCATGTCGTTGCCTAATGTTGTTTGTCTTCCTGATCGATAGAAGTCAGAAGGATTAAAATTACCGGATCTGAAGTTGGAAAACCATTTTTCGCTGATACGTTACCACCCTTGCGAAACTCAATTAGCCTACAACGCCGGATATTCACACTGTATACCATTAAATGAATCTACCAAATAAAACAAGAAACCGAAATCAAATTATCACGTGTGATATCGATTCTACTTCCCATATTTGTTTAAACATATCCGATTCTGCTTATCATATAACGATAACTTATCATCGACTCTAAACAAACTCAATTTCACGTTCAAAAGTACAATTTTTATCTAAACTACAATCCAAAAGATATTTAACCTTATATATTTATTATCTTGACTTACGATGAGCACTGCCAGACCCGCATTCAGTGTAGCTGGTGTAAAGTAAAAAATATCAATACTATTTGTAAATATTTAATAAAGCTCAGGTATAGACTTTTTCAACAACTAAATTATATTATTTGATGTATTAACTCATTTTTTTACCTTAAAATATCAGCAAAATTGAAAATGACGTGTTCAAAAATTTAAATAAAATTTTCTCTTCCAATTTTCCTACGTACACTAAACATATAATTTCCTATTTTAAAATTGCTTACGCGTCCCTAAGGTATTTTTCGAATATAAACGTTTAATATTAACAAAAGTTATACTGTTTCAGAGCACATGACGAAGAAAGAGGTTTATGATGAATTTGACGGTACTGTCGAGGAAATTGGAGACGATAGCGAAACAGGATTACCTCAAACTTACGTAGTAATAAAATTTAAGAAAAATATCAATCATAAAACATTGGAATGGATAGTTGATAAAATTCGTGATCAGAGAGGTAATGGTGGAGGTGAATTGTTGGTGTTAAAGCAACCGTACAATGAAAAGGAGGTAATTACTTTCTCTTTATACCGATACAGCTTTTATGTAATGAAATATTTTTCTTTTATACTACATGCTTTTATTTAATACATTTTATTAGTTTATTCATATTGCGAAAAAATTGAAATTAATGTTTATTTGTTTAGCAGTTAAATGATGTGTAGTATAATCAGTTAAGGATAAGTATTATTACCTAATATGTATTCGAAAACTTTTTAATAATTAATTTAACTTCACGTCAATTTCTTCATTAATTCATTAGTAGATAATTACACAAATTCTCGTGATCCTACGTTTAAGAATAATGTAAAAGTCGAATCATTTGTGAAAAAAATTGAAATAAAAAAAAATCAATTTACATGAAAAAATTAAATAAATTGTACAATGTATTTCCGTTAAATTATACAGGGCTTCTAGCGGTAGGTGACCTATTAGAGAGATCTGCTAAACTATTTAATACGTCATTCTGAACACTTGGTTATAAGAGTTTTCAAAGTTTAAAATAATTTCAAAAACGACATACGTTCGGTTTTACCGGAAGACTGACTTTGTTATTTTAAGTTGAACACTCGCTATATTATTATTGTTTAGGATTTCTTATCAAATTTAAAGTCAACTTTCATTAAGGTCTTGTATGTGTAAATTTTGCCAAGTTTTAGTTATTTCGATTTATTTCCAAATTGTCTGGAAAAGAGCCATAACGTCTGAAATTTATAACGTCGCTGTTAGAACCAATAGAAAATATTTGTGAAGAATTGTTTTACATAATCTTCCATAAAATCGACGTTAACTTTTAGAAGTTTGCCTCTTTTCCAGCTAATTTGCAAATAAATAAAAATAACTAAAATTTACACATACACGACCTTAATGAAGGTTGACTTTAAATTTGATAAGTAATCCAAAACAATAATAATATACCGAGTTTTCCATTTAAAATAAAGATAAAGATATTTATTTTGCTATTATCACATATCGTGCTTGCAGTCGTCAAATTTAGACAAAACGTCTATATATATATACAGGGTGCCCATAATCTATCTCATAACATGGGTAACTTTCTTAATATGCAAAATAGGTAATCGGTTAAATTAGGAAAGTTGGGCAGAATTACAAGCAAAATGTTAAACTTTTTTCAAATTTGACATATGTCTTCAACTTTTTGAAATTTTGTGAAAAAACTGAAAACAGTCGATTTTTTTAATGTTGTCCTGTTCCACTACTACTTACTTTAGAACTGAACTAAAAATGACATCTTATACATATTTTTACGTAGAATTCGATAAAATTACTCAAAATGTCATAACCCTCTTGATTTTCGAGATATAACACAAACTTACATTTTTTAAATGGCAATCATAGTTGGCTGTGATCTTATTAAATAGCTTTTGTTTTTGCGATTTCATTTATATAAGGTTCGATATACTTTACTCTTGTATTTCTATTTAAATGCCCAAAATTGTGTTGTTGATACCATTAAGGAACAAAATGATTTACAAGTTAGTTAAACTTGAAACAAAAATTTATATTGACAATATAATACCACAAGTAGGTACTATTAATGGTTTGTAATTATGTTCTATTTCAATAATGTACAAAAGACATAAAAGTTCATATTAAATGTTCGAAATGGCCCCCGTTAACCAATATGCACATTTGACATCTTCTAACCATCTCTCTATGCACTTTTTCCAAACTGCGAGGACGAATTCTTCTAATAATCAACCTAATTCTATCTTTTAATTCTTCTACATTATTGGGTTTTTCATTGTACACCCTGTCTTTAACGGTTCCCCACAAGAAAAAATCGAGAGGTGTGATATCAGGTGTTCTTGCCGGCCAATTAATAGGACCTGAATTACCGATCCAGCTCGGAAAACGTTCGGAAAGATATTCAGAAACAGCTCTAAAATTATGAGCAGGAGCACCATCATGTTGGAAATGAGTAAGATTTTGTACCACATTTAATGGCAGTTCATCTAACATGTCTTCCAAGTCATTTTGAAGAAATTCTAAATATCGCCTTCCATTTAAATGGTAATTGTAAAAGAACGGACCAATTATTCTGCTACCGAGGATGCCACACCACACATTTATTGAAAAAATATGTTGATCTCGTCTCTCAACAGTAACATGAGGGTTGTTCTCAGACCAATAGTTATTATTATGTCTATTAAATACACCGTTATTGGTAAATTTTGCCTCGTCAGTAAATAAAATTCTGCGCGAGAAATATGGATCGTTGTCAGTTTCTCTTAAAACCATCGAGCGTAATTTAATCTTCTCTCTGAGTCGGCTGGATACAAGGTGTTGCCGATATGAAATTTATACGGCTTCAATCGATTTTGTTTTAAAATTAAACGAGCTTTTTCTGTAGAAGTACCACACTCACTTGCAATTTCACGGGTAGATGTTTTTGGTTTATAATTTACATATGCCAAAACTCTTTCTTCGTCTTCTTGATTAAACTTTTGCTTAGCTTTTGGTTTCATAAATGATCCGTATAGTTTTAAATTATTTTCCAGTTTGGAAAAAAGTCTTTTATCTGGTTGTCTTCTTTCCATATATCTTTGCAAATACATTTCACTGGCTTCATTACTATTTCTGTTGCTAGCATAATAACAAAAAAGCATGTCGTTTCTCTCTTCATGTGAATACATTGTTTATTTTGAGAATTTTATGTTTTTAAAATAAATCACCGTGAATAATACAACTTACTTATGTAAATCAAATTATTTAGTTGACGACACAGGCTTTTGTTTCAACAGGTTTTTGTTTGAAGCATTTGTTTCCATAGCCTGCCTGTGTATTATTTTGCAGCTTAATTGTATCAATAAACTACTTTTATCATTTACAAAAAAATGTAAGAGTAAAGTATATCGAACCTTATATCAATGAAATCGCAAAAACAAAAGCTATTTAATAAGATCACAGCCAACTATGATTGCCATTTAAAAAATGTAAGTTGGTGTTATATCTCGAAAATCAAGAGGGTTATGACATTTTGAGTAATTTTATCGAATTCTACGTAAAAATATGTATAAGATGTCATTTTTAGTTCAGTTCTAAAGTAAGTAGTAGTGGAACAGGACAACATTAAAAAAATCGACTGTTTTCAGTTTTTTCTCAAAATTTCAAAAGTTGAAGACATATGTCAAATTTGAAAAAAAGTTTAACATTTTGCTTGTAATTCTGCCCAACTTTCCTAATTTAACCGATTACCTATTTTGCATATTAAGAAAGTTACCCATGTTATGATATAGATTATGGGCACCCTGTATATATATATAGACTAGATTATAAAATATATACAAATATAATACAATACTAATACTGTTTTTTGTTGCACTTTAATTTTTAAAGCACTAGTGCACCGCTGTGCCAGAATAGAAATTTTTATTATTGGGTTCTAATAAAAACAATAAACATTTAACATTAGTTTAATATTATACCTAAACCCGAATGAGTCGAGCGAGCTTAACATTCTTTACATTAGTAAATTTCAACAAGAACTGACGTTAAAATTATTTTAAAAAAGCTCCTAAGTATGACTGAAGAACTAGTGTACGCTGCCATTGGTTGGCTTAAAAAAACAATATGTACATTAGACGGTACTAATCTTACAAAGACAAGTTTGAAACGGGTGTGTTATTGTAAAAGCTTAAAGTACGAAAGGATTATTTAAAATGTATAAAAGTACAAAACTATACGTACGAGGATATATTGAAAAATTCTTTGCCTACTATAGAACCAAACAAAATTTCAATGTCAAAATATTTTATTACTCAACATATTCTCCTCTTAATTGGATACATTTATTACAGCGAACCTGCAAAAATTTTTCTTCTTGCTCTGCAAACCAGACCTCCACAGCTTCTATTACCTCCTTGTTAGAAAAAAAGTACGAACTTTTTTTCAGTTGAGGAAGGAGGTGATAGTCGGACGGAGCCAAATCGGGTGAATAAGGGGGTGTTCTAGTAATTCAAACCTTAGATCACGAATTTTTTGCATGGCAACATGAGATTTGTGTGCAGGGGCGTTGTCCTGCAAAAACAAAACCCCTTTGGATAGCTTTCCGTGTCTTTTCTCTTTAATATTTTCCCGTAGAGTGGTCAGTAATGTCGAATAGTAATCTTCAGTTATTGTTCTACCCTTATCCAAAAAATCAATTATAATTACTCCATGGCAATCCCAAAAAACTGAAGCAAAAACCTTTCCAGCCGATTTTTGGACACGAAACTTCTTAGATCTTGGAGAACCAGAGTGTCGCCATTCCATCGATTGTTGCTTTGTTTCTGGATCGTAGAAATGTACCCAAGTCTCATCCATAGTAACAATTCGGTTTAAGAAGTCTACATCGTTTTCAAATCGAGCACAGATCGAACGCGATTCTTCTACCCTTGCACGCTTTTGGACAACATTCAAACATTTGGGGATCCATTTTGCAGCAATTTTTCTCATGTCCAAATTGACGTGAACCATATGATTAACGCGTTCGTATGAAATAATCAGTGCTTCAGATATCCGTTTTAGCCTAATTCGACGGTCTGATAAAATCATGTCATGAACTGCATCGATATTTTCGAGGACTGACACAGAAACTGGCCTTCCCGATCGGTTATCATCTTCAATGGAAAATTTACCTCTTTTGAAGCTTGCATTCCAATTTTTGACAGTCGCATACGAAGGACATTGATCACCAAGGGTATTAAGCATATCTTCGTAAATCTGCTTACCTCTTAACCCTTTTAAATACAGGTACTTGATGATGGCTCGATACTCCAATTTTTCGGTTTTCACAATTTAGGTGGACATCTTTTTTCATTTAATTTATTGCGTGACTCTGGTTTACTTTTTTGACGTGAAACTTTACACTGACACTTCTAATAAGTTATTGTTCGTTGCTATGGTAACGCAATATTTTGTTTATGCAAGGAACTGGTCTAGGCTAACTAGATATCAATACATCCTTGTACAATACAAAATTTAGAAAATATAGATACAATGGGCTGATACAATAACGAGCAAATGCACAAATAATGTACTTAAAATAAAGGAAACTTAAACTATTGTTAACCATAATTCAGTTGTCAACAAATTTAATTAAATAAATCACATGTTAATAACATTGTGGTTTAAAAATTCATCATAACAGTAAAAACACATATTCAATAAATAGTTTTTCATTTTGTTCTTAAATAAATTAAAAAGTAAGTTTTGTACATTTCTTGGTATTTTTATAAAAACGCACACCTATGAAATCAAAACTTTTTCAGTTTTATTCAGGCGTAAATCATTTCTACTTCTTGTGAAGTGTTTGTGATCGCGTATACTAGTTATATCGTTCAAAAATTTTTTTTACATAAAGTAAGGTGTCTAGAATATATATGCATGGAAGAGTTAAAATCGTTAATTCACGGTAATTATTTTTACAGTCGGTTCTATAGTTTAAGTTTGAAATAATTCTGACTGCCTTGCGCTGCAATTTAAATATATCATTCCTCTCTCTAGATCTTCCCCATGCAGTGATTGCGTATGTAATATGTGCGTGAATAAGAGAAAATTATGTCATTTGTAAAACACTTTTTGAAATCAGGCGTCTAAAAATATAAATATTTTTTGATAGTTTTTTACCTAATTTACGACAATGGTGATGCCATAAAAGCTTATCATCTAAATGAAAGCCAAGAAACTTGACACTTTTCGGATTATCACTCCTGTCATAATTCTTTAAAGTAAAAGCCGTATTTTGTGTTTTATTAGTGTTTATACAGAATTCATTACTAGAGAACATTTGAAAAGACAACTTTTCCATTTCTCTGGATTTGTTTATTAAGATGTTAATATTGTTGGATTTTGTAATAAAAGTTGAGTCGTCTGCATAAATTAATTTTTCGACCCGCCTAACTGAACCTTGGGAAACCGTATTTAAATAGTTTGTCATACAGATTTTTGTGTACAACACAGTCAAACGCTTTTAATAAGTCGTAAAAAGCCACATTTGATATTTTGCCTGACTCAAAAACATCGTTAATAATAGTTATTTGTTTTACAATTGCTGACGTAGTAGATTTACTAGATCTATATGCAAATTAATTTTCATTTATTAATTTGTTAGATTCAAAATCACACACGATTTGTTTTTTTTTATAATAATTTCAAAAATCTTTCCTACTACCGGTATTATTGATATTTCTCCCTTTTTCAAAACAGGAGTGATTTTTGACTGTTCGGAAAACACCTTCCAATATGCATCTATTTATACAATTTGTCAACGGGATTAGGATTGTATTTAAAACCGAGTTTATAAGTTTTGAATTCATTCTACAGGGTCACTGGTAATTGGATACATTCCTTTGGAGATCTGATAGAACAAGAGGTAAGGAGTAAATTTAACCCTAATATGTATTATACAAAACTCAATGAATTTTGAGATATTTCGATTTTTAATTTTTCTTAAAAAAGTTGATGTTAATATGTTAAAATGTAATTTTCAAAAAATTTACCCCAACTTTGTTGCCCAACACTATGGTCTTCCGTATGGAATAAAAAATATCCCTTAGCATTTCCATCATGTGATAATTTCAAAGAAAAACTTGTACAAAATAATTTTTCAAAATCAGATGTGATAATTCTTTGAGGATTTTTCAAATAATTCTCAACGTTTCTTGCGTGCAAATTGTGTTAAAACTTCCTTGTTGCAATAGCTATCGAACAAGCTGCGAATCTTACAACAAACCCTTAACAGTTCAAAAAAAATAGTAAAAATGAAGCAGTCGATGGAATTTATTTAACTGCTGCCCACCATTAGACCTTATACATAGAAGTTAGCTGTAAATTAAATTAACAATAAGTACATTAGTACTTAATTTTTATAAATCTTGTTCAAAATGGGAGCCCCTATTACGTATACATGCACGGCAGCGTCTTCTTGTTTCTGTTTTGCCACTCTGGTGGTCAATGTATTCCGTATGGATACGGCAGCGTCGACTATTCTTTGTCTAAGGTAAAGCCTTGTATTGACTAGGGTTGCGTATACTATATCTTTCATACGACCCCATACAAAGTAATCCAGAGGAGTTAAATCTGGACTTCGCGCTGGCCAAACTATTGGGCCTGCTCTTCCAATCCAACCGTTAGGGAAACGTTCATTCAGCAAATTCCGTACCGTCAGCCTATAATGCGCTGGACAACCGTCGTGCTGAAAAATCATTCGCGCTCTGGCGGCTAAAGGAACATCTTTTAGACGCTCCTGCAGGTGATTTTCTTGAAAATCTTCATAGATCTCTTCGTTTAAATGTTGAGGTAAAAAGTAAGGCCCTATTAAATAGCGGCCAACAACTCCCATTCATACATTTTCTGAAAACTTCCTTTGGAAACTAGTTTCCCTTATTAAATGTGGATTTTCTTCCACCCAATAGTGCATGTTATGAACATTGATTATGCCCTCGCGATTAAATTTAGATTCGTCCGTCCATAAAATGTTGGTTAAGAAGTTTTCATCCTCTGCATTTGAATTTAACATAAAGCGGCAGAATTCTAATCTCCTTCCAGGATCACCTTCATCTAAGCCCTGGACAGAGGTATAATGGTAAGGATGGCATGCAACTCCGCATATCGTAGACCAGATTTTCCATTGTGACGCACTAATTTGCCGCACCACTTTAGCAGTTGAAGTGCCTGGGTTATCCTTAAAATGGATTAATATTTCTTCCTCATCATCTGGTTGATATACGATAGGAGCACCGGCGTCCACTCGCTGACGTTTTACTGGACCATTTTCTGCGACATTTAGATATGTCGTACTAAATACACGAACATTCGGTGTGCGACGGTTTGGAAAGCGACGTTCATATTCCCGACGAGCTTCTGCAGCATTCTCATCGCAATATCCGTATACAAATAAGATGTCGGCGTATTCTGCATTGCTATAAGCGGCCATTTCAGTTAAATAACAATAACAACGAAAATCTGCAAAACCGAACCTAAAGAACTTAATACAACTAGTTATAACAAAGAATCTTCAAATATGAACTTAAGACTGTCAAAAGTTATACGAGTGAAACGTCATGTTCTACCTTCAGTTGTTTATCCGCCCACTTCACATGGAAAACGTATAAGGTCTAATGGTGGACAGCAGTTAAATAAATTCCGTCGACTGCTTCATTTTACTATTTTTTTGAACTGTTAAGGGTTTGTTGTAAGATTCGCAGCTTGTTCTATAGCTATTGCAACAAGGAAGTTTTAACACAATTTGTACGCAAGAAGCGTTGAGAATTATTTGAAAAAACCTCAAAGAATTATCGCATCTGATTTTGAAAAATTATTTTGCACAAGCTTTTCTTTGAAATTATCACATGATGGAAATGCTAAGGGATATTTTTTATTCCATATGGAAGACCATAGTGCTGGGCAAGTATTCCATCAAAAAAGTTCCACAAAGTTGGCGTAAATTTTTTGAAAATTACATTCTAACATATTAACATCAACTTTTTTAAGAAAAATTTAAAATCGAAATATCTCAAAATCCATTGAGTTTTGTATAATACATATTAGGATTAAATTTACTCCTACCTCTTGTTCTATCAGATTTCCAAAGAAATGTATCCAATTACTAGTAACCCTGTATATATGTCTTTACTCTTACTGGCCGACAACGTTTTTATAGTATCTCTAACATTATTATAGGAAACACTTCTAAATAAAAACTTATTGCTAATTTCATAGAAGTTAATATAAGAGGTTTCAGAAATGTTATGAACATGCTCTATCAACTTGTACGAACTTTGAGTAAAAAACTCATTCATATCATTTGGCGATAAAACACATTTTGTGTTTGATTTGGATATTTTACCGCTAGTGAAACTATTCATAATCTGCCAAGCTGATTATAAATTGATTTAAGATTTTTAAGGTCATTACAAATGTTACTGTCCTTGTTTTTTGAGAAATTTCAGTTAGAAAGAACAAATCTGTTCCCTGATAGTTTTGAGTTTGGAGGTGAACTATAAGGGTTGACTTCCGTTTGCTGCCTTAAAATGTACCCGTTTTTTTTCAAAAGAGTCATTTTATGCTCTAAGTAACATTTTATAATCAGTTGTAACACGTTAAAAAATTGTCAAATAGTAGTTCTGCATTCTCAATGTCATTTAAAAATGACCAGTTGACGTCATTTAAATAATTAAAAAACTGATTCTACTTCCGGTAAAATCGGAAGTCTATCGTTTTTGAAATTATTTAAAATTGAGCTGCCATCTTTGAAAACAAAGTTTCCATAAAACATTTGACATTCTAACAAATTATACTAGTATAGAAAAATGTGATTGGAATTGGAAATAATCGCGCAAACGGAAACCATCACATAGGTTTTTAGGGGATTCCTTGCTGAATATTAGTTTTAGTTTTGTCAATCTAGACCCTCTCCAAACTTCCTAATAATCGTAAAAAAAGGTTAAATTTCTTTGATCGGCTATAACTCGCGATGCCGTGCTCGTACAAGTGATCATCTTGCCGAGGTATTTGGGCGCTAGAATATCAGCTCTTTCGACCAAACTAGAAAAATTGATATTATTGGAGATGTAAACTCGAAAATGAGTTTTTAAAAAATAAATGAATTTGCTTGGATTAGCCGAAATTACGAGTACAGGAGTCTCTGAAAGACACCCATTCTATTTAGTTTTTGACGTCCGACATTTTTGGTCCTATCCCGCTAATTAACTGGACTGACATTTAACTTAACCTAATTTATTATTATTATTATTATTATATATAGAAGAGTTGCTGAGGCAAACCTATTTAGCAACTTAAAAGTTTTTAAGTTATATATATGTATTCGATAGGATTGTGTTTTTACTATTACTTACTTGTGTGTTTTATCATATTCTTTTTTAAAAGCATAAACTGTAGTTGAGTTAACGGTTGTGTTATTTAATTTGTTCCAATTTTCAAATGTGCGATTCATTAAAAAGTTTTGTCGGAAAGATATCTTAAATTTTTCTTTTTTGAGTTTGAAATTGTGCCCTCTTAGTCGGGAGTCGGATTGTAATTCCATGAATTCTGAGGTATCTCCTGGCCATTGATTGTGCGTTATTCTAAACACTTGAATTAAATCTGCTCTGTTATAGCGATTGCCCAATTCACAAAATTGCAAAACTATTAATCGTTCACAATAAGGCTTATATTTACAATCAACAGGCCACCTTATCACTGCATGTTGTACTCGATCAATTAAACGTACATCTTTGAGGTAATGAGGTGTCGAAACTGGCACAGCATACTCTAAATGGGGTCTAATATACAGTTTAAAGATTCTCGAACATAATTCAGGACTTGGTTTGGAAAAAACTATTTTAACCGAATGTAAAACCGCAAAGCTTTTTTTAGCAGCTTTAGCACTCTGATTGCTCCAAGTTAGCTTGTTATCAACAAGTACACCCAAGTCGTTTTGACATGTAACCTCAACTATGTTACAGTTTCCAAGCCGATATATCTGTTTAGGGTTGTTGTAGCCCATATACAACACAGAACATTTTTCATGATTTAGGCACAGAGACCACTGGTTACTCCACTCAGTTACAAGATATAGGTCGATTTGCAATGGGTCTATTCCACGTGACGTCACAAGTAATAGTGGGAGTGACAATAACAGCTGTTTGGTGGGTAAACAAACAGTGACAGCATCAATCTTTAAGTGCATTAAATTTTGATTGCAATATTCTTTGTACACAAAAGTATTATAATTATTTAATAGTTAGAATCCGTTTTATTAATTATTTAGTTTTGAGTTGTTATCCATCTTATGATTAACTCTAATCCTAATGAAATTGAGTTGCAGTCAATAAAATTTATTTAATTGTCCTCAAAAATATAAGGGTATACTCACCTGCAGAAGTTGATGCCCTGTAAATGGCCTTAGTACCTTATGTAAGGCTGATTCGCAACCAGCTTCTTTATACTTTTGGAGAAAATTAATTACATCACTTCGTGAAAAAGATGCGGTATCCCTTTGAGTAGTTGTAGTGCGTGCTTCAACTCTTAAATGACTTTTCCATAAAGATGATGGTGTGCTAAAATCGATCTCATCGATTGGCAAATGAATGTCGATTTGCTTCGGGGTAATCCAGTATGCCAGCCTGTCCGTTACAGATTCTGAAGGTTTTCTTACCAAGAGGGCATACAGAACAGCAGCAACATGGGTGCACACTTCTCCTAGACCTGCCTTGCAATCGCAATGTACAGATACAATTTTGCCACCACCGTCCAAAATATACCACGGTTTAAGTGGTACTTCACTTAAACGTTCAGAGTGCAACACCTGTAAATTGCATAATTTATTCAAACTATATACGTAAACTTATACAATAAAATACCTTTCCTACAAATAAAAAATGTTCTGATATTTTAACAACTTTAAGGTCTCTGACCCAATTACACACAACTTGTGAAAACGCTGCAATGCTTTTGTGTGCTTTTATTTCTTGTTGTGTAAATGGGCTTGCACGAAATAGAAGATATTCCATAATATCTTCTTTTGTTATTTGAGGAGCTATCTCCAAATCGGTTGAAAAACCTTTTAGTTATAACACATAAGGGTCCACATTATTAATCACAGATATTTTGTCTCTGTATCGTTTTTGATTATCTACACTAAGTTCGTTAAAGTATTTACTACACTTAAAATTCATTTTAAATAATGCCGAGCAAAACACCAACAAAACACATGAGCATAAAACGTTATGTTTTACTATATGATCGAAGTGTTTTACCCCCAAACAGCTGAGAGACGCCATATTGATGACGTCAATGGAAATAACCCATTGATTATTGAATTTTGAAGCGGTAAAGATTTTTATGTCATCTGCATAAGCTGAAAAATTGCATTTTAACATATTTAGTAGGTCAGCTGTGTAAAGAACAAATAATGATGGACCAAGTACCGAGCCTTGAGGCACGCCACTTGTAACTCGTTTCTTTTCCGATAGTACAGAATCTACTCTAACTGGAAACATTCTTGATGACAAAAACGCTTTGATCCAGTTTAAGATAAGTCCTTGAATGTCAAATCTTTCAAGTTTATATAGCAATAAAGAATGCGACACCCTATCAAATGCTTTACTGAAATCTAGATAAACGATATCGACGGTATTTCCTGTATCTAGCAACTTGGTCCATTTGTTACACGAAGTAAGTAAATTTGTAACTGCAGATCGGCCAGGTATAAACCCATGTTGGTTTACTGGTATGACTTTTTTATTTTGTAACAATTCGAATAATTGTCTAACTAAAACTTTTTCAAAAAGTTTACACATAGTGGATGTTAGACTAATAGGTCGGTAGTTATCTGCTATACGCTTATCTCCCTTTTTATATATTGGTGTAACAATGGCTTCAAGCCATTGTGTTGGCAATTTGCCACTTACTAACGACGTTTGAAAAATTCTGCATAGAGGAGCAAGCAAACTTTGGCAGCATACCCTAATGGTTTTTCCATTGAGGCTATCAGGACCAGGCGCAGAGTTGACAGGCAGTTTATTAATTTCGTTAAAGACAATTTTTCAGTAATAAAAATATTTGAAAAGGTGTCGGAATATGTAACATAAGTGTGAATTATTGTAGGTCTGTTGTTGTTTACATGTGAAGTGAACGTTTCTGCCAGAACATTTGCAGTTTCAAGGTAGCTCTCACAGAAAGCTCCGTTAAAGTTATTTACTACTAGAACACTGACTCGAGAAGAAAGATATTTACGCAAATGACTATAAAAAGCTTTAGGTTTGTTTAGTAAAATGTTTTCAAACTTCGTTTTCTTTTCAAAAATTTTGTTTTTCAAAAGATTAGAAAAATTACGATGTACACTCATGAAATTTAAAACTTGGACACCACAATTTTTGTAAACAAAAGTTTGCACATTGTGAAGCGGTCTTAAGGGTATCATTTACAATTCTAACAGCAGGTAGTCTCAGCAGGGGTTATCTTATAGAAGGATTGTAGAATGAATCATTACACTAAGCACGTTTTAGAAAATAGGTAATTTACGTTGCTTACTTAATTTTTTCCTTTAAAGAATATATTTAAAGGTATCGCTAATTAAACACCGAAGCTCGATTAATTTTCGAATCAAAATTTTGTTTAGGAAATGTTTACAAAATAAAATTAGAAATAATTTTGATTTAAAAAGCGTCTACAAGCAATAACTTTTAAATTAAATCAAAAAACTAAACATGGTTATTTGGGTTGACTGATTATTACTTATTTTTAAATAAAGTTAACCTACTAATTATTGTAAGTTATTAAAAAAATCATTAAACTCTCTATTCATAATATTTAGTCCTTACAAAATGTATATTTTATGACGTTTCATTTTTTCTGTAGTGAATATAAAAAGTGAAAATAAAAACTAAGGCAATTCTTATTGTCAACGTATATATTTAGTTTTTTGACAAGAATTTATTACATAATTATAATTAAGATACCAAGTTATAGTTTAAAATTAAATGAAAACTTTTTTTTAAATAAAGGTATTACTATATAAATAAATATAAGAAATCAATAATGGGTGTGACCTCCATTATTATTGATACATTCTTGGAGGCGTCAATATAATTAATTAATATTAATTAGTGCATTACGGTTTACTAGTATAAAATTTAGCCCTTGTTGTCTTCGGATAACAGCAAGTATTCGAACCCAAACATTTTCGATAATGTTAAAATCTGGGCTTTTTGCTGGCCAGGGTAACAGCTCCAAATTATTTGCTTCTATCCAGTTGCGCACAATGTGTAAATAGTAAATGGAATCTACTAACGTAACGTTAAGTCGTTAATTATAGTTACATAACTCTCCTTTCATAAGATATAGTTCATATTAATATGCTTATTGTAAAGCTTCGTACACATCTGAACAACAAACCGAGGAACAAACAAAACAACGAACCGAACGGCAATCGGAACATTAATTTGGACGGTGCTACGTACGAATTTTAGAACAGATTCGCAAGTCCTGATTGTTCCACGAACGGTTTGCGGCGTTCCCGCAACTTGTCGGTTTTTTCTCCGACATCAAAGAAAATGCGCGCAAATGCGTTTGTAGGTTTGAACGAATCTAAACAAAACGGCGAACAAACTTATGCGGGAGAATTAAATTATTTATTTCTTGTCCTCCCTTTTGTGTTTTTGTTGTGTATTAAGATTATATCGTCAGCATATGCATATATTTAAAAGTTTTTCACATTAGACATGTCGGATGTATATATAATAAATAATAAGGAACCTAAGATAGATCCTTGAGGGACTCCAGACGAAATTATTTGAGTAGAGGACAAGTTATTTTTAACATGAACTTTCAATGTGATTAGTTAGATAAGAATCGAAAAAGGACACAGCAAGCTTATCAAAACCGTAATATCTACGTTTGCTTTAGAATAATCAAGCAAAACCATAAGAACAGCAAGCTTACTAACTATCACTCTAAAGATATTGTCCGTCAAATTTAAGAGCGCTGTAGTTGTACTGTAAGCTTTACAAAATCCATATTGATATATAGGTAAAATATTGTTACTATTTAGATAAGATACAATTTGCAAATGAATAATTTTTTCTAGAATTTTTGAGAAAACTGGTAATAAGCTAATAGGGCAAAGATCAGCTATGCCAACAGGAACCCGTACTTTAGGTACAGCACAAACAACTCAGCTTCCTTCCATTTTTCTGGGGAATAGGTCCCGCGCGAAAAAACGACGAAATGCACCCTAGCGTTTCCGGAATGCAGAAAGTGACTAGAAAACGAATTACATCCATTGTAGTGAAGATGGAAATGCATCAAAATAGGACTCACAGCAGTGGCGACAACCGACAACGTCGCACCTTCGCAGCTGCTTTCACAATTGTTGAGCAAAGGCACAGGGAGCTGCCAATTGCAAGACAGTTGTAAAAAAAAACTTGGTTGCATGGACTGTAATGTGTTACAATTGTGGCGGAGAAAATAGCAACAAATCGATTGTTCTTGAGTCCGAAGAAGACGTGTTGGATTTGAATGCGCATCCTAGCAGCTCACAGAATGAAGAAGAAGACGAATATTTTGAAAACATCGCTGATTCTGATGTTAAAGACGAGGAAATTGTCAAAGAGAAGTTATAGAACTATTACCGCTGTTTCTCCGGTATCTCGAAAATATCGATTTTTCAAGGTCGGTGGTCGTCATGATCACTGACCTCGAAAATATCGTACGTGCGAAAAGGATTCAAAACAGTCCGCGTTTGAATTTCTGCCCGGTTTTGTTTGAACTGGAACAGTTTTTGGTCCATATTGTAAAAAGTATCAATTTCCCGAATTCGTAAGTACACGTGGGAAATGAACGCAAAAAGCAATCTTTAAAAATTTGTCTCTTTGCAATTAGCAACATTAACGTAAAAGTTGGGAGAGCGTTTCAACTGATTAAGTAGGGAGAAAGTATTGTCGAGTTGTCGTTTGACCAGTGAGGATCACAATTCAAATTCAATCACAAGTTTTAATAAAATATTATATACAGTCCACATTAGCAAGTCCATTCAACAACTATGTTATATCTTAAAAAAATAACAATCTGAGCAATTCGCGGGATAAAACCAATCTGATTGCGCTAGCGTGGCATTCTGTCATTTTTTGACACGAAAATGGGCCGCGAGAGGAAAATTGGCAACGCCATAACTCGAAAAATGTCGGTCCAATTAATTCACGGGATAGGACTAAAATGTGGGTCGTCAAAAACTGAACAGAATGGCTTTTAGAGACTTATGAACTTGTGTTATTTCGCCAATCCAAGCAAATCCAGTTGTTCCTAAAACCAATTTTTGAGCTTATATCCCGAAAAATATCGATTTTTCCAGTTTGGTCAAGAAAACTAAAATTGTAGCGCACAAAACACCCGCTAAAGCATCACGTTGGATCACTTATACGAACACGGTACCTATCGCGAGTTTTAGCTGATCAAAAAAAATTTATCTTTTTTGCGATTTTGGGGGAGTTTCGGCTGAATCGAATCCCAGAAACTTAGATTTATATTCAGCTTTGAATCCCCTACAACTCAATGTAGTTTTTTCCGTTTGTGCTATTATTTCCCACTTACTCCCTTTTTCAAGACAATTTCCCAGGATTTCAGTAAGAATCAAATTAAATAAACACATCAATATTATTCAATTAAATAAACAAACACTTAATTTAACCAATTTAAAGATATATCTACTGTACATGTTCCCGTAAATAACAAATAGCATTTTTCGAAAATCTACTACAACAATATACCGGCTCATAACAGAAAGTGGTTGCATTCTGTATTGCTTACGATACAAACTTAAAAATTTGAGGTCTTAGGGCCAAATTCAGGAACGCCACTAAGACTATTCTTAAATCATCTGAGGCGTTTGTCAGAATAGGTTATGTTTACAATGCAACGGTCGCCGGTCGGCTCTCAATTCTAAATAGTCTAGTTATGTTTATGAATAACATTTTGAGGTTAAGTGACGATTTAATCTGAGTTTGAGTGTAGATTGAGGGTAAGTATATCTCTGAATTTAGCCTTTATACTAAACAGAACTGCAAATTTACTATTATTATATAATTCAGGGAGAAATGGCCCACTTTTTTTTAGTCATGTAAATTAGAGAGAGATAGACAAATATTGGAGGAAAAAATTAAACAAAGACTTTGAGGTATAGTTTTTTATATTAAAAATATAAAAGTAATACAAAAACAACTAAAGTGTATTTCATAGAGTAACAAAAAAAATTAAGACTATTGCAAAAGTCATCTTAGTCAGTATGTGTGGGTGAGTTGACTCACATACCAGAGTGTTATGACTTACTTCCTGATTCCGCTTTTTAGACAGAACTTTTCCACATCTACCACACAAATTAAGGTACTTAGAGCAACTCTCATCTTTTTTAGTTGTAAAATTATACTTTTTACCGAACCCTGTACTTTCAGTTTTGTCTTCTTCAACTCAATTACTTCACTAGATTCATTGTATTCAACTTCTTTAGATGAAGGAGATGAAGTATACATTTTCTTTCACTTCGCTCGCTTCTCGCTATCTTCTATCCTTGTCTTTTCTTTTTTCCCTCAACTTTGTTTTTTCTTTAGTTTATATTGAAACTACTTACTTTGAACGTTTCTTTGCCTCCGCTAATCTTGATGTGGAAGGTAAAGAGGAAATATTGTCCAAAATTTTACTAGGCATGATTTCATTAAGTGTAGAAATAGTCTTTTTTGGACTAGTGTTTGATTGATTTTTGGTGGTGGCAGAAGATCCTGGTTGCTGTTGACTTTGACATTTTTGATTGAACTCCTGGTTGGAGCGCAAACGGAGGTCTTGGTTGAGGTGTAAAGAAACTATTATTGACCGGCTTAGCATAATCCGGAACTATATTTCGATTAAAAAGATAAATCCCGCCAGTTGATTTTGACTACCCTCTGTTAGCAGTTTGCTAAAAATTATGCGATTTTGTAGAGTCAGTTTTTATAAATATATTGGAAGCGGCATTAAAATATTATTTTAATGACTTAAACAAGATCTGTCGAAAACCTGCAATAATTGAGTGGTGTGGTTAGGTAAACAAAGTAAAATAATTTCATTCTGCGTTGAATATTCAAACATTTCCACAAAATTGCAATGGCAGAAGTGCCATCTAAAGTAAAAATCACTTTACCATGTGGTTTCCGCAGAACAAAGTGATTTTTAAACTAATTGAGAAATATGTCTTTTTCGTTAATGAAGACCTTCGACCCAAGTGGCATGTCTATTTCAAATTCTTGTTTCTTGTACTTACCTTTGAGTATGCAAGAAGGAGGTAGAAAATTTCCTTCGGCATTACAGCAACAAATAGCAGTAATTGCCCCTCCTTTTTTTAGGTGAAGTGATCGTAGGGACATTTTTTGAGCAGTAACAGAAGTTTGTTATTAAGCTGAAGCCCAGTTTCATCTATGTTAAATAACTGATTTGGTTTGTTTATTAGATAATTTTCTAAAAGCGTTTGCTCTAGCAGTTAAAAGTAATTTTGTAAACCTTTCTGTTCAATCCCTGCGCTCTTGCTAAAGAGAGGCCCTTCAACTTCCGAATGCTTCGTTAAAAAACTATGCAGTTCTTTATTAAATGAATGTTTTAGTCCAATTGTGTCAGTCTGAAGCCATTTCCCTGATGCTTTCTCTGGTTGGTGAAAACCGGTATTACCGCTCATTTTTCCACAATTTATTGCATCCACTGCTGATTGCAATTTTGTTTCTGTCTATAAGCCGCGACTGCAATTTCTTTTTCTGTGTATCCCGACCTGATGTCGAGTCATCTACTTCGGGAGAGGTGGCTCGCTTTTAAATTTGTAAATGGCAACTAAGGAAAAGAGGTGAAATACGTATACATAACCTCAAATACCTATTGGTACGTGCATATAACTTGAAAAAGTAAAATGTTATGCGAAACATAAAAAATCGGTCATATGTACTTACCCTTCGAACACTTTTATACAAGTTAAAATTTAAAAGCTTCATTATACGATAAAAATCGTTGAAACTCACTGAAGGTACAACACAACTTGCACCAGTAAACAACAATCACCTAACAAGCGCAGTTGTCGCGGTCACTGAAAAATCTGAACAAGTCATCTAAATCGCTGAGCCATTCTGCCAGAATTACCTATTGATAGGTAACTATTGTGGGTTCTATGGGATTTAACAATAATACATTTCTTTTCTAAAATTTATGTTACTGAAATTTTATCGAGTATTTATAAGTAAAAAGGAACTTATTCTATTTACGAAGGTTGCAAAAATGTTTTAGCCAATTTTTTGAAAATTATTTATTAATTAGACGTTTCGTTTTTTTCCAAATAAAAGCTTCAGCAGTATAGACAAAATACAAATATAGTATAACAATTACACTAGGACATAAAATTAAATTTTACAAAAATTCTTACATATTCTGAAATTTTGTTTTGTTTTTAAAACACTAATAAATCGTTTATTTTTAAAACAATTCTTTTTAAAAGTTAGCATCACGATCGAATCAAAAATGTCTTAACTTTTTATATTACTATAGAAAATTTGTAGTTTTGTCTAGTAATTTTCAAGTTTTTAAAAGTTACATTCTGTTGTTATCCGGTATATACACGGTGTTAAGTAAAAGTTCGGCAAGGGTTTGACGGGTGATGTCACAAAAACCTTAACAATTTTTAGCATAAAATTGCTAAAAAGTCAAAAAATAAATTTTGTAACCGCTTATGGCTATTTTAATGTATATGAATTCTCTTCACAACAATCAAAAAGTGTTTTGACATGATAAATCAAAGTAAATGTAATTTACTTATACTTTTGTCAAAATGACATTAATCAACGTAACAATAGCCACATCTATAGAAACCATTTTTATCTAACAATCAACAATAAAAACAACTCATTAATATACCCAAAAATTAGCAAAAACAATTTTTTTTGACAATTTCCAAAAATGTTATTAAGAATTTTTTGTTCGATTTATGGATCGCCATTACCAAACATATTCTACCCGGACATTTAGCTAACACCCTGTGTTTCGTTTGATTCCAACCGCCATTAAACACATCAACAAACGGTTTTTATTAAAGTTTTCTGTTAATCCTTATAGAAGAGGTAATGTAAATGAAGAAAACAATATGGTTTGAAACTAAGAAATACCAAAAGTTAACTGTAACGGCAGTTGAATGTTTAAATGCAATATCGTTATCAAAAGCGATAATTTCAAATGCAAGCACTCGTGCCAAGTATTTCTGTACAGTAGCATACACGCAACGAAAGAACACCTGATGCGCATTTCGCTCTTATTATGAGTTTATCAGAGGTGTATACTCTAGCGTTGATTGAAATATTGGTAAAGATAGTCAACCTTACGGGATTATGCGACCCCGAAATTTGTTCTAAACATCAGAGGTCGGTAGTATCGCTTTGTGCTAAGAAAATACGTCAATTGTATTGTAGAATTTACAGAACAGTATTGCCGATAAATGTGAAATAGAAAACTGTAATTTTGCTGATAGTTTATGCTAAGGCACGACATTGTTGCCAATGCATCATGCCGTTGATTGAAATATTGGTGCATTGAGTCAATGTTGACAAACAAACAAAAACATGCGTTCTACAATATACAAGAATTTATTGATTTTTGTCGACGTACTAATTAAATGTGTGTCCTTTGTTATATATTTTTTTCTATTGTCTGTTAATTGTTCAATGTAATAATATTTATTTGTATCTTTCTTACGTAAGGTTATAACAATGGTTATACCATCATGACAAACACATATATGTACAAAGATTGTATACATACACATGTGAATAAAGTTTATTATTATGAAAAAAACCTGCAGATTTAAAAGTATTAATTTCGTAAAGAAATCGTTGAAAAACGTTCTCCCAAAAAAACAATTTCTTTAAATACTTTTGAAAATTCCATACTCATATATTTATTACATTAACATCGTTTATCCGTTGAAAATGTTTTAAAATCTATTAGGCTTACGCAAGTAAATTTCTAAATTTTGGTCATTGAAATTAAAATTTTTTAACATAGAAACGCTATCCCTTTTTATGTTGGAACGAATGTTGAATTTTCTTATATTACAATCTAACGTACTCAACTGTTTGTATCTAAACAATATTATAACAAGCCTACTCATTTACTAAAGGTGTTGCTAAAAGTATGCAATTGTAGAATTTCTGACTAAGCCGATAAGGAATGTGACTCATAAACGATAATCCGGAAGACTCCTCGTAATACATTTGTTTCAATATCAACTTTAGGTGTTTTTTAGGTTAACGACTCAAGTGTTTTCAATGTGAACGAATCATTAATTCTATATAAAGATTACAGCAAATCTGATGGAATTAAATACTTACACAGACCATCACCCGAATTCTCAAAATTTGTGTTTTTTTATTGAAACTTTTTACTGAAGAATTTCATCTTTTAAAACAGATTATGGTTTATTGGAAAAAATTAAACTCCGTATAAAAAATGTCTCAACAGCAGTGTGAATTCATGGTTCAGAGAATGCGATACTCATAAACTGTTAATTATTGATCAGTTGGTTAAAATAAAACTATATCGAACCTTAAAGTGGGAGGCTAATAAACATATTTCTAGTAGCTATAATTACAGTGATGTCACAAAACCACACCGTAAAATAAGAATATTATCTGCATAAATAAGTGTAAATGTTTGGATATGTTTTATGTATAGCATTGTATTAGGTACGTTATTATTTATGTGTAAATTGTTTGTAAATTATTACTATTATTTTAGATCAGTTAGAATTGTAATTTTGAAACAATGTTTATAATTAATGAGCTATTTTACTTTAATTAAACTATTTTAATTCGAAACCATGATATTTTGATACAGTTTCAAAGAGTAAAATCCTAACTTTTTATCTCTACTAACAGATAACAAAGTGTCACTTTTCGTAAATTATTTTTTCCCTCGGGAAAAAAGTGAGTACTATTTTTAACACCAAATTTCCCTCAATAATTTTCTAATTCTATTGTAATATGATTTTTCAATATTAAATCGTCATTTATTTCGTCACAGAAAAGAATAGTGTATTATACACGTATTATCCGCACCGCGTCGGGAGACAACACACCTCAAGCTAAAATCTAGTACTTTTATTTTTAGAAGTAATAGGAATAGGTTTTATTACCAAGTGAATTTAAATTTGAAGGTCTAGTGGAACCCACTTTCCCTAAAAAACACGGTAACTTGTTGCCTTTTGAATTGAAAAATTTGAAAACCAATTTTTATTTAAAATCCTTTTCAACTGAACACGTAAAAACAAGTAGATACAAAAACCAATAATTTTGCGTTTCTGAACTCTAGTGGTATTTCTCCCAGTATGTTATACTTTATTCCTAACGAAGTTATTAAATGACAAACAAATGTCAACATTATTATTTGCAAGTTAAAAAATAAAGTGCAAGCATAATTTGTAAAATAATTGTTTCTTATTTATCTAATACCGACCAAACCAAACTGTTTTAACAAATAACGCTTCGCATGTATTTTAGTAAATTATTAAAAAAAACATTGTCATTAAAATCCAAGATATGTATCATCAATGGTATTATTCATAAATGAAAAATTCGTCACTTTTAATTACTAGTTAATACGTTTACTAAATATTTGAAAACGTTGCAACATTGTATTGACAAAAGTAAATTTTACGGATTGTATGTTGCGCCATTTTTACAACGGTGGAATAAATTGAACTATTCTATTTCAAGAATCGTACACATTATAACTTAGCGCTTCAGTACAGGTGAAAAAGTAAACAAAAACGCAACCCAACATGCATATGTGAATTGTATCCGTGATACAAGCAAATACAAGCGGTTGACTATCTTTACCAATATTTCAATCAACGACTCTAGTAAGGTATACAACTGTACAAGAAAGCGGTTGGTCTTCTAAACTCTCGTGGAGCAATGACCGTAAGTGAAATGCGTGTTAAAAAATAGTATAAACTAAGAAATGCCAACTGTAACGGCAGTTGAAATGTTTAAATGCAATATCGTTATCAAAAGCGATAACTTCAAATGCAAAACACTCGATAAACTAAAAATTTCTTAGTTTAGTTTATACTATTTTTACGTGTTCTTTATACATGTCGTAAGTCACGCATTTCAACGACGGTTTTAATTTTTGGCAACGTTTCGCCCTCTAAAAAGTGAGTCCTTCTTCAGGCTTTAATTAAAAATAGAAGTATTTATCACATAACTTGTATTTGTGCACATGAAATTTAACATTCACGGTCAACACAATATAAACGATTTTTATATTTTTTTTCAATGTTTAACGAAAATGAAACACTTGAACTATTTTTAACTTTTTAACTACACGAATAAGCATATACTTACATTTTAAGTTTAGAGATTTAGAGGTTTTTATAACTATCTAAAAATTCAAGTTTTAAGAGATTAGTATTTAGCAAATCGTTTGACGATTGCTGAATCAATAAAAAGTTTCCAACCATAAACTTTTGTAGTTTTCTCATTTGTGTTTTTCTTATTGCTGTTGTGCACATTTATTGGTTTTATTCTCTAACAAACCTCGTTTGTTACAACATAACAATTTCCGTATTTCACGTTTGCTTTCGAATATTTATTTGACAGTTGTTCCTATATTGAAAGATTAACAACATTATCTTTATTTCGCTTAACAAAATCTTTATTAAAATAATAAAGTGTTAATAAAACCAAAAATGCATAACATGAAATGTTTGTCCATTTTGTCGACTCTTTGGTGTTCATCAAAGTATTTCATTATATAAAACTTGATCGATTAAATGCCTTAGTTCTATTCACTTAAAATTCTTACTATCAATAAAACATTCAAAGGGCGTCGTCCTTCACATATCAGCTTCGAAAATCAAATTCCTAGAGGCCGCAGAGGAAATGGAGATAATAAAATGCGACAAAAGTGGACAACAACGAGAATTTACGGTGAGCAATTTAGAAGATTTTTTACCGGATGGAATGCATGTCGATGATCTACTAACGTGCGCCGAAAAACAGAAAATAATAAAACACGAATTAGATAACATACGGGCACTTCCTGAAGACAAACATATTTTTGAATACCCCAAGTACACTTTATACGAAGGGCAATCGATTATATATTTAAGTCGTACAAAAAAATTAATAGAATCCATATATCCGGTGCACGATACCGAGACGTTAAAGAAATTGGGAAAGAAATGGTACTTGACCTTATTTGGAGCACAACCTATCGGTAAGTAAATTTGCATTTAGTTTATGTAACAAGTTCGACAAAGTTAAACAAAATAATTAATTTTGTTTGATTACCTCCTAACTACATGTAACATCACATCGTTTTAACATTAATTGTACCAAAGATTTCCATTTTCATTTGCATTATTGGCGTTAGGGTTGGCACGGGCATCTGGATTTTGAACTACTTGTATTAATAATCCACTAAGTTTCCTATAAGCTGTCGACAATGACGCTTTTAATGCTGCGATCCTTATCCGTTCATCCCAGGCTTTGTTTTATTCAAGCAAAGCGGAATAAGGATTTGAATTTTATATTAAATTAACCATGCGATAAATCTTTACATGAATTAAAAATCTAAACCTGTACGTGCAAAAGGGATTATTTTGAAACCTATTCTTTTTTGATTTAGCTCAGATGTACCCATAATTAACCAAAAGAAGTTCAACGTTATGGTTAAATTAAAAACGTATTTTTGTTTTATCATTTGTTAATAACTTTAGTAGTTGTGAAGATATCATTCAGTAATTGTGCATAATGAAAACGTAATTTTAAACCTAATTACGAATAATTAGGCAAATAATTTGTTATCTAATGGTTTGAATAAAATAACGGGCGTTCATATAAAAAACTGAAGTAAGTAGGTCTTGAAATTTTCTTTGACAATTCGTAATTTTTTAGGTTAATGTCAATTTTTAGGTTATATTTATATCACGTTTTAATGCAGGGTTCCATGCTACCACGCGTTATTACGCTGTACTTTTGTGAACACTGCAAAAATATTTAAATCAATTCAATTACACTGCTTGTTCAGCAGATTTTGGTAAAATGTAAAAATCATTGTTTAAAAACTCTTTATGCAGTTTAAATGCAAAAACCGCTTTTGATACGTTTACCGCTTATAAGTTTAAAATGTATAAATTTTTGTACTCCATGATGTGAACAGTGCACTTTGCGAACACTAGAACTTTTGAGCATAACAACGAAACTACAAATATTTTTGATATTTATGAGTTACTGCATAAAAAACGCCATAAACTGCAGAATGTGATTGGAACACGTGTTTTGGTAGCATAGCTGTTTTCTTGGAGTTTTGTGTCAGATTAAGGGCATACATCGCTTTCATTCACGACGAATTTACTCATCGGATAAAATTGTGAAACGATGCACGATGGACGGACGATCTCATATATCGAATATAGTTTGAACGACGAAGAGAATACATTAACGCCCCATACACTTTGTTCATTCTTTCCTGTTTTACCCGTCGGGTAAAATTGTTGCAAAACTGAGGAGTATGGCATAACACGACGTGCTTGCCCGTCACGTCAAAATATCAAATCTGGTTGGAATTCTGACCGACTTTGTTTGACAATTTTACCCGACGGCCAAAAACGTCATATTATGCCCACACACCTCAGTTTTGCAACAATTTTACCCGACGGGTAAAAGCGACGATAATCAACGAGGTGTATGGGGTTAATGTATTCTCTTCATCGTTCAAACTGGATTCGATCTGAGACTATTCTTCCATCGTGCATTGTTCCACAATTTTACACAACGGGGTAAAATCGTCGAAGATGAACGAGGTGTATCATGGAGCCTTATAGGTTGACTTTGTATTTTCAGTTCCAGTTTGTTCGAGTAGAACAATAAATATTTTTAGTATTCGCTTCGAAGCAGCGCCTTGTAGCTGCAGTTAGGAGAGGTCGTGAGATATTTTCAGTGAAATATAGATGTAAATACACTTCGAAACGAAACGGGTGCTACCCTACTCTTTAGTAGTTCGTCCTAATTAGTAGGAACTCAGGACACAGAACAAACAAATGGGGAAGGAACTCATTTAATTCTATAAAGTAAAAGAAGACGTGTGCGCTCTTGCCACGCTGGTTAAAGAAATCCATTACACTAAATAACGAATGAAATTTAAAACAAGATAATACAGGAATAAAATCCATAATAGGCAAGTACTTAAACTAGTAAACTAATATTAAAAACTGAATTTGTAGGATAAAAGAAATACACGTGGAAAAATGTAGTTGATCTACTTTTTAATTATAATACGTGTGAGAGGAAGTTTGGTTGCCTATAAATAGGAGAAAATTTATTAATGAATAATACAAATTATAGAAACAGAGTAACTAGTACTGGTTCAATTGAAGAATTTTCGAAGAGAAAAAGAACGGAAAATCAAACAATCGGAGGAGGGAAGATTACAAGAAATATTCAAAAGAGCAAATAAACACAACGATCACCAATAAAACAAACTACGTCAAACACAACAACCGAAAATCAAACAGATATGAAAAACGTAATAGCGGCGATTAGAGAGCTCAGAAACGATGTCGAAGAAATGAGAGAAGAATTCAAAAATGAGATTAATAAATTAAAAGAAGAAGAAATAGATATAAAACAAGAAATGAAAAATAAAGAAAAACAGTTGGATACGGAGAGAAGAATATTACAGGAACGAATTTTAGAAATTGAAGAAAGTTTTGAGAAACAAGATAGAGAGACACGAAAGGATAATATAATTATTAAAAATGTCGAATGGAAAATAGAAGGGCTAAAACAGCAAGTAGAACAGGTACTGAAACACACATAGGTGTAAAGGTTAAAGTAGAAAAGGTATCGCATATAGGGAGAAAAAGAGGAATAAAGTTACATTATATTAGATTAGATGGAGTAGATATATTAGGAATAAGGGAAATGAAGAGAAAGGGAAAGGGAATAGAAGAATTAAATAATAACAATATAATAATTTACAGTGGAGTAGAAAAAGAAACAAAAGCAGCACCCAAAGTGGGATGCATAATCAAGAAAAATTTAGAAAATCAAATTAAATATTGGAAAGCGTACAATGAGCGTATATTGGCAGTCGAACGATAACATAGATTAAGAAGACGGTGGTGGTAATATACGGACCATACGGAGACGACAAGAAAGAAAATAAAGACAAATTTTGGTATGATTTAACAGAAGTGGTACAGTTTCAATCAATTAAATATTACAAATAAAGAGACAATGAAAGTAGCGAATCAATACAAAGAAGCTATAAGCAAGAAACTGGAAGAATACGAATACGAAATAAAAGAGAGAAGTGTTGAAAGCGGATGGATATACTTTAAGAACATAGTAATAAACACAGCGGAAGAGATATGCGGGAAAGCAAGGAAGATAAACAATAAGTAACATATATCATGGTGGACAGAGGAAATTAAAATACAAATTAAGAAAAAGAAATAAGCGTGGAAAAGTTACTTATTGGACAAGACTGAAGAAAAATACAAGAAATAAGCGAGAAACAATTAAACCATTGATCAAAAATGCGAAAGAAAACCAACATAACAATATGCAATGTAATATTTATATCCTACACCAAAAAGTAGATGTGTTAACACTGATTATACATACCTTTTAAACTATGTTGAGCCTTCTGTATGAGTGTACAGTGCAGAAAGTCAGGCAAACACCATGTGTATTATTACGCCAACGTTTCAACTGACTGGGTTCAGTCTTTTTCAAGACGTCTAACAGCTATTTGGTGTGTGAACTTGACTAGTTTCTGGGATCCAGTTAAACATTAGACATAAACAATTAATAAAAACAGATTATCACGTAAATTAATTAAATGAATAAGTAAAAGGGCAAACTTTCTATTCAACGAACTTACATTAAATTTAACATTAGATTTAGAGATATTTAATTTTTCTTACTTTTTACTTAGGCGTTGATAAAAATTGACAACTAAACGCAGAAAACTTATGTTTAATGTTCAGATAAATTACCATTATTTTCTAAACACAAGTAAGCTCTTCTTACTGATGAATTTAAAACACGTTTTAACGTGTATGGTGTTAGTGCAGTAACTGCTGCTATAATTGATGTCAATAACTGATCTTCATTTGCAGAATTTCTTAATATACTTGATTTTTTACATAATCCCACAAGAAAAAGTAAAACGTGCGACCTGGCTGACCACGCTACATCACTCTCAACTTCCAATCCATTTTCCAGTGAACCGCTGCGAAAGATATACCTGTCCATTTCGTGAATTATGCACCATCGTGATGGAACCATGTTACGGTTTATTTGTAAACAAACTAACTAATAAGATAGCAGTGTTAGAAAACCTTGCCGGCAGCTCCTATTAGTCGGGAGTGGTTGTGGGCTTATTTAGAATCGTTAGAACGAAGGCTTCTACACTGCACAAAGAATGTATTAGGCGCCACCTAGTATTTTGTATAAGAGATCTTCTAGAGCCACTAAGAAACAAACCGTACGTTGGTAGAAATATATAATTACACCGACTAAAAAACTCAAGAGAGCGAGTTAAAAAACGAGTAATAATTTGAGGCACAAGCACCCAAATAGGGTAGCTGTCGTAGTGTACAATGAAATTTTGCCAGTCGTAGAACCGAACGTTCCATGCAAGTGTTCCACCAATTTTGCTTGGCAAATATTGTTATTAATGTACTTGAAAACAAATTACGTGAGGTACCGGACCTTGGTTGATTATCTAAATAGTTTCAAAGCGCAACACAATTAAGCAAATACTTTGATCTTTCTAGTTTACAGAGATTCTTTACACGGCGCAAAGGTAGATTGTTAAATTCACAGCCGTAGTACGGATACATAAAACGCGACAAAAAATAATGAATAACATGCATAAAAAAATTAACTTAGCTTGTACATAGGAAGTTTTCGGTGTTCGAAAGTTAATAGACCGATGTGATAGTTCTCGTATCCAAACCCGGCCGTACTTAGTGTCCAGCAAAGAAAGGAAAGACAAAATGGACTCCGTGGATTACAGTTGCTGGGCTGCTCACAATGAACCAGATAACAGTATTATCTTGTGTGGTGTCCTTGACAACGTAAGAGGCTCTAATGTAGGTTTAAATTCCAACGATGGCGACCTTCACTGATAATATCAGACCCAGCTTCGTTACGTTAAATTAATTTTCGGATCACTATCCATACGACAGCATAACCATAATTAAGGTAGACCTATAGAAGAAAACGAAGAGCACACGAAGAAACCAAAAAAAAAGGTGTACACGAACAGTAGGTGAAAACTTATTCCCTGGTTGTACGAGATGATTTGACTTCAGTTTATACTAAATAATTAGCACATGTCTAGCCGTTTGAATTTCAGACGATGCTCAATGTACACCTTTCACAAACGGGTCACCAAATAGAAAAGAAAGTACGTCTTTTAGTACGGCTAATAAAGAGAAATTTTGGAACCGACAATCTCATATGAATAAAAGTCCCCAGAAAAATTCACAACACAAAATTCGTCCCCATCGCATAAGTGTAAACACAGTTGTCTATATTCTAGGAAAATTTTGGGCCACAAATCAATTTTTAATTCCGAATTTTCGTTTGTTCGTAAAATAATACCGCCACAACCAACAGTTGATATAAATTGGCAACGGTAATTTTTTCAAGGCATTTTTCAAATCCGTTTGCAGTAGATATAAATAGCTTTTGAAGTTTAAATTGTTATTATAAATGTAAGGTTCTATTATTCCATCCCCCAAGATACATATCCACATATTAAATCCAAATTTGTGTTGGTGTCCTGTTTCTATTTTTAAATGAAGATTTTCTATGATCCAATAATGTTTGTTGCGCCGGCTGAAAACGCCATTATTGGCTTTCATCACACCAAATTACTTTAAAGGGAAATTGTGCATCTACTTGACATTGTCTGGTGTACTATTCGAAAAAACCTGCTCGTCTTCTGTCGTCACCAGGTCTAAGACTGACAAATTCTAAATTTGTATGAAAAAATTTCTGCTTTTTTAGTAGGTATAAATTGGGCAGTAGATTTCGGTATCCCAGCACGAAATATAATTATTTCTTAAAAAAAATTTTTCTTTAAAAAATTAGGCTCTAAACAATAATGTGTGATACATCGTTGAACATGTAATAAAAAATTCTACCAAATACAGGGTGTCTCTTTGACTTAGTGGCTGACGCTAAAAGGCTGTTTTCCACGACATACTTAGAAAACGGACGTTTCTTCTCTACAAATAGTGAGGAAAATTCGTTTTTCCTCACTAGCGAGGAAAATAATGCCGTGTTACAAAAATGCCTCTTTAAAAAATGTAAGAATGTGTTATTAGAACTATATGCGCCTAGTAGTTAGTTAAACAATTTAATTTAGTATTCAATACGGTTTGTTTAATTTAATATCCTATATTTCGCTTTTAAAAATTGCTATCCTACATTTATTGGTTAGAATTACGCGACTGCGCTGTGACAGATTGAGACCACGCCGATACTACAGAATACTGTAGCGAGACTATTGGTTACGTTTACAATATTACTTCTTTCATTAGGTTGTTTTTTTGGGGAATGTCGTGGAAAAAATGTTGTGTCTAACACATGAGGAAAGCCTTTCTCCACTCTCACTCTAATGCCTCCCTTGCTACGCTCGTGAGGCAACTCGAGCTCGAGTGGGAAAAAGAATTGCTTTCCTCACTTGTTGGACAAATAACTATTTACTGTCTAAACATTAAAAGCAACAGTTATTTTGTTTTCACAACTATTTTGAGGTTGCTACCTTGGTTATGGCATATTATTATGAATGTAGCAGTAAAGTACCAATATGATTCGTCGAGAATAAAACGTCACAATAACATTCGAGAATCTCGAAAATTTGAAAATAACACACGAAAACCAAATAAATTCGTGAAGAAAAAATAGTATATTTCACTTGGAGTTAAAAAATATAATATAAACTTTTAAGCTCAACAACTCCTAGTAAAATAATCTACTACTTATTTATAGTGCTTGCGTTATGCGCAGGCCAAGAATTTACAAAACTTATCAAAATTTGAAATTAAGAAAACATATTAATTATTGCTTTTCTCTAATGTGATCAGTAAAGTCCGCATCATATGGAATTTATTTTTATTAAAAATATTTTATTCCAAATTTGTCCTTCGATCAGATGAAAATTGACCAAAAATGTCCAAAATTTCAGCTACATAAGATAATTTAGATTTTTTGTCCTCTTTTTGTAAATGTAACGCGGTTGCAACGTTTTTAGATTAGTTTATTTTGTTTTTAGATTTCAACTTTATAAAATTCTTTGTTCACTTTGTTTACTATCTTTTTAATTTTTAAAACCAAACTGTTTACTAATTCAATATTAAATTAAAAACAATTCAAAAACAGATGAATATCGAATATTCTCCTAAGCTTTCCTTTGAGCTGGAGGAATAAAATCAAAAAGTACTACCTTGGTTTCAATTAGCTGACGTTTAACAATAAAATTCACTCCCTAATTTTAAGAATCCTTCGTAAAGCTCGCATATGTTTGGGCGAAACATCGATTAATTGATACCAGGTTTTTGATTTCATACTTCCATCTCAAAGAATTTTTACTAGGAAATGTATCTGAAACTAGAATTTAAATATTTTATTAAAATTAACTCAGTTACAATATTCAAAATCTTAAAATTACATTTCTGTCTGCGTTGAATACTATCAATTGTTCTTAGTGATTTATGTTTTGATACTTAGGGAACTTATGATAAAATAAAAGTATTTTTCAAGAATGCTAATTTTATGAAGTAGTTTATTGTTGTTTCAAATTAATTTTGATTCACTCGTTACATGCATTTTTACAAGGATCCTACGCCGTGATATAGGTCACGTAAACTCCATTCGCTAGTTTAGTGTTAACTTTTCTCATATCTGGTTAATTACCTTTATCTAAGGCCCAAAACCTATTTTATCATTTGTCTTTGTTTTCCTTTGTCTTACGAATACTTCGTACCTACCGGTTATTTTATGAAAGTTTTTGAGAACCAAAGATGATTAAAGAATAAATTAAGAAACCGTTTCCTTACTGACGAGATCTTCTTGAAATTTGATGTACCACTTGTGAATTCGTAAGACTCAAGGGATAACGGCCTGTTGCCGCCATTTTTGTGCAACTGTTATATTATGCTTCTACTTCCTTATTAAATGTATTTTGAATTAAACAACAATATTCTCTGTAAATGAATTAACCAGTTCTAAATAATTTTAAAAAGTAAACGTGACTGCACTTACCTGATTCATTTTAATTAACTATTTTATGCATCCTAATGTAAATTTGGATCCAAATCTAATTACTCAATGTTATAATATTTCATTCAATATATATTTAAAACTACGATTACATATCTTCATATTGAAAAGTTATTTTAGATTTTATTATTCACATGTTGAACACAATTTTCTTATTTAAATGACTGCTTATTTAATAAATGTATTTCTAAATATGTTGCAACAAAATGGTATTTTAATAATAAAAATAATTTTGTTTTGAATCGGAAAATGATTAATATTTGTAGTAGATGCTTCTATTCAAATTGGAAGTAAATTAAAAGTATAAAATTCATTTAGATTTCAGAAAACCGACCTGAATTTATTTTAAGAAAACAATTAAAAGATTTCACATAAATAAAAATTTCATTAAGTTATAATAAAAGGTTTGTAGGTGTACGAGGATATATTGAAAAATTCTTAGCCTACTATAGAACCAAACAAAATTTCAATGTCAAAATATTTTATTACTCAACATATTCTCCTCTTAATTGGATACATTTATTACAGCGAACCTGCAACGTCTCTAGACTTTTAAAAAAAAATTTTTTTTCTTGCTCTGCAAACCAGACCTCCACAGCTTCTATTACCTCCTTGTTGGAAGAAAATGTACGACCTATTAAATTTTTTTTCAATTGAGGAAAGAGGTGATAGTCGGACGGAGCCAAATCGGGTGAATAAGGGGGGTGTTCTAGTAATTCAATCCCTAAATCACAATTTTTTTGCATGGCAACATGAGATTTGTGTGTAGGGGCGTTGTCCTGCAAAAACAAAACACCTTTGGATAGCTTTCCGCGTATTTTCTCTTTAATATTTTCCCGTAGAGTGGTCAGTAATGTCGGATAGTAATCTCCAGTTATTTCAATTTCAACCCTTATCCAAAAAATCAATCATGATTACTCCATGGCAATCCCAAAAACTGAAGCAAGAACTTTTCCAGCAGATTTTCGGACACGAAGAACCAGAGTGTCGCCATTCCATCGATTGTTGCTTGGTTTCTGGATCGTAGAAATGTACCCAAGTCTCATCCATAGTAACAATTCGGTTTAAGAAGTCTACATCGTTTTCAAATCGAGCACAGATCGAACGCGATGCTTCTACCCTTGCACGCTTTTGGTCAACAATCAAACATTTGGGGATTGATTTTGCAGCAATTTTTCTCATGTCCAAATTGAAGTGAACCATATGATGAACGCGTTCGTATGAAATATTCAGTGTTTCAGATATCCGTTTTAGCCCAATTCGACGGTCTGATAAAATCATGTCATGAACTGCATCGATATTTTCGGGGACTGACACAGAAACTGGCCTTCCCGATCGGTCATCATCTTCAATGAAAATTTTACCTCTTTTGAAGCTTGCATTCCAATTTTTGACGGTCGCATACGAAGGACATTGATCACCAAGGGTATTAAGCATATCTTCGTAAATCTGCTTACCTCTTAACCCTTTTAAATACAGGTACTTGATGATGGCTCGATACTCCAATTTTTCGATTTTCACAATTTCGCTGGACATCTTTTTTCATTTAATTTATTGCGTGACTCTGGTTTACTTTTTTGACGTCAAACTTTACACCGACACTTCTAATAAGTTATTGTTCCTTGCTATGGTAACGCAATATTTTGTTTATGCAAGGAACTGGTGTAGGCTAAGTAGATATCAATACATCCTCGTATAAATTAAGATAAGGTGTAAAATAGGATTATTCTTTATACATTCATTTCCGTTTGATAAAATAAATGTAGAGACGAAAAATTTGAGTACCGTGATAAAATGTAAAAATAGTGTCTAGACTTGATGGTACGAGAAAGACGATAAGAATTATCAACACATGTGTGTGAAAAAAGTTAATAAGCAAAATGATTTGGGAGTGAACTCTATAAACGATAACAGATTGAAATGGAAAATTTTATTCGAGTGCAAATTGAAAGGTGGGAAGTAAAAGAAGAAAAATGTAAATTTAAGAAATTTGACAATTCGGTAGAGAAAGAGTAGTTATTTAGACTGAAAAGAAGAGGTATGTAACAAAAATAAAATTTAACAATTCGGATAGTGAAGAAGTCTTAATTCAACAAATCAATGGAGACAGTTGTAAACAGTAATTATTCAATGCATAAAATTGAGTTCGAACGTTAAAAATGCATAGTGAGTTAAACAGATCAATATAATCGAAAATCAATTACAAAATGAATAATCATAATCAAAACATGAACTTGTAAATAATAAATCAACTACGTGTCATCAATTCAGAATTTCATCTTAAATCTTCTATTTAAAACGGAATCAAAGACCCTGAGTAAAAATATGTATGAAAAACAAGTTTCTCATAGCTCGAAATTTTTTTTTATTAAATATATTGCTACACCATCGCAATATGTTACCCAAGTATGCTTTCTATTGCTGGCTTTTTTTACATTCTGGCCCAATTTAATTAAAATGTTATGGCATCCCATAAATAGCATCAATTCTGGATGAATCTCTACCAAATCATCGCAGTCAGTCTCATTATGTAAAAAATTTGGAACACTTATCTAAAAAGTGAACGACTACAATGTGTATCACGTGATCACCATTTTTAGTGAATTTTTATCTCGATAAAAGCACAAATTGATGCCAAGTTTACTCTTAATAAAAACATTTCATATGATGCAAACTTTATTGTTTAATTGATTTGTTACTAAACTAACTCGAATTATCTTTTGTGTTATTTACAAAATTATTATTATTAAAACCGTTTTAATTCATATTTAAAATTATTATAAACAATTGATAATAATTATTAAATAAATGTGTCTCAGTATTAGTGGGTGTTTTTTTATTAAATTAATTAATTATTTTGTTCGTAATGTAGTTGGATGCTTTCTCAGGCCAACTTTTTATTTTAAGAAAAACATAAATAATAATTAAGTGTAAAAATGTATATAATTAAAAGTCTTTAAAATGTATTAGTTAAAATTATGAATATGTAAATATTATAAATTTATAAAGTTATTAATTTTGCAAAAACTTACCGTTAATAATTAAAAAACTAATAATTTGTTGAATTACATATAAATCACACATTAAATGTAAATTTGCAAAACGAAAATGAAAATCCCAAGGCTTGACATATCTATGACGTTTTGTTATTGTATTCTGAATATGATAATGTATTGTAAACTGTTAATATGAATCAATATACTTGTGTTACACTGGTAAAAATTATTTTAGAAATAGTTTTAAACGTAAATAATTTTTTTTGTTAATATCGACATTAATTTGCTAATTAAATTATTGTATGATGTGTTTAACTTTTGTGTATCTATTCTAAAATTAATGTTTTCTTTGGAAAATTTGATATGTATCATTTCTGATTTTTTTTTATAATTAGATTCAATATCTAAAATTATTGGATCTTTGAAGTTAAAATGATGTCCTAGTTGTTTGTGATGTAATGATAAAGCTGTAGGTATCTGCTTTTTTATTTTTATTATTGCAATCGTATATGTGGTTTTGTTTAATTTTCCTAACATATGTGTCTATCACACGGTTTCGTCACACACTATACAGGTTTATACTGATCTTCTAGGGCACCATACATAACACTTACATCACAATACAATATTTGTATAATGTACCATACGAATAAATAAAAATAAATAAATTTATAATATTTACATATTTATAATTATAACTAATATATTTTAAAGACTTTTAATTATATACATTTTTAAGTATTAACTTAGGCGGATGATTGTAATTGTATTTATTTTTTTCTTAAAATAAATAGTTGGCTTAAGGAAGCTTCCCACTACAAGGAAGCGAAACTTCGCCAGTTAAGTTAATTACGAACAAAATAATGAATTATTTAATAAAAAAAAACCTCCTATACTGGGACACATTATTTTTTAACCTATCTTGTTAGACAAAAATTTCCTTTTGTGTTGTATTTTTTTTGTAGATGTCAACTTAATAAATAAACGTTATGAACAATTTTATATTGTTAAATTTTACTTTATATTAGCTTGAAGGAAACGGTTTATATTCAATAGAATAATTTAATGAACTTTTACGAATTCAAATTCTTGCAACTAAAGTTTAGGAATCAAATTAAATTATTAGAAAATAAAATTAACTCGACAATGTTGAAAACAAAGCACTTTATTTTAGAAAAGATAATCTGATTTTATCAACGTTCATAGAACAAAATAAAAGGCATCTTGTACAAGCAAAGCCAATGGTAATGTAATTTTTGAAAAAACAATGAAAATAAATTAATCCGTTGTAATCTTATCTTTCGGGCGAGATCAATTTTTACTATAATGACTCAAGCTAAAATGTAGAGCACTCGCTTCAATTAATAATTAATGGTAATTCGGGGGCACGAACGCTGAAATATGATCGAAGTTAATAAAATTCGAACACAATGGGACAGTGGATAACTACGAAAATATGGTTTGAATATATAATTAACCAGATTAAGTTTGCCCGTTTAACCCTATCTCCATTTCAGCTTTCATTGTTTTGTGGATTATCTTTTGTATAATGTATAAACAGTGGACGAAGTTGTTCTTGCAGAACATATTGTTCTATTACTGTGTAACGGTTTCAACGGCGCAAACAACTTCATTAATGTACACTCTTCCCTTACAAGATTAGTAGAACTCATTATAGGAAGAAAAACTCATTTATTTTTTCAGAGCAAATACGATTATACTTTGGAGAAGCAATTGCACTTTATTTTACCTTTTTAAGTTTCTACACGACAGCGCTGATCATTCCTACGATTCTCGGTTTTCTACAGCTTTTTGTATCTAAAGAAAATGTGCCATTCTTCTGCATATTTAATGTTGTGTGGGTTACCGTATTTCTCGAGGTAAGCGAATTTTATTTTATTTATATGTTTGCGTGCAAATTCGTTTATTAAAATATTGATTGAGTAAAAGTAATGGCACCGTCTTAAGAAAACCGACAAACAATTTACGTTTGTTTTTAATACGACATTTACTAAACGATATTCATTTATCTTTCGGAAAAGACGTACTGCCTTCATTCGTTTACCAATTTTTAGCCGAACGTGTCTGTTCAAAATATATTATAAGTACGCAACATTTTAATATTGCAGATGTGGAGGAGAAAGTCTAATGAATTAGCGTACAAATGGGGAACAATTGGAATGACAAGTTTAGACGAACCTAGAGGAAATTTTCGGGGACACATAGGTGTTGATCCTGTTAGTGGTAAACTACAGCCTCAATATCCGAGATGGAAAACAAGCGCAAAAGTAACAAATTGTTGTTTGATTTTTATTACAGATTAACATTCAATTTTTAGATGTACTTAGTGTCTCTTCCACTAGTGATACTTTGTATGGTTGGTGCCTTCTTCCTAATGCTTTTGCAATTCTTCATCGAGGATTATTTAAGAGAATTAGGAACTCCTTTGGCTACGCAACTGCTGATCGTGCCTGGAACCGTTTACGCACTTACAGTATACATAGTAAACTTATATTACCGAAAATTAGCTACTTATTTAACCGAGTGGGGTAAGATCGCATTGTATAATAAAAGGTGTTTACATTTTATAATTTCATAGAAAATCATCGTACACAATCCCAATTCGACCGGCATTGTGTCGTAAAGTTAGTACTTTTCGAATTCGTGAATAATTTCATGTCTCTATTCTACATCGCCTTCGTTAAACAAGATCCTGAGTTTCTTAAAACTCAATTAGCGACGATGTTAATCATACAGCAAGCGATTAATAACATAACCGAATCAATAATACCTTTGATTCTTAAATTTTACACGTCACGAGTAAGTTAACACCGAAATCATTGAAAGTTTTCAAGAACTGTAATTTCAGTCAATAAAAAACAAAATCGGCTGCGGTTCAAGATGATTCAGAAAAAAATGTATTTAACACGGAAGTTTTAAAGTATATTCCGGAGCTTTCCGCAGATGATTCCAGAATTGAAGACGCCGAAAAGAACATAAACTAGATGTTTATGAAACCACGTTTGATGACTACTTAGAAATGTACATACAATTTGGATATGTAATGTTATTTTCTTCGGTTTATCCTTTAGCCGCGTTGTGGGCGGTTATAAATAATATCTTAGAAATAAGATCGGACGCTTTCAAATTATGCTTAGTCTTCCAGCGACCGTTTTCAAAGAAAGTTAAAGATATAGGGGCGTGGCAGGTACGTCGTAGAATAATATATAAGGAAGAGTCATTAATTTTTATTATTATCATTTTCAGAAAGCGTTCGAGGTTATCGGGGCGCTTTCTATAATAACAAACTGTGGATTGCTGTGCCTAAATCCGCAACTTCGTAAAAGCTATTATTTAGAACAAGCGGAATGGATATTAATGTTTGTTGCTTTGGAACATTTTCTATTAGGATTACGATATCTTATACATATAACAATTCCTGAAAAACCGGAGTGGGTACGGGTTGCTCTTGCTAGAAAAAATCACGAATCAAAGCAGGCGCTGAAACATGAGGTAAGGGATTATGTGATAAAACTTAAACGATTTCATAAAATTGCGTCGGTCTAGAAAATCCGGTTAATTCTGCAAACGGCAGGATTATTTCCGGTACTAACTTATGAAAGGAAATTTATTCATGTTTCGATTATTGAATACGAATTAAATTTGATACAGCGTTTCAGGATTGCTCGAACCTTATACTCACTTTCATTTTCTTTAATGCTGCATATAATATTAATTGTTTTTAGCAACAACAACATAATCGGCGAATTCTTGCGAGGAAGTTCAAAACCGTCCATGGAAAACAATCCGCGCTGAGTTGAAAGAATGTTTGAATTGAATACACATGCGACTTATTGTTTAAAATAAAATGTGAAATTGTTAACACTTAATAAAAAGTCTAATAAAACACCATTTAAACTGACTTTATTTCATTGAAAAAGAAAAAAAAGTAATGCCTTTTAGCAGGAAGCAGTATCATTAAGAACTAAATGAGCTAGTGAGCATCTTAATTTTTTTTTATTATTAGAATTTAAGTCATGTCTCATTCTATTTTTTTAGCTTTCATGAGATTGTCAAGCACTACCTCGCGTTTGGTTTATCTAGAATTTTATCAATTCTTATACAGTTGCATTTTTACACCTTCTGCCAATCCTTTCAAATCTGTTAAAAGTTGTCTACGTCTTTGAAAATCGGTATGTATAGTCTTATGGTTATTGATTGTTTTATTTCTAGTTTCACTTGACATTCATACACTACAGCTCTTCGGTCTTTGCCTTATTCTGAAGTTTATAATATTGTCTGAATTTTATTAGGTGGGCCCTGGTGTCCTAAATTGCTTACACTTAGTTATTTTTTATTACTAGGATTCAGTTTCTGAACTTCAGTTTTTTGGCGACTATCTTGAAAATTTGTTTTATTTCAGAATAAAGTAGACCACTCTTCTTGTTGCATTTCTCAAAATTAAGTATACCTTAATTAATTTAATTTTAAGATTTTATTTGAAACAATCAAAACTATTGTTATAATCTAACATCCCGCGTTTAAGAGTGGCGTTTACATACACAAAAAAGTACACTTTTAGACCTTTGCCGTTTCACAACTTTTGAACTTGAAATTTTGTAATAGTGTGTAAGAAAGTTGAATCTAGAAGATGACGCTCGACTTTTTCTTAATTAAATATTTATTTAATAATTAGATCTCAAAAAATCAAAATTAATGCTTAAATTTGAACAGCATTTACATCTCTATTACAAGACATACAACGAAAATACGAACGTGAAGATGTAGCTTCATGTTTTATAAAACAGGTTGCAAAATATCATTAAGATAGAGTAATAACTAAATACAAAATGTCCAAAACGGCAAGAGCATTTGCAGTATTTTATAATATCCAGGCGATCGTCTATCCCCACGTTATTCGTTTGCAGTCTGATCTAGCAACGATAGAATTTCGTTGGTAGCTGTCGGTTAATATATATTTACGTGTTTAATTTTAAAAAGTTTGTATTTTTTAAGGAGCTTATCTTACTTTAGTTTCGGAATAATTGTATCATATTACCATTAATCATGTCATTTATTGTGGAGTTTTAACGATAATTTCGATTAACATCCTGTAACTCCGATCTCAGTTGAATTGCCTCCTCAACAGTTACAGCTCCAGTTAGACAGTCGTCAACAAAAAAATCTTCCGTTATTATCCTGTATAACTCAGGATTCTTCTCTTTCACAATAACTTCAGCGTTGTAATTCCTCGCATAAATAGCAGAGGAAGGGGAGCAGGTGGCACCAAAAATCATTACGTTCATATGATACGTGTCTGGTTCTCGTGATGAGTCTCCATCCCTCCATAAAAACCGCTTACTATTACGATCCTCTTTACGAATGTGTACTCTGTGGAACATGTCCTCGATAACTCCGTTAATGACAATAGGATGACAACGGAAGTTCCAAAGTACCGATGTAAGTGATCTTATTAAGTCTGGTCTCGTATCCAAAGAGTCATTCATTTAAGCTGACTCCGTCGTTCTTGGCTGTTGCATCAAAAACAAGCCTTAACTTCTCTGGATTGTTGGGGTTGGTAATGCCAAAATGTGGTATGTACCAATCACGCTCACTATGAATTGCAGCTTCCTGTGGCGAGAGTTTTGTGATGTATCCTTTCCTGAGGTACTCATCAAACTTCTCCATGTATAGTTTTGAAAACTCTTTTGTTATTCTTCGTTCAATCGATAAAAGCCGATTCAGTGCCTGGGTTTTACTTTCGGGGAGTATTACTGCTTTGATCTTTCATAGTAATCCTGTAATTATGCTTGCACTAGATTTCACTGTTATCTGCTTCATTATTGCAGTGCCCTTGCGATCTTCGACTGAGTGAGCTGATTTGACTAAAACGGAGACTCCAAAATTTTCTGTAGTAAAATGTTGCTTTACCAAGTTATGAAGATAGTTGTCCCGCTCGTATCCTCCAAGAAAAACATAGATGCGCTATTGCCAGTTGAGGTTTGTCCCACGATTACCCAACCTAATTTACAACGTGTCGCAATCGGTGCGTTTACTGCTCCTTCCAATACCTCCTTGTGAGCCATGAGTGAACTGTGGTCATTTCCGATAAGGATTGTTGGGGTAGTCTTGCACAGTGATTCGCCCTTCATTTTTGTAGAAGAGGCCATATCTGGTTTATTTTAACAACGTCGATGGAGTATGGTTTCATTCCAAGTTGAGGAACAGTAAACACACTTTTCAGCTCGTAGTAGGTTGAACCTTTATACTATCCAGCAATTTCCGTGTTTACACATGCAGACTGGAAGGTTGATATGTTTCCTCCTATTCCGGTTTTGCGGTAATTTGTTATATCCTCTTTTAGTCCAAGCTTGCGTGTAGTTTCCTCTTCAATCATGGTTCGACTGGCTTCAGAGTCAAGTAAAGCATAAGTTTTAAATACTCCTTTTGGTCCATTTAATTTTATAGGTACTACACTGACCTGGTAGTGCAGGTTCTGCTCGTTTTACATTCTGACATGGTGGTTGTTGACTATTCGGCGAATCTTCTTTTTCATCACTGTGAAGTAGAGGATGGTGAAAGCGTGTACAACCATCCTTATTACACTGCTTCCTAGATCTGCACTTTTTCATATTGTGTCCTACTCATAGACAAAAAATGCAAGCTCTTTCAGATTTCACAATATTCTATCTTTCATGTATAGACTTTTTCTAAAACTCCCAACAAGACTTTAGTGAGTGTCTCTTCTTTCCACAGCAACGGCAGCCTATTTCTGTTTTCTTATCTTCATCTCCACTTGAGACGAATTGTGATCCAACCGGCCCCCATCTGCGACGTTGTTAAGACAATTTGTGCTCCTTATGAGATGAAGGTACATCAACTCTAGGTTTGCTTCTTATTTATCTAAAATCCAAACTGTTACAAGTTGGGATTTCTATCCTCTTTATTTGATATCCACTCATACCACTGCATGCGGAGTGGCATTGGAAGTTTACCCACTAGCTCAGTCACTAGTTGCCTATTATGTAGATAATCCATTTCGTTGTATGCGGATATGTTTGTGATGAGAACGTCGATGGTGGTTCCAAATTCCACTAAAGACTCCGGCTTATTAACATCTCGTGCTGCTGTTGTTTTTGCCTTTTCTACGAGGTACTCCAGTACAAACTTGGGTCTACCAAACCTCTGCTTCAGTGTAGACAGAATTTTGGAAGGTTGGATTCGTTTCCGAAAAATTACATACTGCGGCTAGTGCGTCTCCCTTCAAGGCTTTATTCATTTTTGTCAAATTTTCACTCGGCTCGTACTTGTATTTTCTTGTAGTTCAAAAGTACTCTGCTGAGAAGTTCTCCCAGTTAGCTGGATTACCATCAAAATTTGGTAAGTCCCTGTCGACTCCTGTTCTAACTATTGTTTCCTGACGATTTAAAAGTACGCTCTAGTACATTTGCCAACTGATCAACGAAGTTGTTGTTGGGGTATGCTTCGGATGGTAAGAGAGAGGATAAGTGGTAAGTCCTTCCGGATAAGTTGCTTGGTGGTGGTGGCTGCTGATCGCCGGCTTTACTTACACTTTGAGCCAATATTCTAATGTCAGCTGAGTTCTCTCCACCACTTATAACAGATTCAACTTCATCGTCGGAGTCCACTTTTTTTTGCTCTAAATTGTAGCGACTTCGTACACTGGTCTCCTCGGCCTCACGAACGTTATCCTCGTATCTCACTTGAGCCTCAGCTTTACCAAATTTTTCTTCAAATTCAATTATCTGTAGCTCCAAAGCAGTTTGCTCATGTTTCTGATCTTCGGTTAAACATGAGAAATCCATTTTATTGATTACAGACAATTTCCTTTGTAATGATTCGAGTCTCGACTTTAACTTATCTGCTTCCAGTTTCTGTTTTTTTTTCTTACAGTCAACTGGATGAGTTCTTTGTCACGCTGTCTTTCCAATTCCAAACGATCAATCCTGGAAGCTTTGTTGGCTGCAGAGAATCCTATCCTTTTAGATTGGCGGTTGACAGGAGCTGGCATGTTCTCGAACATGTACCTCTTCGGCGGGTTCTCAAAGTTAGATCGTGAACTCTGCCGGATGATGAGGGGTTGGCTAGCTGCCCCGTGATCGCTTATTTGATGTTTATTTGACTTTAAACTGACAATTTAGCTTTATCCAATATGAAGATTACAACTTCCCGGGTTTTGGCACAATGTAAAAATTTGCTTTCACTATTTTATAAAAACCTTACTAAAAATGTTCTGCTTAGCCCCAGTTAGTAGTTTCATTTTGTAAGGATCTTCACTAGTAGCTTTGCCGGACAGGCTAAATAACTGAAAATAGGACGGACAATCGCTATTTTCAACAATTGCAACTTTGTTTAATTACTCACCCAAATCTTAATTAATTTCAGACAGAAATTATCGTTAAAACTAGTAAACTTTTTATTATAAAAAAATGTCAATTTTAATTTTTCTTGTCAACAACAAATCATATCCATATTATGAAAGAGATAAAAAATCGCTAAGTAAACATGTATTTATTATGGGCGGACCCGAATTGTTAAGTTTTAAAGTGCCCCCTACACGATCAATATTGTCAATTGCCTGGTAGCCAATTTTTGTTGTATTTGTACATTCAGGTACCAAAAACCGAAGAATGATAGAAGCAAATAGCTAAGGAGTTTGAAGAACAATGGAATTTCGACAACTGTTAAGGTAGTGTGGATGGCAAACATGTATTGATGGAAAAAAAACCCAACTCCGGTTCTTATTTCTACAACTACAAATGTACTTTAAGCATTGTTCTCAATGCTAAATAACCAAAAAATGCTGAAAAACCTGCACATCTAATAAATAAGTAAGTAGGTACTTGAAGTTTACTAACCTCAAAAGTTTGAGTTTCTGCTATCTCAGCTTGATCTTTGAAAAACAGTAGTTCGTTATACTACCATACGTTGGGTTCTGGAATGTCGTCCGTCGATGCACCTGACCGTTTCTTATTTTCAATTGCCTTGTAGTTCTTGTTAAAATTAGTTCGAAGTATACTTATTTTTTGTTTCAATTTCTCTAAGTGAAATCAGGTTTATACTGCTTTAAAGCGTCCACGATTTTTTGTAGTGCAATGTTTTTGTATTTTTATTAAAATAATCTTTTGATTTCAATTGCCATAATTCAGGGTAATCATGATATAAAGTTATTAATTAACACTGTCAAAAATTCACGCTACCAACTTCGTCGTCACGAACGGCACGTGGTATCGATGTTTCCGCCATGTTGTCTGACTTGTAAATGACGAAAATTACGTACTTATTGACAATAAACACCTATAGACGTTCAATATGATTTATCAATCGTGCTCGTCAATACGCGTCAATCAAAATTTGTATCAATCTCCCTCAATAATTGACAATCCGCATCAATATTCTCTTCAACGATCAATACTCGTTTCATTAAGGTTCCATCAATATTATTGATGAAAATACTGACAATAATATTGATCGTGTAGGGGGCACTTAACGCGTGCTATACAACTAGCGTACCGCTTTCGTCTAACCCTCTTACGTTATGTGTGTTGTATAACTTCCAATTCTCGATGAAACGTTAGGTAAATGCCCCTCTTAGAGCAGGAAAATGCTACTAATTCGACTGACTACAAAAACTACTTGACGCAGTCTCGTTATCGTTATCTCGTTTTTAAATATATATATATATATATATATATATATATATATATATTTCTATTAATTGAGATAAGGGTTTAATTTTTATCAATAACAGCGATAAACAACCTTTTGAGTTTAAACCATTTGTTATAATCACGCATGATCAATGCATGAAAACAGTGAAAAGATTGTGGTGATTTATTGGAATTGACTTGGCAACTTGCCTGTGAGTCAACATTTTCATTTATTATATAATGTTGTTATCAACTTTACGTTCATAAAGTCACGTACAAACTTGTTTTTTACGTTGGCAGTAATACCAAAAAAGCTGCATTCTTTGTGTTAGAATTCATAAGTAGGACAACATACAATGTTTAAAATTTTATTGACAGCGTTTATTTTGGTTAATTGTGCTTTTGGTAAGTTGTTTACATATTCTTGATCCGTTTTATTTTTATTATTATTGAAGCTCAAGAGTCATGGTTACCGCCATATTTTTATAAAAACTCCGAGAATAATTACGAGTTTATGTTAATGGATTGTGAAATCGAAAAATCGGCAACAATTATGATAAACGAGAATATTCAACATAACATCATTACAGCGTTTTTTGCTTACACAGGTACTGATAGTAATTGTATTTAAACTATGTTCTAATTTAAAAAAAAACAATGCTATAACCTCAAATGTTGAACTCACATCTTTTGTTTTTCAATTTTATTACAGGTTCAACTAAACCAGAAATAATAAAGTTTCCGGAACCCATTAGTGGTAGGAATTCATTCGGAATAGAAATTATGCGTAACTGTACAAGTGACAGATGGGCTTTAGTACTTACTAAACCGCAAGATTATGAAAATGGAGAAAACGGATACTCTTTTATTACAAAAATCGGCACCATACGTTTTAGGATCTTTGTTTTCGTATTTCATAAAAATCTGTCCGTTAAGTTTACTCCTAGGGGTCATTGCAATGTTGGGGTAAGTATATCATAGCATCTTGTGATCGATTCATAATATACTTTTTTCAATTGAGTGTAATAAAATAGTTATTTATGTAACAAGGACAAAAAAGTGCACTTTTATGTACGAGACTGAATTTGCTGGCCGAGGCAAGCAAACAGGCGAGGTTATTGAAAAGCACTTTTTTTCTGAGGTACATATTAATTTTTTCCGTTGACCTTAAATTAATTAATTTTCTATTTATTACCGTTTACTGAAAACAAAATGTTTAGTAATTTTAAACAAAAATTTTACGTTTGTTCTGATTTTACTGTACCTAATGTTCACTTCACCATTCAATATTGTAACATTTGTGTAAAAATTTATTAAAGGAAATAAAGGCTTTCTGCATTCGAATATTGTACTGATAACTCATTTGTTTACAACAATCACATAATTACAATCATTTTATATTCAATAAAAATATTGCCTGACCGTAAGAAAGTATACAAATGTAGTTTTTTGATTCACTCCGAAAATGTTTCAAAAAATTTAATAATCTTTCAGCTTATTGAATAAAGTGAAATTCACCTTGTTTTTGTGTACGAGTAAATCTTGAACCCAGTAATGTTGATGGCTTATACGATTCTATTTTTGTTTTTTCCTGCGACAGAATCAATATTCAAATGATTTTTTACAAGTAATTGCTGTTCTTGTGTGACAGTGACGCAGGTCAGTGTTCCATTAGCATTATTACTTATTTACATCAATCAAATACAGTAATAGAAAGGTACCCATAATTATCTCACTTCTACTGTAAGTTTTTGTATTTTATGATCGTGAAAATTTTGTATCGGAACTCCGCTTCTGTATCGAAATGTTACCTAATAAAATTGTCTAAAGCAATCTCAAGTCGTATGAATCCTGTCTTACCTTATAAAAGAATAACTTGAAAGAAGTTAAAGTGGTACATATTGAAAACAATGTATCGAGTATTGTGAGATTACAACCAGGCTCTTCTATATGCTTCGCATTTTGTAGAAACTATAAACAATTTATTAATATCATTTCAAAGCACTTAAAATGATTTACTTGTAATTTGAACAACAAATTGTTTTTGTTCAAAGTTGTGTGGGATTGAGGAATTGAGGTTATAAATTAAAGTAAACAAACAATAATCTGCAGTATCTAAAATGTTTCAGTACTGTAATATCCTATGTAGTCACTAAATTCATCCTTTCTTAAAAATGGGTTTTTATACTGGTTATTTCGACTTTATTTAATTTGACATAAAATAATAATTGACATTGACAGATGTTTGCGGACGAAAAGTATTACAGTTAAAAAAGTGTGACTTTATGTTTATTCAGGGAGTACGTAAAACTCAATTTTATAATGAGGTCGACGGAAAAATTTTTTATTACACGCAAAAGCGTTGAATAATATTTTAGCAGCGCACTCTATATAAGTTACTATATTCAGCAAAGCAATTTTTTACATATACTAGAATAATTAAACAATTTGAAAAAATATTGTAATAAATTCGTTATATAAGGGGGTCTATTGTCGCTACGCTCGTCGTGCCTTAATAACTCTCCTTGAACAATGGACTGCTTATACAACTAATTTAATAATATACTATTAAATTGATATTGTGTATTAAGTTTTCATAGCAAATAATATCTATGATTTGACGAAGAAACTTTAAATATCGGCATAATTAATACAATCTTGTACTAAATATAAACTGCTAAATTATTTTTCAAAGAAAAAGTTTTAAAAAGTACTAAACGTGTGTCTCGGAAAATCTTAAGCATTCTGAGCAATTTGAAAAGGGCGATTTTCACTATATGAATATTTTAATAAGAATTGGGAAACTGTGTGTATTTTATGTAACATAATGCTTCCTAAATTAACTCCCACCTCCATGGAGGTAACATACTAGATCTCTCGTAGGTCGTAATTGCAAACTATTTTTTTTCTTTTTATTATGTGAAGTTGTGAAAATACGAGGAAAAAATGTTATCCTATCTGAAGTATCGCAGATAATTTCAATACAATTGTACTTAATCATAAGTGTTTTTCAATTTAATCAAGTGAGGAAAAATCAAATGAACAATACTTAAGCGAAGTTTGTGGTATTTGACGAGATGAATTGAACTATGGGAAAATACAGCTTTGTGGATATTGAAAGTTGGCCCATAATTAAAATTTATAACTTTATTGATGCAGAAAGAATCCTGTATTATTATGGGATTTAACCGTCCACTGATATCTCCTCAAATTGCCATAATATTTTTCTTACCTTTCATTGTTTTTAGCATTATTTTACTCTAGTCGAATTAATTGTTAATAAGTTAATAATCTTTCTCTACTCCTAGGTTATATCCTAGCACATTAATTAATAAATAATTGTGTGTACTACTTTAAACTACTTTAAATAAATCGTGAGTAAAAAAAAACCGTGCAAATATTACAAAAATGACCGAAGATAGGCATAACACATGTAATATAAATTTGACAAAAATTTTCTCTTCTTTCGAATGACGTAATGAAAAATTTGGTGTTGCGTTTAAAAAATCAATTTTTTGACGTTTCTTCACTTAAAAACAATACACAAATTTTGAACACTCTATTTAGCAGAGTAGTATGATTGTATTAATTTATATCTAGCGAACTTTTCCTCCTACTTAATTTGTTTTGTTCTCGAACGGCTTCGTGTCATATTGGTTTGAAAGTGTGGTTAATAGGGTAAACCACCCAGTGATTCGCCTTTTTCTAATTAACAGTCAGTTATTGGCCGTATTATTGTAAAACCAATTATTAAAAATTCGCTGTATTAAACATTATGCCTGTGACAATCAGCACAATCTGGCAACGTTGCCTAATATTTGGCCTCAAGGGATGTACACTACCCCCGTCAGTTTTAAATTTTAAATGAAATTAAACGTCAAAACGTACGTCAATTTCGTTAGAGTTTTTTCGTGTGTGTTTTTAGGCGTTTTTAATACAAATATTAAATATGGAAGGTGATCAGTACCTTACAGTATTCCATGGTCAACAAGAAAAACATGTTGTTCCTGAGAATCACCACTTTGGTTTCCGGACCTGGTCCTTAAGACCCTCTCGGATAATTACGAAAAAATGTAAAACACAATTTCACAAAACACAATCACACACTAATATAGGGCACATTACAAATATTATACAAATTAATGTTGAGGGGTTGAGTAAGGACAAATCAGATTTCTTGTCTAAACTTTGTTTCAGGAATAGGGTTGATATTTTACTTTTACAGAAAACACACAGTGGAGATGAGACAAGTATACTCAATAAAGGTATAGTAAAAGGTTTTCAATTAGTAGACTTTATTGAGAGCCCGATTCATGGAATAGCAACATACGCCAAAAATATGTCCCATGTTGGTCAACTGAAACAAACAGATTTTACAAATCATATCTAGAAAATCCAAATAAAGATAATGGGAATGTTGCACTGTCATCTCTAAATAATGGAAAAAAAGAGAAATGGAATTAATTAATAGAAAATATGAATTTCGTACATTCAAGTCGTAAAAGCTGGGCACTTTTAAATAAATTAGGTTCTACAAATCAATCTTCTAAAACAAATACAAAAATTTCTCGAAATTCTATTACTTCTCGGTTGGTTAATGTTTCAAACTCAGTAAAAGTGGACAATCGACTATCACAAAGATGAAAAAGTGTCTACAAAAGAAAAGAAAATCTACACCTATGTCAGAAGATATATCCAGACCTTATACTGTAGAAGAGCTAAAACATGCAATAAAAAGACCAAATCAAAGAAAGCTGCTGGGTTTGATGGAATACATCCAGAACTTCTGAAAAATTTGGGAAATTATTCTTTAAAGTGGCTACTTATGTTTCTCAATAATATCTATAATCCTGCTAAAAGACTTAAATCTCGAAGTCCTATATGGTTGCAAGACTACTTAAGTACGGCGAAGAGTGGAAAAAATTATGGTCTGGAGTTGATGTTTTCAATAAACATCTCATTGATGATCCAACAATAGAAGTCCCGGGCTTTGATCAAAAAGAAAATTAGGAGGTCCTAAGCTAAACGGCAGTTTTTGTGGAATTATTGTGTTTCTTGACAAGAGTGTGATGCCACTGGTATGTGACTTACATTTACATACTATCATTGTTGAGATGAATTTAATACCTTTCTAATAGTATATTTAATGAAATTATGACATGAAGTGGCATGAAATCGTATAATTTCTTAAAAATCTGCAGGCCAATCATTGAACATTCTTTTCAACGCTTTTCTAAATGATTGGCTCCATGGCCAATTACTGGATTTTTCAACTAAACATATTATACTTATATGATTTTTGCATTATGTTGTATAGAAATAAAATGTTTGTAGCTATCTGTGTTATAATCTGGTCAATATTTGATTCATATCCAGTAACTGGCCAGGGGCCGATAACTAAATTCTATCGAAGGCCGATTACTAATACATGTATGTACTGCATTTTAGAAAATGCCAAAAATTGCACCGGGCGAGAAATATCATAAGAGATACTCAGAAAATGATATACAAAAAGCGCTTACGGAAATTAACAATGGAATACCTTTAACAGAAGTTGCTAGACGATATACAATTCCAAGAGCTACTTTGCAGTTCAGAAAAAGTCAAAATTTTGTAAAACTCTCTCCCATAACAAAGAGCAAATTTTGGTCAACTGGATTTTTGAGCATCACAAGCGTGGATTTCCTCTCCGCAAGGAAAATGACTAAGAATTCGCAAAAAAATTCCTGGATCAAATTTCACTGGATAACCCAATTCTTAACAATCGTCCAAACATGGTATCGCGTTTTCTTCGAAGGAGTCTCAAAATTTCTGAGTGTGCAGGAGAAGCTGTGACAGCAGCAAGTTCCAACGTTTTAGAGACTGATATTAAAAAATGGTTTACAGAAATAGAAACGTACTTAACATCATAATGATTTAGAAAGATATTAGACAATCCAAATAGAGTAATGAACGCTGATAAAACCTGTTTCAATCTGTGCCCTAAGAACAAAAAAGTGCTCGGTCCAAGAAGAGTGTTTCTTTTAAGGCGACGTTAACAGTAATGTTTACTTTCATGGTATCGGGCCAAGTAACGCCACCTATGATCTATTATCCTTATAAGAGATTTTTTGCAAATATCACAAAGTCCGTCCCTCTAGGATGGGGAATCGGTCTTTCAGATACTGGGTAGATGAAAATCGACGTTATGAGTGACTATATAGATAACATTTTACATCCCCATCTAAAGAAAACAGGTGTAACATTCCCGGTAATTTTTTCCTAGATGGTCACAGTACTCATCTATCATAAAAACTTAGGCCCTCGTGTGTAAAACTTCAGATAATTCTAACTTGTCTGTACCCCAATGCCACACAAATCATGCAACCCGCAGATGTAGCGGCTTTCAAGCTAATAAAAATGGGTGGAAGAAAGCGACAGTTGAGTGAAGAAGAAAGCATCCTTTGCAAACCTTAACCAAAGAGCATATTGATCCAGTTCTCGAACTCGTTGTTAAACGTACTGCTAAAATTGAAACCATTAAAAATGGATTTTGAGCTTCCGGACTTTATCCATAAAATCCAGACGCTATAGACTTTTCTAAATGTCTAGGAATCCAAAATAAAGTGCCTGAGTTAACAAGTAAAGGCATCGATGATACATATTTGAGCTACAGAAGTTTCGCAAATATTGTTGGAGCTGAAATATTAGATGGATTTAGTCAGCGTAAACAAGAGTGGGATAGTAATATAAACGATCAATCTCTTCTTTATAAACTATGGAAAAAAATTACGCCGTTACAAGAAAAACATGAGGTTGTTAAATATACTACTTCTACTCAAGCGTCAACAGAAAACTTAATAATCGAAGAGATACAAGAAATTTCGACATGACATTTCTATTTTGTTTCTGCCTAAAAAAATTGTTTAGATCATGTTGATACTAGAAAACCTAGACTGGGTGACACTGATGTACACACCACGTCATTGAGAGCAGAAATTCAAAACGAATATGAAATAATAGTAAATTCGAAAGTAGGAGTTTAAGATAGTTCAGTTTCTCTAGACGACACATTATGGTATGCCAAAACACCTACTAGGAAAGGTAAAAAAGAAAGCGAAAAAGTACCATCTGCTATTACGTCTACGCAATGGCTTAAAAAGAAAGCTTATGAAGAGGAAGCAAAAAGATAAAAACTGATTAAAAAGAAAGAGAGAAACCAACTAAGACTAGACAAAATAAGAAAAAAAAAGACTAAAGATAACAAACATAAGAAGCTATCAAAAAAGAAAGGAACATTTAGTGTTTGCCTAAAAACAGTTACTGTACAACTTATAGCCGCATCTGAAAAAGTGCTTGAAGGGACGAGTAATAGTTAAAACAAAATGGTTGAAGCAGACAAAATTCAAACAAATGAAGATAGAATTTTAACAGGCTCAGCGATGAATGATAACAACAGTAAATCAAACGAGATTGAAGAAAATCTACAAGATAGGATAAGGACCTGGCAAGAAAATGATGAATTTACTAAAGAAAATTTCGGGCATGATGAAGAGGAACATCAAAATAAGGAAAATGAACCCCACCAAGCAAGTTTACACCAGTCCAGAATTAATGTTAATAGAGGCAAGTATACCGTGGCCCGTGTTACTCTTGTGTTAAAAATTTGAGTGTTCAAAGTTGTGGGGTTAAATACAACTTATGTACACAGATTTATCATGCCTTATGCATCGAATGGTTTAATTTGCACAAATCGAACTCTAATATTACCCCAGTCAATAGAGCACATAATAAGTAAATTTCTGACGCCATGTAACTGTAGATAATATAAAGTACCTTGTATTTATGTTTTATACCGAAAATGAATTGTCATTATATAGTTAATTAACATTTAACATTTTTTCTCAACTTTATTTTCCTAATTGAAAGAAATGAACTAATTCTAATGGTATAAAAAGAAAAGTTGTAGAAGATAAGAATACAAATAGAATGACTGCTAATTCGACTCGATCAGGTAATAACTTTCCGAGAAAAATCGGAAAAAGTAAAATATTTAGGTTTTTCTTTTTAAAATTCGTAGATTTGTCATTTTTTAAATAGAACGCCAAATAAAAAAAGTATAATATTCTAAACTCAGGTGTCTTGCTTTTTGAAACCGATAGTAGTCATGAAAATTTTCAGAATCTCGATTGGTTTTTCTCTTAAAAAGATTAAGTGCCAAATTATTCATATGGTCTCGTTTCGTCGCCTAAGTATGGTCACTTCATCATGCAAATAAAGGAATTGACTTCACAATCGAACATATACTCGTTTTAATAATTAATTTATATATATTTTTGATGCCAATTTTTCACTAACGGTCGGATTTAAAATCTTCGACATTTATTTAAGATCTCAAATTTCAATTTTGTATCGTTACATTACACCCACCAAAAAAAATAGTAGTAAGCACATCATATTGCTATTGATTATATTTTTATTCATAGACATGCTTTATTGCGCAAATTTCATTAATTGAATTTATCTGTAAATACGTAAATGCAAAATGACGAACGTCGAAAGAATTTATATAAGCATGCACATTTATGTAATAAATAGCGTATAATGTAGGCTGAGTATAAAAAATACTGAAGCTTTAGAAAGTTCAAATCTGAGTTTATAAGTTTCGTGGTTTTTATACCTAATGTAGAAATTCAACTTACTATGCATTTTCCGCTGAAATTTAACGTCCTCTGAATTTCGATAAGTTAAATACAAGATAAACTTTTGTGATGCTCATTTACATTGTAATTTTTTTAAATCAAAATTTTAAAAAATCTATATTACTGATGTATTTTGTATGCAGAAAATGTAGTTTAATATAGAAATGAAAAGTTTTTTTTATAACTCCAAGTATTAAATCATCAATCAATTCATCTACCCCTAAACTTATATAAAATCGTAAATGTCATACGTTACTTTTACAAGAAAACTTTTTCAAGCAAAAGCGAAAACTTAAGCCCATAATTCTAACGATTTATGTGGTAAATTTTTTGACCAGTATCATTCATATATTCTCCTCAAAATATTTACGTACATTTGCATGCTAAACTTGCAAGCTTTGCAGAAACCACAAAAGACACATAGATAAAGTGGATCAGGTATTATTACAACCCGAAATCTAACCACTTCCGTCTCGACTGCTGTTTTACATCCGGATCGACAATAAGAACGATTCATGCATTTAAACATCGTCGTTCGTATTACATAAGACACTCTGTTGATTATATGTAAATTTTATTTTTACATTCAAATATGTTTAAATAAACAAATGAAACTGGATTACTCTCGTCTATAAATTATTTTTGAAAACTAATATTAAAAAATGAGTACCAAATATTAACGGTTGATATTACTTTTTGATATGGAAATAAATTAACGAATTCTAACCGAGTTTTACAAGTTTACAACTAATTATTTTATTGTAAAGTTTTAAATGTTTGTAAACCACTATCATAAGTAGATTACAGCAAGAGAAAATTTTTAATGCATTTTCTGATGGTACGTAAACAAAGACATTATTTGTATATAATCGGCTTAAATTTGGTTAAGTTGTGATTGGGAAAGTAAATACGTATAAATAACCTTTTCGGTTTTCTTTTAACAACCAATTGTTTGTTTTTCTTTTACCCGTACGTGTAGAAGTAGAACAATTTTTAAATCTGTTTGTATCACACTCCATTTACCTGTGTTTGCATTCAAGTACCGTTCTAAATTTATTCTGTAATTTATAAAAAGTTGACTTACAGCAAAATATTAAACAACTTCACTTAAAAAATTGAACAATTATGTCTTTATTAGAAATAAGTTTTAATTAGTAAAGAATAGGATTTATGGAAAATAGAGGCACGAATAAATATTAAAAAAAATATGAAGAAAAGGTGTAAACTATTGAAAGTGACAAAAGCAAAGAACATCGTTCCGATATTAACAAACGTCTAAAAGCAGAGAATCGAATGAGTGCGACGACATAAAGCATTTAAAATAAAATATGTTGTAGAAAAAACACGTTTAAGAAAGGAGCAAAGAAATGTGTATATTTCAGTAAAGGCCAACAATTGTTAAAAATCTAACTGCTAGACCACTACACATTATACGAAAGCTACTTCTTACTTGCTACCATTTCTACATCGCCACAAAACGAGGTACGTTCCTTTTAAGACTCCCTACAAAGGGAAAATAAAATTTACGTTTAAAAAAATAATAAAAGTTATAGACAATAAAATTTTCGGCAACTTTACTCTGATAACTTTTTTGTATAGTATATATTGGTGGAGTTAAAACAATTTGTGTTGCGTGATAGTCTATCTCAGTAATTACTTAACGGATCAAAAAATAGTTTAAACAAAAGCTGTATATATTTTTCTAAATCTTCTAAAAATTAAAAAATCTGTAGGTTAACTGTATTCAATTATTCTTTTTTAGTTGCGATTTTGTTTAGATTAGAGTAGCATAATATCGATCATCTCTTTTACTCCCTTGGCCAGATAGCCTTCTGTGTTCCATAATCTTCTCATAACTTTTTACAATACGAAGGACCATAGATGGATGTAGTTTTAGTATTCGTTCAATATCCTCTTGGTTGCTAGAAGTATCTACTTCAACTAATTCATTTAGCGTGGCATTTTGGTAACAGAAAACTCACAGTGTACTAGAAATGTCACTTTGATAATGTAAATCAAAATAGTCGTTTGGATATCCACTTGTAGGAAAAAAGATAATTCCAGGAAGGGAAAAGGGACAATCAATAATACATATGTATATAATGAAACGATTAGTAAATAAAGAGATAGGAAAGAAAGGGGGTAAGGTATATGCAGAAATCGTGGATATAAAAGCGGCATTTGATAGAGTAGATAGAAAGACATTGTGGAAAATGAAATAAGAGAAAACATAATAGAAGCAGTAGAAGAAATTTATAAAGAAACAAAATATAGAGTAAAGGTGAAAGAAAAGTTAAGGAAGGAGTTTTGGACAGAAAAAGGTTTAAAACAGGGATGTCCGTTGAGCCCGATGCTATTCTCAATATATCTAAGAGATCTAGAGAAAGAAATGAGGAAAAATCAGGTTGGAGAAATAAAAATAGGAAGAAAAAATATAATAAAACACTTGCATATGCGGACAATTTAGTAATTTTTACAAATAAAGAGGAAGAGATGAAGAAAGTAATAAAGACGCTGAGAAGATATTTAGAGAAAAAACAAGTAGATGTAAACGTAGAAAAAAGAAAATAATGATATTTAAGAAGAAAAAAGGAAGAGAAAAAAAGGAGAATGGTGGTGAGAAAAAGAAGAAATAGAAGGAGTGGAAAAATACAAATACTTATGGTACATGATGAGATATGACAATAAAGACAGTGATCATATAAAAAAATTGGAGTATAGGAGAAAGATTATGCGGTAAAGAATTAGAAAAAAAGTGGTTATTTGAGAAAATAGTAAAAAGTATGATGATGTACGGAGCGGAGATTTTGGGATGGAAGGAATGGGAAAAACTAGAGAAGATAGAAGAAAAATTTTGGAGATGGACACTAGGGTTGACGAGGGAAACACCAGGGTATTTAATAGAGGAAGAAATTAAAATAGAAAAAATAAGGATACAAACAGGGAGGAGAGCAATAAGTTTTGACAAAAGGATGGAAGATAGAAAAATAATGAAATTCTATATGAATGTTGGAAGGAGGTAGAATTACAAAGAACAAAGTACGGAGAAGAACATACTTTAGAAGAGGGGTTACGCGACGGAAGAGGTAAGATGATTGAGGAAGGAAGGGAGAAGGATGGAAGAAGAGATAACACAAAGAGACAAAGACAGCCAAAAGCAAGAAAGAGAGATGAAAATAAAAGAAACAAAGTATAACACAAAATACAAATATATAATAGTGAAAGGGATACCAAAATATATTACAGGACCATTGAACATAAATGAAAAACATATGGTAGCGAGGTATAGACTAGGAAATGAGAAAATGAAAACAAATATTGGAAAAAAGATGGAAAAAGAATGTGTAGGATGTGTGGGGAAAATTTGGAGAATATAGAGTACATGGTTGATGAGTGCAGCGAATTAAGGAGAGAGAAAGTGGGAAGTGAAGTTCTGCTAGGAGAAAATAGAGAAGGCATAAAATAGATGAAAGAGGTACAAAACAGAAAAAAATGGATGGAAGAAAGCAAGAAGAATATAATAAAAATCACCTAACGGAGGGATGCGGCAAAAAAATTAATTAAATTAGTTGATATTTTGCAGATTTTGTTGTGCTAATGTGGGTTTAGTTTTTAGTTTTGTTAATCAATTTGTTAATTCAAAAAAACAAATAAAGCTATATTATTATTACATATCCACCTGTATACCATAATATTAATATAAGTAGAACATTTCAAAACAATACATATAAAAACAAAAGATGCGAAGATGTTACAAAAAATATATTCATAAAAATGTGCAATATTTTTCTCTGGTCGTGTATATCCTAATACAGTGACGCACACTAAAGAAGTGATCCAACACAAGAGTATAATGTATAACCATTGATTATACAGTGACCGACAAAGAGTTTGCAACAAATAGGAAAAATTTTTGTAATTCTTTCGGCACTTGAATTCAGCATATTAAATGACAAAAAAAAGCACTTTATCAAATGTCATGTGATAACTGTCATGGCGACAAATTTAAAAATAATCCTTAAATATGTAAAAAGTGAGGATAGATGACAAGATATTATAATAATAATAATAATAATAATAATAATAATAGTTTATTATGTTAGTATCACAGAATAGTGCTTACAATCGTCTATATAGAAGAACATATTTACAAGTTTTAAACCCGTCAAATATAAATGAAAATAAATTGAAAAATGTTTAAGAGAAAAGTTGTTCAAAATTAGATTTTTTCCCGAAAATATTGAAAAAACAAAATTTTTGTGTTTGATTTGCATAAAAACAATAAAACCAACAAATAAACTTCACAATCCAGTAATTTTTATTTATTAGTCAACCAATGGACGGTGAAGAACAAAAAACATTGTTTTTTTAGGACGGACTTTGTTGCAATGGCCTACAGAAAACAAAAAGATAAAATTCCAAATTTAGAATTATTTTAAAATAGTCTTAAAATGATCAATTCTTCCATTCTAAACCCAATTTAATTTTTTTTTACAATATTGCCTAGATAATAACCTCAACATACAACAAATTTCCGGAAAAAATGCCGGAAAACTGATATTTTTGAAAAGTCGTTATTTTCTTTTGAAAATTAGCACATAGACTTATAATCTAATTCTGAACAACTTTTCTCTTAGGCATTTTTCAATATCTTGTCATCTAACCTCATTTTTTACATATTTAAGGGATATTTTTTAAATTTGCCGCCATGACAGTGGTCACATGACATTTGTCAAAGTGCTTTTTTTTGTCATTGGATATGCTGAATTCATTTGCCAAAAAAAATTTTTGGATATCTCAATTACAAAAAATTTTCCCATTTGTTGCAAACTCTTCGCCGGTCACTGTATAACACAGTTAATACAAAATAGAATCAGATCAAAAATAAATATATTTTAAAACCTGGTGCTAAATACTGCATGGAAAATGTGTCAAATATATAAGAAAACAAACTTCGTAGGGTACAATTGAGTTTCCTCTATTGGGTGGTCAACCAAAACATTTGTCCGGGACGCCAAAATTGTCGGAAGGCATTTTCTAAGTTGATGTGTTAAAACTATTGAAATCAAATAATCGAAATTTATAGACATCGATTTGTAGCCGTATTCATATTCAGAATAGGCATATATAAACTTATTTTGAAAGTAGGTTTGCATAACGGTCACTTGACATTAGAAAGTCCAAAGTGAAAATGAAACACTAACTTTACGCTGACACTCACTTTGTCATATACGAATTTTTGAAATTAAGTTTTACTATTATTATTATCGTAATGTAAAAAAAAACTGAGTGGTTTTTAGATGTTTCTTTGTTGGTGTTTAAAAAGTTGAAGTGCTAACATACTAGTGAACAGTTGCTCAAGATGAGACTCTTGCACCACACCACATGCCCCTTTATAGTTACGTAACTCATAACTTTAGGAAGAAGTAAAAAGAGTTTATCTAAATTAAGATAAAATGTAAAATCAAACAAAAAATTATAATAGATAAATTAGTAAGGAAAAAATTAAATACTATTTATACATCAAAAGGTGCACATAGAGAAAAATTTCGATAAAATGGAGCAACACTCTAAAGCATTCAAAAAACCTTATTGTAAAGCACTAAAATACGAAATAGTAAGACTACAAGATACACATTTTACTAAAAGTAAAACATAATAGCAATGTTTTATTTATTTTCCAACAGAAAAGATTTTCTAAAAACTAACTAAAAATAAAAATGTGATTTGCTGATATTTTTGCAACTTCTTCTTAGCAGCATGTTCCACACGTTAACTTTCTCTTTGATAGTGATGTTAATATAAAATGTGAGAACAAGTGTATCCTACTCTAAGCTTTTCCCTTTTGGTCAAGGAGTTATTCCTTGTGGGTGTTTTCCATCATCTCTTGAGATTTCCAAAGGCTCTAAAGTAAATGGGATTTATGCAGAACCACGAACCTTCTTAATTTTTTAATTTAGTGTACTTCTCTTGGTATGATTTCCAAACTTGCCAACTAAGTTTTGCACATGCCATATCTTAGAGTCACTGCAGTTTTAAAGTTTTGTTTTCGAGAAGTGCATTAATGCACTGTTAGCCATGCTGCGGATTTTTTTGTCCATGAAGCTCTATATCGAGTTTTGTTAAATTTTGAAGTAAAAGAAGCTGGTTGATAATTGAAATACTATCTCAATTCGTCTGGCTTGATAACAGTTGTTTGTCAAAAGATGGGCTCTAACACTTCTTTATTTATTTATTTATTCGTATGGTACATTATTTTTATTGCTGTATTGTGATATAAGTAAGGAACAGTATAAAACTGTATAGTGAGGTAACGAAACCATGCTCAATTCTGGATTGGTTGGTCTTGGCAAAGCATTCGCTTCAAGGTTTAGGAAAATCACTAAAATCTAAACATGCCAACCATTACCTTCCTTAGTATTCTCATATGTAATAATATTAATTAAGTGTGTAAAGATGATAGAAGAATATAAGAACATAAAATATAATAGCACTGCCATTGCAGGACGACATATAATTAAACGGTCCAAACGCTAGTCACGACATTGACAAAAAATAGTAGGTTAAATAGCAAAGAAAATAACGAAATAATAGATAATCAGAACAAAGATGTAAGTATTATGTATGGTGTCCCATAAAATTAGTATAAACCTTTATAGTGTGGTGTCAAAACCGTGTGCTATTGTAGATTAGTTCGTCTTAGCAAAGCATTTGCTTCAAGGTTTAGGAAAACCACTAAAACCTAAACATGTCAATCGTTAGTATTCATATGTAATAATATTAATTAAGTGTGTAAACATAATAGAAGGTAAAATAAGGACATAAAGTGGACCGGTCCTAACACCAGTCACGACAATGACAAAAAATAGTAGGTTAAAGAAACAGCAAACAAAATAATCAAAAAACAGATAATCAAGACAAAAATACAAAATATTGCTTAACTTCAAATGTCCTTTAAATTAGTAAGCCATAATCCAGTTTTAAATTTAACTATGGTTAAATTTCTAAGGATACTAATTTGACAACAATTATCTCCTAGGAAACTTAACTAATATTTATGCGATTTTTTGACCACATACTTCTTTGTTGATCAAAGCCCAGGATTTCTATTGTTGGATCATCAATAAGATGTTTACATCAACTCCAAGCCATAATTTTTTCTATTGTTCAACTTCAGAAAAACCGTATTTAGTGTTTTAGTTGAAGGGTTCTCAATATCATTCCAAATTGGTATGGTTTTGTTAAGTAGGCATTTATTCCATTTTCGTTTTAACGCATTCTTTGCATATTTAAAACATCTAATCATAGTTCTGTTACGGATAAGGGGAAACATCATAGTGACAAGACCAAAAATACTACGGAAGAGAGAAATGCAGGAAAACAGATAATCTTTAATGTTTCGGATTTCTAATAAAGAGACTAACTAAATTCAACTGATTAAAGTTAGAATGAGTGTTGACTATCTTCTCCATCCATTTGATTATCAAAATTATTTATAAGTTTCAAGCTGGCGATGTTCGTAACAACTAATTAGTTTTGGTTCTAACCAAAAAAATATTCAATCTGTAATTTGAGATGTTTTAATCTATTTAAAGAAAGGATAATTCTACGGTTTTTTCAAAAATATTTGCTACGACTAGTAAGCTAAGGTCTTTTTTTAATAATAATTTTATTCAGGATAGATGACTGAAGAGGTAAGCAAAGTTCATATTTCGAACGATTTATTCTAGACTTATCTCTTGAGCTTTATCGATAATTTGTATAAATTCTCTGATAACAATTTCTGCCTCACCTTTTAAAGATTTGTTATCAAAGCGAAAAAGATTTATTTCAGACACCAGCTCTTCAGGTTCTAGTACCAACTTGAAACGTAATGGACGTAAGGGGAGTAGCATAACATTGAAATAAAAGAAATAAAGGATCGAGACGAATGTATAACTTCTCTACATTATCCCTAGGTTCTAAATCGTACTTGCTGTAAGGTTTGCATCCAAGTGTGCAACAAACTTTCTGAAGGTCTTGTCAACAGAAATGGATCTAATTCCCTCGTCTTTCTTAGATAAAACACATGTGATGGCAATTTCAAGATTAACTTTTCCAGTTAAAAAAATTACACAAGTTTGTAATTTCTTGTATAAACATCTGTTCTGGGTTTCCAGTTACTTTTCCTGTTAGATCTTGAGGATATTGAGGAATTAGATCGTCAATACCGGATAAAAAATCATTAGAAAAACTATAAATTCCGTTTTGAACATTAGTTTTAGTTACATTTAAGTATTTATGGACGAGGATCAGGCGGAGGCAGAAAATTAAGAGAGCGAAACAGGGGATTATTGAAAACGGCTCATCTTATGTCTCCTTGAGATATTTTGGATTCAACGATCTTGGATAGTTTGTTTAAAGGGTCACTATTGTTTCTCCTCGAAGTAAAGTGATCAAACAAATCAAAATTAGAAATGTTCTTTTTTACCTCTGCTTTTAAAGACTTATTTTCCTTCCGGGTACTTGTAATGCAATGAAGTCTTTCCCATAAAATTACATCATTTTTATTCACACAATCATTGGTTGCTAAGTTTAATTTAAAATTTGCAATTATTCTAGCACCCTTTGGAATCCTCTTTAAACTGAGATATTTTATTTAATAATTAATTTTTTTCCTTGCTTCTTGATGAGAATAACCATAATGAATTTTCAATCCTTTGATGCCTTTGTAAGTTTTCGTTTTAGAAGTAAACTGGATACATAGTTATCAAGTTAATTAAATATCTGCATGTTCTTGACTAGGTTGAATATTGAAGATAATACAATATTGGCTATACGATTCCTCCTTAGTTTCATATTTCAGCTTTTCATGATTTTCTAGGTCGATTACAATACCGGCATGACAGGATATTTAATCTTCATTACCATTCTTATTACAAACATGGCATATGCCATCCTCATCATAATCAGCAACTTTGTTGATAATTATCTGAAAAACCACTTTTGGATAATCCGACAAGCAACTATTTCAGATCTTTCTCAGAAATTTGTTTAAAAAACATTGGAGATGTTATGTGGGTTGGTCACAGTAGGTTCCAGTTGGATAAAATTTTAGTAAAACCAAAGGTGAAACTCAAAGCTCCACCAAGGAAAAATTTATACGTTTTAAAAATCAAGCTCCACCAAGGGAAAAATAATACGCTTTAAAATCGTTGAAATCATGTCAAAAATTTAATTTTGTATTATTAATTATTTTATGAAACAAAAGTTTAACGTCATTTATTTATTAACAAGTACAAACTTTTGCCATTGTATCGAAATTCTTAAAATATTTTTAATAATAAAAACATATATACATTTTGATACCTACTTTGACTTTTCAGCCAGCCGAAGTGGTTCCAAATGAAGACACATTATTGGAGGCATGTGTAATAAATAATATAAATTAGAAACTATCAATTAAGGAGATTTAATATTTATAAGGAACGTGTATTTTGTCGTAATTGTAACCTGTAATGTATCCTACACAGTTGTATTCTTCAAAATTCCACCAGCGATCATACGACAACCTGGGTAATTAAAAAACAATTATGTCTTAATTTTAAAATTTTCGATCTATTTCAATCAAATCTTGATGATTAATTTTAACATATCTTAATAATAAAAACGTGATTTAAAAATAACTTAGATTAATGTGACAATGAAAGTTTGTGTGATATCATCAACATGACTTTCCAATCACGTTCTTGCAACTGTAAAAATGTGATTATTTTAGTTTTACTAAATAAGGTAAATTAATTTAATTGTAACATTCGTGTGATACGTTACGGTCTACATACTTCAGTAATTTAATAACGCGTTCTACATATTCTTTTGTGTAAATAAATAATTTTTAGGAATTGTTAGCATTTGATTAAATTATAACGTATACATACTGTTAAAAACTTTTTTTTTACATTTAACTTTGTTTCATTCTCTACTAAAAAGCTTAAAAATGCATTTAAGTTATTTAAATAATAAAGCCTGTTTTTGGTTTTTTTATTAGTATATTGTTGCATTCTTAGACGCCATTGTGAAAGGTTCAAAAGTATCTGGTAGTTTTAAATATAATACAGCGCGCGAGAAGAACAATATATCTAATTTTAGACTTTAAGAAAACAGTTTATTACATAATCCTAAATCAATTAATGATCCTAATAGGTATGGAGATTGTACAAATTTTTACCAAAACAATAAGAAGAAAACTTTAATAAGCTTAACCTTTGTAGAAATTATCGTTTTGTTTTTGGATGAGCAACGATTCATCCACAAAATAATCACCCTCTTTTTGTGTGTGAGTTATTGGGTTTCATAAGAAACTGATCACTAACATCAAGAAGCCTAAAGAATACATGGATGAAAAAGGTTCATAAAAAATCAGGAGAATTCAGGAGAACATAAGAAAATCAGGAGAATAAACAAAACACAGAGTATCATCAAAACTCACACAAAACATAAAGACTCGAAAGAATTTGAATTCGGATTTAGCAAAAGCACAGGAAGAAGGGATGTTAATTGCAGAAACAAGAATTGAGAAAGACAAGCAAATCTACAGAAAGATCATAAAATAGAAAATAGTTGGCAATTTTTTTTTGGAAACATTCCTACAAAAATACGTGTAATTTGATATTGGCTAAACTGAAAATTCAAGGCAGTACCTACGTTGTTGTTGTCATTTCGTGTCATTGAGGTTATTTTTGTTATTTGTTGTATATTTTTTCTGGTTTTATATTCTTTTCATTTTAAAACCAGTAAATATGTGTAACCTTTCGAGTAACATATTTAAGTCAAGCATTTGAAAATGGATTTATGTATGAATAACTCTACCAACATTAATCTTAGTAGTGATACCAACAATTTTTTATTTTTTGCTCACTCTGTATATATTCATAGTTCCGTACGTTTTTATATAAGGTAAGCGTTAGTTAAAAAAGTTGGATTCAAGCAAATGGGGACCGGTACTCAAAATAAACAACAAAATTTTCAGACAAAATAGGAAGATTAAAAAAGAGAAAGAAAGAAAAACACTTGTCATATTCCAATACTAATTATTATTTTTATTTTTAGAAAAACATTACTAGTTTTGACGTTGTAATATAAAACGTCATCTTTCAGATATGGATCTCCATTTCGTTTTAAAAAAAATAGGAAGATCTGTAAATGCATCAGAATTGCCTGTATCAGATAAAATTGTAAATGATTTTGAGCAACTCAAAAACGATATTGCCAATTCCCTTTTATGAACTATGGTCGACGATGTACCGCTGATGGTCGAGACTAACGCTTCTGAAATTGCCATTTTAGAGACTCTTTGACGAGCCGATAGACCTGTGGCTTTTCTCTCGAGAACTCGAAAACAGCATCCAAACGTCGCCATTCTGCAGTTGAAAAGGACGCATATGCATTTGTCGAAGCATTACGAAAATGGCGACACTTCCTAATAGGTGTGTTACGGTTTATTATTACGGATTATTTTCCGAATCTTGGACGTATGTCGAGAACCGTATTAAAACGTGTGTCGCGAGTAATATGTTACGACGAAAGTCGCATTTGGCGCGCATTTTGCATTTCTATTGGCGGAAAATAAAATCCGACTAAGCTTCCTAGACGAACAGCGGACGTCTTCTTTTCTTTCCGTACGGGTGATTTGGCGTACTTCTTGAAATTGAAATTTTCAATTGAAATTGGTGGTTAAGTTTAAATCCGGCTAAATTCATCGTGAGTACACCTTGCTTTCTTTTATTTTCCTGTTTGTATTAATTCTAATTGCTACGTATGCTTTCCCTATGAATTAAAGACTACACCACGGTTTCGCATTAGTTAAGCTGCAGACAACCGGTGGATACTACGTCTACAGGGGTTGGTTATTCTTTATAACTTTATCGAGGGAGCCTATCGCCTCACTTACCTCACTTCCCGAACTGTCGATATCGTCGCTAGCAGGAAACTTTCATTTTCGGAACTGCATTCTACAGATTACAGCTAAGTTTTTTTATTTAAGTAATGTATTCAGTGATAATGCGTATAAAGCTCAAGTACATATGACATAGAACGGCTTGATCTTTAGTATTTAAGTAAATTTTTATTCGGTGTACACTCCACAACCGAACGTTTTTAACCAGCTCAATAGGGCTCGGGAGCTTTACTTAGAGCGGTTGACGCAAAAACAAAAGGCCTTTTGGGTTTGCGGGAGGTACTTACCCCTTTAATCCTAGTTTAAGTTAGTTTAAATATCCGTGTGTAAGTGATATATGTACGCAGAGCCTTCTTAGTAGCCAATCCTCCTAGTACTTTAAGATTTGGTTGTTGTATTGAATTGTTTGTCTTTCTCTCTGGTTTGTGTTCGATTTAGCGTATTAGACTTTAAGTAAAACTTGTTGATCTTCTGTTGGTCGGTTTTATTTCTTTTTTACCCAGCAGGTGGCGCCTTGTTAAACAGCAGTCTAATTTCTTATAGTTCTTCAAGGACCTCCGCGTCTCTATTATAAATACTTTATCTTCTACTAACTTAGTGCGCTACATCGAGCTGAATTTCCTTTGGTTGCTTTTTTTTAGGCTGTTCCTCTAGAGCCGTCGCTTTTATTTTGTTATTTTGTAAACCACAACCGTTACAAGTGTTCATTTTAAACTCAAGAATTTATATCATTTATGTTTAATAAGGATTCCAGTAAAATTAAAAATGAGAAGCACATAACATACCGTTCGATATCTGCCAATATAGTCTCTGATGCTTTCTACTGTGTCTGTACAGCAAACTATGGTAAGTTATTTAAGTTAAATGGATGGTTGTGTCACCCTTGGAGTAACAAAATGTAACATTTAATAAGATACGGAAACTTCCCCTGTGCAATACAAGATGTCCATAAAATGACTTATCCAATTTGTATGTACATAAATTCCCTGATTCATCAGGAACAAAAACGCACATTTAATAAAGGCAACTTCTGTATTTGAAAGATTGAAGATAGATTTTAGGGGACCAAATCCTAGTTCTTCAAGAAATAAATATTTTCTGATAATTATTGACCAATATTCAAGATTTCCATTTGCATTTTCTTGTTCAAATATGAATTCTTCTATAGTAATTGAGTGTTTAAATCAGTTATTCTCAATTTTTGGTTTGCCTGCATATATTCATTCAGACCGTGGAACGTCATTATTCTCCCAAGAACTAAATACTTATCTTCATTCTCAAAGAGTAGCTACTCTATATAACCCAGAAGGTAATGAGCAGGTAAAGAGATACAATGGAATTGTTTGAAAGAATATTTTGGCGATGAAAACTCAAAATCTAGCTGTTAAAAGGTGGCAAGCCGGTTTTCCAGGTGCACTTTATTCAATACGATCGTTACTGTGTACATACACAAATTATATTCCTCACGATTGCATGTTTAATCATCAACGTCGTGCTAGTTACGGATTACATGGTTATTTCCAGACAATACTGTTTTACTAAAAAAATATAACGTCCACAAAAAACCTTTGGTTGAAGAAGTACAAATATTCGATACAAATTCAGAATGCGCATTTGTTCGTAATAGAGATGGTATGGAAACTACTGTATTCCCAATACACTTAGCACCGAGAGGTGACATTTCTTTAATTTATGATACCCTTGAAGAAGATAATGATATGTCCATGAGGGAGATATAATTCATCCAGAAAGTACTCGAGTAACGATGCAGAGGGACATTTAAGTCGTAGCACTCGAATTCGACGACCACCGCAAACATATCCCCAAATCATTAAAAGAGAGGTAAAATACTAATAATTGTTGTTATTGTTGTAGTGTTACATTTTTGATAGTTACGTTATTATGTAAGTTTGTTTATTTACCGGATTAAAGCCTGAAGTGTGAAACTAGCTTCATTACAAATGAACAAAAGTTTATAATACCCTACATCACACCGGTTTTAATCTATGGCGCACAGACTGAAACTAAACAAAATATACCAAAATTTAAGAAGGCCCAAAGAGCGATGGAATGTAAAATGCTAGGGATAACGTTATAAGACCGTAACTGAAACTCATAAATCTAAGACAAAACTAAAGTTAAAGACGTCGTCGAACACGCCGTACAATTAAAATGGAAATGGGCTGTCTACAACCAGAGATACCAAGATGGTAGATAAAACAATGCTATCCTAAACTGGCGCCCATATGACGACATAATAGGAATAACACAGGTGAAGAGGCGCGCAGGGCTGATTTAGCGGCGAACCGCACAGAACAGATGGTGGTAACAAGAGAAGGCCTATATTCCATCAGTCCCTACGGATACAAAATTGAGGAGATCGAGGGAGAGTACGGTAGTTTAACAAGTTTCTATTCATATGTACTATTTGATGAACACGCGAGGCATCATTTTGTTAAATTTGTAAATCAAAGTTGTCGACCTTATGTTTATTTATTTAAACTAAGTAATGCCAAGTTTATACTATTTATACGTGTCCCTTATTACACTGTACTGGGCAATCTTTTCCATACGTCATAGTTATACGGTTTGCTAACAATATTTAATATTTTTAAATTTTGCGTCAATTATTTTCACTGAAATACAAATGCTCAATTAAGTGCCTCTTTATAATTTTTTTAAACGCTGTTATTGGTTTATTAATTAATTCTAATGGTAGCAAATTTAGTAGGTATGGACCGTAGTAATTTACACCATTTTTTTATTTTGATAACCGTAGATAATCAAGTCTTATCTTACTTATATTTCGGGTGTTATGTACTTGCGATGGTCTATTGTATTGGTTATAGTTATTTCTGGCATAAAGTATACACTTATATCGTTGATTGAAATATTTCAATCAACGCTTATATGCAAATCTAGCGGGCGTCTCTGCAGTGCAACTAATTTATTTATGTGAGACGAGTATCCCCAACGAATAAGCGCATATGCCATTATTACCGATTCTATTAAAACATAGTATAGCGTTTTAAGGGTGTTAACAGACACGTAGTTTTTTTAAGGATAACAAGTTAGAGCTTACCTTGCTACAGATAATTTGTACGTGTCCTGACCAAGAAAGTTTTGAGTCTAATGTCGATCCCAGAAAACGAGCATTACACAAATTTTGATTTTTCTCTCTCCCCTTCAGGGAGAATGTTATTCTGTCCGTTTTGGTTTCATTAATTGCAAGTCTATTTGACCGGAACCAATATTTATATTTTTTCACATGTATTCAACATTTATTTTAAAACTTGAGTGTCATCAGATTGTCTTAATACTGTAGTGTCGTTGGCGTATTGTAGCAGCATGGCACCAGGGTTTGCATTTTCAAGGTCATTAATAAAAATAAGAAAAAGTATTGACTCAAGCACGGATCCCTGCGGTAAGCCTTTGTTAATTTATCTCACTGATGAGCAATCATTGTTATTGATGACATATTGACTATGTCATCTCATATAAGATGATATTAGCTATCCGTAAAACCATATTTGTCTAATTTTGACACTAGTATTTTTGAGTCTACACAGTCAAAAGCACGAGCTGGATCATACAACAGGGCACCAGTATCTACCTTCCTGTCTTATCCATCTGCTACTGTATCTATTAGGCGGTTTATCTCATTGATCGTCTACAACCCTGACCTAAAACCAAACTGTGATGCAGAAAACAATTTATGTTTATTAAAAAAAATTTATAATTTTTGTTAAAGGTACGATGTCTTGCACACATTTAAGTATTTGGCATTTAGACCATACGCATCAAAAACTTGATTTGTTTTTTATTTTTACCTTGATTATGATTTTTTGTAGAACTTGAATTTACTTGTTTGTTTACATTTTTTTGTTCTGTGTGTGTAAAACCGGTGGCTTCAAAGTCACAAAGTCTACAAAAAAAGTATTAATAAATGTTCTCAGGGGCTAAAAGTTGCGGGATCTGATTTCGTCTTCATAATTAGCTTTAAAAGATGCTTATTCAGCTCCATCATACCGTGGTTTAATTTTCTCCACAATGTAATTAACTGGTTTTCTTAATTCCATGTATTGAATGATTTGTTGAACAGAAGTTTTTTTTGTAGTCTAGAGATATCCACCTACGTTTTGTAGTTGCGGTAAGCATAGGTGATGGTTCACCGGTACGAATAACAGGTTTGTTATTTTTTCCCACAATTTCCTTTTTGAGTAGTTTGGCATATTAATTGTCTGTTGATCTATCGATAACTTGAGTGTCTGTACAGCCTGAGAATATGACACTATTTCTTCTTGAACCTTTACAGTGTTTGCCAGTTCTGTTGTTTTAATTGCGTCACAACTTAACGTTTCATAATCTTTGTTATCATTCAAATCGTCAGTAGTATTTCTTATTTTCTCTTATTGTTATCAATTAATTCTTGAATCAATGATTTGAGTTGATTATTTTCAGTTTGCACTAGAATTAATTAATTTGCCAGCTTGTTAAAAAAGTCAGGTAAAACTAATTTAAGAGCTTTAGCTATTTCTAAACAAATTATTGCATTATTCTTTAATAATTTATCGTTTAGGATAATGCAATGAGCATGGTTTTGAGATGTCCTATCATGTCATCAAGTTTGTTTAAAATTATTTTTTTGCCTGAGGATTCTGGCGTCTCAGGTTTGTCGCGAAGATTACAGGTCCATACTTTTAATTGATCGTCATTTCTCATTTTTGTGTAGTTTTTTATTGAAAGTGCAACGGTTGAGGTTTACAACTAACGACGGCTCTAGAGGAACAACCAGAAAAAGAAACAACCAAAGGAAATACGGATCAATGTAGCGCACTAGGTTCGTGGAGAATAAAGTATTTATAATAGTTAGAGCAGCAGCGTCCGGCTTCGTCGTAGAGTGGGGGGTCCTTAAAGAATTCTAAGAAATTAAACTGCTATCTAACAAGGCGCCACCTGCTGGTAAAAGAAAGAAATAAAACCGACTAACAGGAAATCAAGAGCTTTTACTTAAAGCATAATACGCTAGATCAAACACAACAATTAGTCCTAAGGAAAAGCCAGACAATTAAATAAAACAACAAACAAATCTTATAGTAATAGGTGAATGTGACAGAAATAGAGAGACTGTCGCATATATTCATTACGTTAGCAGTAGCCTCGCTTATTAATAAGTAAGGTTTGCAATTAATGTGCCGGATTCACAGGTAAGCTTTAGTTATACTAAAATTAATGTTAACGTTCCAATTGAGGATTAGCTAATAGGAAGACTCTGCGTACACATATCACTTACACTAAGATTATAAGGGGTAAGTACCTCCCGCAAACCCAAAAGGCCTTTTGTTTTCGTATCAACCGCTCTAAGTGAAGCGCCCGAGCCCGTATTGAGCTAGTTAAAAACGTTCGGTTATGGAGAGTATCACCAAATAATGATTTGCTTAAGAACTAAAGATCAACCCGTTTTATGCCATATGTACATGAGCTTCATACGCATTAACAATGAATAAGTTACTTAAATAATAAAACTTAGCTGTAATCTGATGGATGCAGTTCTGCTAGCGACGATATCAACAGTTCGGGAAGTTAGGTAACCCCAGGATTCCTCTTAGGGGCGGTGTGCGAAGAGAAACGGAAGGCGGTAGGCTCCCTCGATGAAGTTATAAAGCATAACCAACCCCTGTTAGACGTGGTAGCCACCGGTTGTCTGCAGCTTATCTAATGCAAAACTGTAGTGTGGTCTTTAGTTGACAAGGAAGGTCTTAATCAGCCAGTCCAGCACTCTCAGGAGTTATCCAGGTATAACACACAGCGAAATCATAAGGTCAAGAAACGTACTAAAAGAATTTCACTTGGCAATTAAAATTAATACAAACAGAAAAAGAAAAGCAATGCGTACTCACAGTGAATTTAACCGGACTTAAACTTAACCAATAATTTTTATTGAAAATATTGTAACACATATGAATGATTTGTGTCAATTTCAATTTTAAGATGCCCGCTAAACTACCCGTGCGGAAGAAGAAAAATGTTCACTGTTCGTCTAGGAATCTTACTCGAATTTTATTTTCAAGCAATAAAAAATTAGCAAAATGGGCGCCAGATACGACTTTCGTTTTGTTTCAATATTTTGTATTTAATACTATTTTGACTTACAAAAATCGAAAATGCTTTGCTTCTTCAAAAACAGTTCTTTGTGGTTTGATTTTGTTTCAGTTTTATAGATTTAATTCTGTTCCCAATCACAAAAATTGCAAGTGTTTTGTTTTTTAAAAACAATTTCTTTCTTGTTTCAGCTCTACGTAGATATACAGGGTGTCCCACGTTGAATAACCGCGATCGATTTCTCGGAAACTAAACGTCTGATCATTCTGAAAACTTTGTCACATGCTAATGTCAACAGGGCAAACTCAGCCAAAATTATTTTCAAGATGGTCGCACTTTTGGTTATACCGGAACTATCAACTATGTTATTTAAAATAGAACACCCTATATATTCTTCCATTTTTAGATTTTACGACAAATTTTGAACATTTTCGATGTATAATGTTCTATACCTAAGTCTAGCCGTTTCTGATTTATTCAAGATTTTATGTCAAAAATGACATTTGCAGGCCAACACAGAAGTATCAATTTTACCTATACGGGAACTTGTATTATTTAATTTGAGGTGACTTTTTTGTACAGGAAGAATTACCTTAACAGATTCTTTATGCCATTATGATAAATATTAATACAGATTTTTTTAAATGGAAACGCCTTATTTTAATAATCTTATTTCCTTTATTATAAAAAAATAACAGTCACTTCATGTAAAGTAGTTTATTCCAAAAATTTGTAGTTTTTGAAATATTCGCAATTTTACAATTTCATCAATTTACAGGTATCAGTTAGCAAGGCCAACCAAAGAATAGAATGAAGTGGTATAGAAATGTTTTCAAAGTTTTGTATAAATCATTTAATACTGTTGGGTGAAGATTTCTGTTTATCAGGATATCTACGAGCAAATATTTCGCATGTTCTTGATGAAACTTTCTAACATTCGCCATAAATAATAAACAAATTTAAATAATCTTCTTGCGTATTATTTATTCGCCCCGACATAATTGTTGATAGCTGTCAAATTACAAGGAACAAGTGAATAATTGACGTTTCTTGAGCACTTGACGCTATTCTGTAACTGGTCTTGCTAACTAATACCTGTGTTTCAATTGATCAAATTGTAAAATTGTGAATATTTCAAAAACTACAAATTTTTGGAATAAACTACCTTACATGAAGTCACTGTTATTTTTTATGATAAACGAGATAAGATTATAAAAATAGAGCGTTTCCATTTAAAAAAATCGATTTTCGACGAGTTTTTCAATAACATTTTTACCTTCCTTTTTGACCACCCTGTATTAATATTTATCATAATGGTATGAAAAATCTGTTAAAGTAATTCTTCCTCTACAATTAAATTAAATAATACGATTTCCCGTATAGGTAAAATTGATACTTCTGTGTTGGCCTACAAGTGTCATTTTTGACATAAAATCTTGAATAAGTCGGAAACGGCTAGACTTAGATATAGAACATTATACATCGAAAACGTTCAAAATTTGTCTTAGAATCTAAAAATGCAAGAATATACAATATGTCCCCCTAAGTTGGAATCATATGAAAAACTTTTTTATTATTAATTTTAGAAAAAAAAGTTATTCTTCATAAAAAGTTCTGCATATTCTAAAATCTCAAGAGTAAAGTACCTTTAAATTTTACAATATCGGAAAATGTTATCAAAAAGTTGATCAGAAATAAAAACTACGTTCAAATATGCAATTACATCCATTTACATTAAAATTAAGTTTTGTTTTTTAATAATATTTCTATTTTGAATAAACATTTATCTCTTGTGATTATTTATTATTATTTATGATAATTTGACTAAAATATTATAATATACTCTTAATATGCTGTGAGTCATTTTATTTCTACAGGGTGTTGAACTCTATTTTTCAAAAATGTTCAATAAATATAATAATGTTATCAATGTAAATGGTTGCAATTACATATTTAAACGTAGTTTTTAATTCTGCTCAACTTTTTTAATAACATTTTCCAATATTGTTAAATTTAAAGGTACTTTATACTCTTGAGTAAAATTCATATTTTTTGACAAACCTCGTATACGACTAAAAAAATTTAATATTTGATGACTGTATTTTAGATTTTAGAACATGCAGAACTTTTTATAAAGAATAACTTTTTTTCCTAAAATTAATAATAAAAAAGTTTTTCATATGATTCCAACTTAGGGGGACATATTGTATAAGGTGTTCTATTTAAAATAACAAAGGTGATAGTTACTCGATCGCGGTTATTCTACGTGGGACAACCTGTATAGTTTTATCTATATTTTTAAAATTAAAGTTGGTTGGATTCTTTATAAACTTTTTAAGGTTGTTGTGTTAACTCACTTATGTATTTAATTCTATTTATAAAAAAACAAAACTTTTCATTTGCATCTTTCAAAAATTCTATATCTTATTGGTGACATAAATATCCGAAACACGAAAAGACGTGTTAATACTTGAAGTTGAAGACATCAAACGGTCTATTACTTAACTGAAGTTAAATGATGTACTACTATGATTAAGAAATACGGAGTAAGTAATGATAATCATTTTAATCGTTTCTTGAGCAAAAGCTATGAACGTTTTTGTACAAAGAATACTGTAATTTGTGATGATGTTGCAGGATCAGCTTAACATTCTCAGAGTTCAGACGGCAGTCATTTCTATTGAGGAGTTGCACGATTTAGTATGTGTGGCATTCGAATGATGTATAGTTTTTAATAATGAAACGGTTAAAAATCATCAGAAATGTAATGAAACAAAATGATCGAAACTGTGCTTGACGATTATCACCTAGGTTGAACTTAGGAATAGAAATGCAAACGAAACATGAAATTCATGTTAGGAAATTGTTTCAAAATAAGATTGATTTTGTGTTTACTGGGTTCTGAGCTTTCTAATGAGGTGGTGCAGTTGGGGGGGGGGAGCAAAATCTCACTTCATTTAAAGTGAGTCGTTGAAAAAAGAACGCGCCCGGAACTGAGTGCACTGAAGCTGAGCTGATCTGAGATTCGTGTATAAAAGAACGCAGCTTACGTCTTTCGCTTTATTAAAGTTATGGTCGTGGGAAAAATAGTGTACACGACTCACACGGAAAGTGTCTATCTGTGCTCGCAAATATCGGCATTCGGCTATTGATCCGTGACACGATATCATTCGTTAGTCATGTAATAGTTATTTACGTGACATGTGCGTAAACAAATTCTTTCGAGAATGAGTACCAGTTGGCACATATTCCTGAATACTGTTTACGCACAAGTTCGAATTTTCAATTATCAATTATTACAGATCTGAAAGAATTTTTGCTCAAGTACAGATGTAAAGTGGTTTCTCGTAACTGAAATTGTGTGCTTATGCAAATATCTTTGTAGCAAAATGCTCTACTAACCCATTGTTTTTGCAAAATGTTTGAAACACTGGTACCTAATTCTGTTGTTTCGGTAGGCGTATTGTCGTACTTATCTGGTAGTTGTACATGCACTGAGTGCCAAAATAACTATTTCCTAACAAGTGTCGAATGTATCAAATATCGTGCGAGTGTTGATAGCTAAACGAGTGCAAAGCGTCGCGTAGCAAAAGTGGTTCTAAACACAAACACAGATATTTGCACTTTCGTACGAGTCAGGAACACTATTTTTTAGACGACTACAATACAAAATTACGTTCTTACTCATTAAAGGTTAAGAAAAACAACTTCGCAACGTTTAAAACAGAAATGCTTAATGTCTTGCAGTTTCCAACATGTATCTAGAAAAAGTGCAAGGTCGTTGTTAAGCGTAATAAATGTGCCTACACATGATCAGTTTTTCGTACGATAATTTCTGGCCGGTCAAATCCAGACGACCAATTTTGGCTACACACGTTCAGTTAAAACGACAAGCCGTTGCCGTTAGTTTTGTAAAACTGAAGGTGTTCTACGATCGTGGACGCACGGAGTAATTTTCGGCTTTACCAAACTGACATTATTATTATTTATTACTTCCAAACTCTGTGCCTGTCGATCACGGACTGAACGTGTCTATCGACATCAGTTAAATCGTCCGGAAATTATTTATCCGCCAAAAACTGACGGCAAAAATCGTTCAGTTAAACTGAACCTGTGTATTGATGAATGATCGGCCGGACAACCTAGACTGACAGTCCACGGCCGGCCGGCTGACTGAACGTGTGTGGGCACCTAACTAAGACGATATGAGTGTAGACTATCAACTTTTGAGTTTGTTCACAACAGTTTGAAAGAGGTTGTCGCACACTAGGCCGGCACGGCATGGCACGGCGCGTCCCGTCATATAACGGACAAAATAAAATACACGTAAATGAATCGATGACCGCACACTTAACGGCGTTATAGGTGTCCGATCCTTTCCAGCAAATAACGGAACGTGCTGCTCTGGACCGGCCTAGAGGGCGCACCCTGGGCCAGCATCGGTCGTTGCTCTAACTTGTCGGATTGATAAGAGCCCGTTCCTACTTATCCGATCAGTCTTTTTTCTCGGTCAGTCTAATTAGACGGATGTGCCAGTGGCAGTACAATTTGTATGGAGCTGTTCACATTATGAGTGATCCGGAAAAAAAGACTGATCCGAGTTATTTGACGGACGTTTTGCCACTGAGACAATCAGTCAAAACTCCCGGATCGGATGAGTGTGAACGAACGTTGCGTCAAGACTGAAGACGAAACCTCCTCCGCCCCGCCCTTCCTCGCGTCGCTAGTCTCATTCGGCGTCAAATGCTCGTGCAAAATAGATGTGGACGCTTGAGCGTTAATATCGCTTGTCGAAAATAAACCCGTATTGCGGGATAAAACGTTGGACGAGTACAAATTAACAAATCGATGATTAGAAGCGTGGCGGGAAATTTACATAATATTAAATCCCGAGTTTGAGAAACTGGACGAAAAAGAAAGAAAAAATTTGGTAAGTTAATGTTTTATTCAATACTATGTAGGTAGTTTCATATAGCTGCTTCCGGCCACGGTATTGAACCAAGATCAGACGAGAAGTATTCAGCAAATGCTCTTCGAATTATATTTGCAGTAGGACCACCTCTACACGATCGAGGATGTGGACGATCTGGGAACTGGTCCGTTTCTTCACTTGTTTCCATACTTATTGGGTTTTGTTGTAAATTAATACCGTCTTTATCTTGGACAAAGTTATGTAAAACCGTACAAGCTTTTATGACGTTAATCGCCGTTTCTATTTGAAGATCTATCAGCCGATGCAGGATTATCCATTTATTGGCTAGAATACCAAAGGTACACTCAACATATCTTGTAGCTCGGCTCAAGCGATAGTTGAAGATTTTTTTTCATGATCTAAATGTGTACCCCCATATAGTCTTAAGAGATCGGTGTTAAGCTAAAGCCTTCGTCCCCAACGAGTACATACGGCATTTCTTTATGTGTGGTTTCATCCACAGGCTTGGGTTTTGGTATATTTAATAATAGGAAAGTTAGCTTTTGTTTGAAATACATTTGCAATGGCTTCCCATTCTCTCTCAGTATCGGGCAACTTCATGAAATATGTGCATAATCTCTTCCAAATACTAACGCTGGTGTCTTTTATTATTTTACTAATAGTCGATATTCCTACCCTATATGAGTAGTGGAGTTCCTTGAACGAACACCCAGAAGCAAAATATCTGAAAACAAATAAAATGGATAAAAACACTTAAACAACAAAACTTTATAATATTATTATTTGTTTGCAGAAAAATCTGTATCGGATAAATGGAACAACATTCGAGACACATGGCGAAAATCGATGAAAAATAAAAAAGATGAAAAAAAATTGGCTGCCAAAAAGTCTCGACGTTATGTACACGATGATCAGATGATATTTTTAAAGAAGGTCTATGAGCCGAGATCAATTCAAAACTGCGATGAAGGAAATGTACAAAGTGGTTCTAGTAATGCAACTGAGTTTCGTAAACCTTCAATTTCCAAAATCACGAAAAGCACAATAGACATCGATGAAAAGATGTCTAAATTTCTGAACTCTAGGATGACACAAGAAAAAGAAAACCCAAATTTATTATTTTTCAAGGGTGTACTACCCCCGATCGATTCTTTCACAATAGATGAAACATTTTGGAGTTTCAAGCAGGAGTTTTAGCTCTTATACAAAAAATCAAAGGCCAAAATAAAGTTGGTTTCCAAAGATATGATTATCAAACTGAATGGCAAGATCAATGTCGTGGATACCATACACAACCTCTTCAGCAGCCGGCAGCGTTCATACATTCACCATCAGCAACCGCTCAGTCATCGTATCATTCTCAACCATCTTCTGCAGCATTGAGTGTACTAGATTATGATTTTGAAGGAATTTAATCACTATGACTTAATCAGACGACAAAAACAAAAGCTCTCATGTGACTGTTTCCAATAAAAATATTTCAATAATTGCATATCTGTATTTTATTAAACTCCTAAAAATATATTCAAATCTAACTAGCCACCTTGGAAGAGCATTTTCTATATAAATATTTGAAGAAAAAAACTGTAATTTTATGTCCATTGAAATTCTTCCCAAGAGATTGTCGAAAGAGGAAAAAGACATTCGAAAGTAGTTAAAGAACTACGCCTCATCATTTCTTAATTCACCCATCAATGTTTCAAATGTCCCTGTTGAAAATCGGTCTCGAAGTATAGGATGCACCCAATGTTGTCTTCGTTTTCTACTTCTTTTTCGTCTCATTCGTCTCAAATACCACCACAATATAAGAACATCATCGTCGCCGTCCATCGCGTACGAAATACAAACGTAAGCTGGCGGCGAGTCGAACCACCGACCTTCCGGCAAAACAGACTGATCGGATATAATGTAAACACTCACGTCCGGCGTCCGGTTTTAGGGCAAAAACACTGATCGGGAAAGTGGGAAGTATACCGCCGAGTTTAGAGTATTTTACCAGTTCTGATATAATACTCATAAAGAAAGTGTTAGTGCTATTTTTCATTTCATACTACACACTACAATGAACGAAGAAGCAATAATTTGTTTAGTACAAATGTATATCGAACTTTATGACATGAGTGAGTCCAACTATCATAACCAGCAACGAAAAGAAAATATATGGGAGCAAATCGCAGGAGAAATAAACAAGTCAGGTAAATAATAATAATAATTTGTATTTTTTTAAAGAATACTTTAAGTACCTAAGTATAGATAGTATTGCTATGATTGATTTTGTTATGTTTGGCTGGAAACTTATTTACCAATATTTTTAATAGTGTTTAAGAAATTTTAAGTGAATGATAATAAAGGAAACTGTTTTCCGTGTTGAAATCATATCTGAAAATATAAATTAATTAGTTACAGAAGTAATTCAAAATTTCTCGTTAGATGGCATGCGAAATGGTGATGAAAATTAAAATTTAGAAGAGATCAAATAGGTTTAGTATAGAATTTTAGTTAGAAACGAAAAAGAAAGCAAAATAGAGAGTAAATATAATATTTTACGGGAAGGTCTGTGCTAATTTGTCTCGAATAAAAGTAAAATGACTAAATAATAATAATCAAAGCATAATAAATAATGGTAAAAGAAATATAATTACGAAAATACACGCAGTCATATGGAAGGCAAGCTTGAAGAATTAATATAATTTATTTTAATTAAAACGATTTAAAATAAAATAAAAGCTATTTTCAAGAATTAGAAAATAACTCATCACAAGAATTCCAATGGAAGAAATAGCATCTGGGATAATACAAATGTGATTGGAAGACATCATACATAAGGGGCGGTCTGAATAATTTGGTATAACCTAAAAATAGAACAACGAAGAAACCATCTAAAGCAGTATTAAAAAGAATAAGCTACTTACAAACAGATAAGATAGTGTTTTAATTTAATAATTAGAGTAGATTGTAATATGCATTTATTTTTGTTGATTGTTTAGTTTAATTTTGTGTATTTCCAAAATAACCAAGGTTTAATGAACGTTCACTGACATTAAATTTGACAGTTTATTAATGCGCAGTCGCATACATGTTTGTTTGAAAATTTTAAAGTAAGTTTATGTGAAAGGTTTTACTTACTAGAAGAGTATAATAAAATTTGTCTCAATTAATTAGTGTTTAATATAAAATGAATTTATAAGAAATAAATAAGAGCTAGCGGGATATAAAGGTAATTTGATTAGGAGAAATATTCAAATTAGTTTCAATATTAATTATACTAAGTTTGAGTGGTTGAACAACATTTTTAATAATAAATAAAAAGGAACTAAAATTATTAATTTAATTTTTCTACGACCTTGTAAGAAAACACAATTTTCCTCCCTTTGTAGAGGGAGGAAAGTGGCCATTTTCCTCCCAAGGGAGGATAAAATTTTACCTCCCCCGTTTTTAAATGACAATTTATTTCTAGAAATGTAAGATTTATTTATGAAAATACAAAAAATTACATAGAAATATTAATGTTACAGGTGGTAATATTATTAAAACTAAAGCCATGTGGCAGAGAGAGTGAAGATTTACTAACAATCGATATAGTAACGCTTCTTCCATCTGGATCCGGAGCAGACTCCTGTTGGGGATTGTCATCATGTGAAGATAACATGACATCAGACATAATCTGTTTAGCAACTTTAACTTTTTTTGCAAGGGACTCCTGGATATATCTTTCGGCCACCGACGTACTTTGCCATCCGCCGTGTCTTTTTAAGGGTAAAATATCTCTTCCTAATTCTACTAACAAAGATGCTGAAGTACGACAAAAGCTGTGCCCTGTGAATGTCGCTGGTTCTCTTAATTGCAAGTATTTGGCTATCTTGCCAGGGATCTGAGCCATTGTGTTTTTTCCAATCACTTGAACGGTACATCTTCCCTTGAAGTAATTTAAAGTTTATTATGATTGGTATTGTCCGATCGTAAAGCTTTATATTCTTTGTAGATCTCAATTACATTAACCCCTTCCACAATGTGATCTGCTACGACAAATGTTCGTTGGTAGTAGGTTATTAAATCAGGAATTTTCACTATTAAAACATGTCCTTTGTCTTCAAGGTCATCAACTGTCATTTTTATTAGCTCGTCACAACGCAAAGCCTCCATCACTCCGAAAATTAAAGCCACCTGCAACAGCAACTAGCACTAACAAAAATCAGCTACTAAAAAGAATTACTTACTTTAATTGCTAAATATTTACTATTGGGAGCCTCTTTGATGCATTTCATAACATCTTCTCTGCTGAAGGTACTTGCTTTTTTTGATCTATATCCAACCGCTTTTCGTTTTAAAACTGCAATTACTTTGGAATATTTAATCTGAATGTTTTCCTTGAGAGCTAGTGTAGCACGCAGCGTCGAATATTTGGACCAGAGCGACGGGGTTTTAAGGGTCTTTGATAACGTAGAAGTAAATCAAAATTACATCTTCACCTATTTTCCTCACTTTCTTTTCAGACATCCATCTCTTGAATAGGGTATATAGTTTTTCATATCTTTCTTGTGATCTTACTGGAAGTAAGTTTAACGATACTTCATATATTCAAAAATTTAAATTCTCGCAAATATTTAGAAATGCTTAGAGGGGTGGACGACATATCGAACAGTTGCTAAATTAATAATTAAAATAATTTGCTTCTATTTTTTGCAATGTAATTTTATTTAGAGGCCATAAATGTAGATATCTATCGTTAAACAAAGGGCAAGTTTTTTCAATAATTTTGTAACATTCTCCATGAATAAAAAATAAATTTAGTATGTCTTCATTCGAATATTCTTGGTGAATTTCCATATCGTGTATATTGTGTCACGTCGACGTTTACAAGTTTGATAAATAAGGCAAATTGTTTTAATTTCCACAGACCACTAGTCAGAAATTATTTAATAAAATAGAGAAATATTGTGTGTCGAATGTAAGTACATCGATAGCAGGAAAATGGCAACAGATAGGTATATAGGGAACCCTTATGAAGATTGAAAGACCACTTAATTGACTTTTGGACAGTTGAAGTTAGTCAGATTTACCCAAACATTTTGAACACCCTGTAAATAATGAGATGTCAAATTACACATCATTTAAAAACTTAACAGTCCTCCTAAGTATAGCCCAAATTTTGTTACCATAACTTTTTTTTTCAATCATTGACAAGCGTTTGAAAACAATACTACAAAACCAATTTTTCTCAAAAAATGAGAATATCTCAAAAACTATTGATTTTTCATACAGGTTGTGCTACATGAACGTAACTCAAATTTTAGCGTAGAATCCAAATATACAAAAAATATATATCATTCCATTTAAAGTAAGAAAGTTGGTAGCCACTTCTGGTGTAACCGGAAGTGTTAAAAGAGCTGAAATATTTTAATTAAATAGAACCTTTCGAGCAATCCCTTATTTCAAATTTTTAAACAAATATTTCAACGGGAAGTCCATAAACTTCTAATGAACGGGTTAGCTGAATCACCCTGTTTAACTTCAAACCATTCTTTGCCATCAGGTCCATTAATAGCATCACTGACTTAAATTTCCGTAGCAATCATAACTAAATCCGGATCATGAAGTAAATTGGATGATTCATTTTCGCTCTGAATACCATTGTTTTGTTGAATTATGTAACTAATCCCTTCATTTATGTTAGGTCTTTGATTGAAGACTTTAGCAGGGCGACCTACTTTCCGTTTTTAATTTCATAGATCTTCCTGGCCCGTGATGAATTTGTGCGTTACTTATACTTTTGTTTTGTTTTTCACTTATGACAATTTCCAATTCTAATTCTTGCGGAATTGTGTTATCTTCATTAAATGTTTTCTGGATTCTAGAATTTATTACTTCCTTAGGGTCGCCTTGGTTTCTTAAATTTATTATATTTAAATCGATATCGACTGCTCTCAATGTAGGTTTCTTCACAAAAGGTGAATGTTTTATATTTTCCAATGGAAAGAATTCTTTGTTAGGAATTTGCGATTCTATTTAGTCAATGAATTTTACATCTCTCAAAATAAAATTTTTCTCTTACTTGGTATCGATATTCGGTAAGCTTTTGAGTTTTTCGAATAGCCTACAAATGTTCCTTGTAATCCTTTTGCTTCAAATTTGTCTTTGTTCGGAGTTTTATCCAGGATATACACTTTGAATCCGAATATACGTAAATGCGAAATATTTGGTTTGCTTCCTGTCCAATTCTCGTATGGCGTCCCATTTGGTAATCCTTTCATCGTAGAGGAAGATTGAAATGTAAAGAACCTGTCACGTGAGTCAGTTTGCGCGAACGATTAATTTGACCTTCAATTCAGTAGCGGCGTAAACATTTGTTTAAACGTAAGGTAGGGTTTGATCGAGGAAGTGTTAAAACGAGATTAAATTTTGAAACACTTCTTCAACGCAAATTATAAAAATATACCTTACTATAAATGCATTTATTGAATTAGGTTACAATTTGAATAAAACAACAAACGAAATTACGAAATACACTTCCTTGTTCCCCTTAATGTGACTAGTAGACTCGTCCGTTTCATTTTCGTTCACGGCGCAGGTCACGTGACAGGTTCTTTACATTTCAATCTTCCTCTACATCGGTTTCTAATATAATTGCAGTAGCTACGTTTTCAGTCCGAAAAGATGCAGGCATTTCGGAGTCGATTAATAAACATCGAGCAATTTCAACTAGGGTTCGATTCTTACGTTCTGTAACTCCGTTTTGTTGTAGTGTGTAATGCATCGTTAGACGATGATGTATTCCAGCAATTTTTAGAATAGATTTCATTTTCTCGTTGCAATACTCTTTTTCATTGTCGGACTGGAGAATTTTTTCTGTCTTTTTTGATTTTCAACTAAATTCTTGTATTCGATGAATTTTTCAGTGCTTTTGTCTTTACTTCGTAAGAAATAAACATTCCTCCCTGAGATGTTGTCCTCATTGGACCTCAACTGTATTATTTCTAAAATTTCTTTGGAATAGTATTCTCTTTCGGGAAATGGTATACTTGCAATTTTTCCTGCAAGTCACGTTGAACATGGGCTTGAATGGGCTGAAGTGTTAAATTAGTTCGATGACATCTTCGTTTTGAAGCATTTGCGCCATAGTATTAAAATTGACCTGACCTAGTCGAGCATGCTATAGTTCTGCGTCGGTTTTAGTTTTTATTTCCGAAATTGAACAAGTTTCATCACTGTTTCACGTAAGTAAAATAAATCACACACTCTATCAGCTATTAATTTAGTTTGTCTATTTTTATCCTTTATTATCGCTTTAACTTTATTAAAAGTAACTTCATGATCGTGATCGACAATTTTTGCAACCGAAATAAGATTTGTACGAAGGTTTGGAACAAATAAAGTGTTCTTTAGTGTAATGGTGTCACTCGAATTTAATAATAACCCGATTTTTACATCATCTTTGGCTAAAGCTTTCGTTTCGTTGCTGTCTGCAAGTTTCTATTTATTCCTTCGGTTTGTGTAAATGCACACTTATTCTTGCACAAGTGAGAAGTACATCCACTGTCCAAGCACCAAAGATTGTTAGCATTCATGTCACTAAACATAAAAACTTGATCTTCTACAGTTGAGTGTATTTTTTTCCTCCATTAAGTTTCTAATTTTTAAAGTTAAAGTCTCTAACCTTCTACGTCAGAGGTAGGGATGAAAATAACGGTCTTAGGTTACATAAAAGGTCGACGTTTTGTCCACAACTGCGCTCACAACTGCGAGGGCTTTATCGAGGCTAAAAAAAGTAAATTAAAAACCGTCTTGGTCACAATTCTTTTTAGCCTCCTCTCGCTCGTCGCAGTTGTGGGCGAAACGTCGGCCTTTTATGTAACCTAAGACCGTTATTTTCAACCCTACCTCCACCTAGAGGGTTAAGGACTTTAACTTTAAAATTTGATCTCATACAAATAAACAGTTAGGTTCGTCAACAGTATTAACTAATTATTGACTTAATTTCTTTTTAAAATAACACACGGATTCTTTATGTCCCCTTTTTCTACAAAAACCGCACTTGTACATTGCTTTAGTTTGTTTATTTTTTGAATTGGAATTTCCCGTGTTTTTACTTTTTGAATTGTTTGTGACACGTTTGTCAGATTTGACAAATAATTTACCACTTATATTTTCGTTGTTCGTTTGTGTTTGAGCTTGGGTTTCTTCCAAAATTTTCACTTTCAGGGATTCGAGATCGTGTAAATTGTCACGAGATTCAATCGCGCACCTAAAAATGTCGAAAGTGCTAGGAAGACTATACAGCAACATCATTGTAAGCAAATCGCCGTTTATTTCTACACCCATTGCTTGCAGCTTGTCGACTGAGTCGAAGAATATTGCAAGATGTTCGGCTATATTATCACTATTTTGCATTTTATGTTGTGTCAGACGTTTAAGCAACGTCGCCTTGCGAGCTGGTTCTTTTGATCCGTAGATTGATTCCAACTTTGCCAAATTTCTTTGAAGTAGCACATCCTCAAATTTGTTTCAATTCAGAAGGATTAATGAAAAGAATTAGATCAGCTTGAACTTTCTTTTAGCCATTCTTTGTATGCATTTTTTGTAGTTATCAGCTCGTTATCTTCACCGTTTATTTTGAGTTGTGGTATCTCGCCAAAAAAATACCCCCAATTGTCGTTTTTTGTTAGTACGGCTTCTACTTGTATTTTCCATGTTATCGCGAGATAACATTTCTAGTCGCGCAGAATTTGCCATATTTGCGTACGCCTTTTATTTGACTAGCAATAGGAAATTATATAACAGTGAATCTAATTTATTTGGTGAATACATTTCAAAAACGACATAAAAAATATATTGGCATTATATCAACGACTAATCGTTATGGTAATTAAAATACTACACAGTCGAGGACTAAATATCAATTAAACGATAATAATTGGTAATTCCAACAAACACCAACTAACCTAAGAAAATTACCTTCAAAAACGTCGATCAGACCAAATAATACATATAGTTTTGAAAGTTGCTATAGTTATTCCTTAAGGTGTTCAGATGAATATACTAAAAGCCCCCCGAGGGAGAGACACGAGCCGGAGGAGGGGCAGGGGGGAAAGATCTATTTATCAATTTTCTTGCTTGTGACTCGAAAACTATTTATAATATTACTTTAGTGACTTCCACAATAATTATCTACACAAAAACCTCTATAAATTATGTCTAAATATTTTACTGTGCGGTCAATACTTTAGAAGATGAAAAGTATTAAAGGTGACGAAAATAAGAAACAACAAAATCGTTATACTTTCAAAAATATGATAAGTCGCGCCACAAAGTTGTTTGCGTCGACGCATAAGCTCGTGACCGAAGTAGAAAAAGTATTCAAGGCTTGATAAATGCTAGTAAACATAGAAAGGATGGAAACATATTCTCTTGGCAAGCGTGGAGAATGTTGTTATTCACATGATGATGAATTCTATGCCAAAGAAAAAAAACCTAAAGAAAAACGTTGTCAGATATACCCGGTTCGTAGTTTACAAACTTCTGCTACAATTCTGGATGCTGCTAAAAAGCGCAATGATGAATGGGGAAATGCCGTTTTTCGAAGAATAACAAATACCAGTGATCTTGTAGAATGACGAACGTCTACGAATTGTAAAAACGGTAGCTATAATAATTAAGAACCTTTACCGCCTGAAACTTTCGCGCAGTATGTGTTTGACAATATGGCTACTTTAGACGGCCTGAACACGTTTCATAGCATGGGAGCCATTTCATGCGTTACACCAGCTCAATCTGTTCCAGCTACACAAACCGGAACGTTAGGAGTCCAGCAACTGCTTGCTAAGGGAGGACTTAAACAAATTCTTTGACCAAGATACGACTGTACCAAATTTGAGTGATATGCTATGGATAAGCGGCAAGTGGCTCAAAGTGCCTGATGTACCCGAATGAAAAGGTTTCATGAGATGTATTCAGCCAAGCCAGAACTTTGATCAAAGTCTGTTATCCTCTTACCTTTCATAACTTCACCTCCAACTGACTATGACACACTATACAATGCTTTGAAATGTGCCGCAGATCAGTGTCTGACCCAAATGTGTTTTATCACATTTGATCTACCCCTTTACATAAAAGCTCGTGTCATCATTGCGTCTAGTCAAGATGATTCGAATATCAAAAATATTATCGTGCGGCTTGGGGGGTTCTACATGCTAGTGTTTTACCTTGGTTGCATTGGACGCGTGATGGCAGGAAGTGGCCTAAAAGATCTGCTATGCAATATTTTTGCTCCAAACTCAGTGGAACACATTTTGACCGGTTATGCTTACGCAAGAGCAGTTTGCGCACATTTATTAGTGCACACGGCTATATCACAGATGATTCTAAAGGATATGGATATTAATGATGATGAGAAGGAAACGATAAATATCCTTTTAAAAGACATGCGAACTGAGCCTTTAAGTGAAAAAAAATAATGAACAATGAGCAGTTGACTTCACTTCAATCAAAAATGATGAAAAAACTAAATGATTTGAAAGAAAATGGACCTACCGCTGCATTATGGATCCAATACTACCACATGGTGACTATTATTATGAAACAATTTATTGCTGCAGAGCGAGCTGGTGATTGGAAGGGCCATCTTAGCTGTGTTCTCAAATTGATTCCATTTTTTCATGCCAGCGGACACTTTCAGTATGCTTGATGTGCACATTTATATTTACAAGATATGATTCAACTTGAAACAAAAATGACGCCACACGAATATCAGTTATTTGTAAAGAAAGGCTATTTCACAATAAGAAGAGGTGATACTTTTTGGTCTGGAGTTTGGTTAGACATGACTATAGAGCAGACCTTGATGCTCAGCATAAAGAGCTGTAGAGGAATGACCAAAGAAAGGGAAATTACTGATTTGTCACTGATAAAATGGCTACAAGCGACGGTAGTAAACAATTCCATCTGCTCTGCACTTGAGTTATTTAGTGGAGTATAATTTTCTTCAGGAGATCAACACGTAGATCTTCTTTTGTCTCGTCAGCGCAGGGATCAAGAGGACTGAAAAAAGCTTTACGCGTGGTTTATGGATCATCATCCATTCCTAAAGATAAGAAACCTCATTTCTTTATCAACAGGTATTGTTGGAAATAGCAAAATTAATTACCACTTTGTAGAAGAAATTAGTAGAAAGCTCATGGAAAAAATACTGGGAAATAGCTTAAGCTTTAGCGTAAAGATAAAGTTTGGTCATTGGGAGCCATGCACAGTGCAGTCAAGATCAATGATGAGACAGTAGTCGTCCATCTATTGCTTTTTTTTCAAAAGATTGCTATTGCCAACATTTGGAGTACGAATTAGCTCTCTATCTATTGGCTTTATTCAATGGTGGCTTAATGAGGAAACCAAAAAAAATTGGTTTTATATGATGTTTTATCGAAATCCGACATTAATGTAAATTTGAAAACCAGTGAGACGGTTATTGATGGAGGCTTTTTTTGCACCGTACCAAGTGGCAATTATGGGCTCCTCTTACTCAGGTATTTGTGATCAGTACATAAATTATGTAAAATGTAATTACGGGCCACATTCTACAGTCGTGCTTGATGGATACGATTACGTAAGAAGCAGTACTAAAACATCTGAACAAAGAACATAAATCTCTCGATGTAGATCACTGTTGAGCAAGAGCATTTTCTATCAAATAAAAATAACAAAACCCAGCTGATTAAACTTTTGACAGAAAAAATGCATGCTGCAAATATAGAAACACGAACAGCTGCAATTGATGCTGACTGCACAATCATTCGCACTGCAATTGACAAAGCTGTAGACAATCTTGTGGTCACTGTTATTGGAGAACATGTTGATCTTGTAGTCCTTCTAATGGCTCTCACTCCTTCAGAAAAAGAAATATTTTTTGTCAAACCGGAAAGAGGGAAAGTGGACACCAAAATATTTTCCTCCCAAGAACTACAGAAACATCCATTTTGTTGTTCTGTTCTCTTTCTGCATAGTTTCTGCGGGTGTGATACAACGTCAGCTATTTATAGGAACGGCAAAACATCAACTATCAAGCTTTTTAATCAAAAGTCATTACTAAAGGAAATAGCAACTGTATTTTACGACTTAACGTCAACTCCGGATGTTATAGCAGAAGCCGGGGAAAAAATGTTTTTTGAAGTATACCGAGCGCCCTGTACTTAGACTGAACTTAACAGATACCGATTCACAGTTTTTTTGAAATCTTGTACCAAGCCCAAACCGAATCTTTCTTCCCTCCCCCCACCAAAGAGTCAACAAAATATCACGCTTATAGAGTATTCCATCAAGTACAAGAGTGGCTTGGAAGTCAACTTCCTCCTAAAAATATGAGGTTGGAAGCGAGGAGTCGATGGAAACTTAGAACCAATCAGGAAATTGGATCCTCCGGCTCCTGACGCGTTGTTAAATTCAATATTTTGCCGATGTAAAAGTGGATGCTCTGGAAAACGCAGTTGCCGAAAAGCGGGCATTAAGTGTAGTCTTATCTGTAACGGCTGCCTAGGAGCTTGTACTAATGGAGCCCCCATCAATTTTGATGATAAAGATTTTTAGATTTATAGAGAATTTAGTGTAGATAATTATTGTAGAAGTCACTAAAGTGATATTATAAATAGTTTTCGATTCACAAGCAAAAAACTTCTCTCCCCCACCGCCGCCTCGTTTACCTCCCTCGGGGGCTTTTATTATATTCATCTGGACACCTTAAGGAATAACTGTACCAATTTCAAAACTATATTAATTATTTATACTGATTTAATTAATCTTCTCAGGTTAAACATTTGATCCGTATGATTTTGCACACCACCAACTTCTATTAGTTTGAAAAAATTCGGGCGCGATGACAGCTTCAGTTAATTAGAGGTTAAATTCTATGCTGATGTTGTAATTATCTGTGTGCTAGACTTTTTACTATCACTGTATCTTGCCACCAATGACATATTATTATCAAACCTATACGTTTTGCGCAAAGGACCTTTATTTTCATAGAGCTTTAACACTTATTTTGGTTTTTTTAAACTTATTATTTGTCGGGCTCCTCTATAACACAATAACATAATTCTAGCAGAAATCATTAATGTGAAATTTTTTTTGTAAACTGTTGTCGAAACAAGCACACGATTTTAACTAATTTTTTAATCAAAATCCAGGAATAATTTACCTAGTGTGGTATTCGGTAACAAAATATTACATCTCACCAAGCATAAATAAAATTTTTTTTTAACTTTTCTAACAAAATGAATTCAAGGGATGCTTACATACAAGTTGTGAATGAATGCCAAAACAAATTAAATACAATTTCTAAATAGGGGGTTGTTGATATACTTTTGCCTACGCAAATCTAATTTAAGTATTTGTATGTCAACTTTAATGACATTGAAACAAAAACGTAATAAATTATTTTTCTATTTAAATCATGCTTTAGCTTGAGAATTTTTCACACTGTTTTTTAAACCTTGCAGTTTACGTTAAAGTGTGCGAAACTTTTGTTAATTGCTCATTCTATTATAATTTTGCGAGTCACATGTTCCAAAAAATTTTAACTTTTTTCTTTTGAAAAGACGATCTATAAATTTAAAATTCTATTTCCTCATATAAATTCAACCACACGGACAATGCCAGTCGAAGACTTTTAATAAAGAAATAGTTTATAGTTTAATATAAATCAAAGCGGCATTTGGAAAATATTATTTTCGCCCAACTGCTACAAAAATTGGAAAAATTCATGGTAGGTACATGAATAAACATATGGATGTCAACTGCGAATTTACTATCGGCAACCCCCATTTTTTAAAGCAATTTTTATTGCAGATTTGTTTTGCTTTGTTGAACTTGGTTGAAATGCGGAGAAAAATTAAATATCGCACTTCTTCAAAGTTTTGTTTGAGAAAACATTAAACGGTAAATAATTACGCCCTTTTATTTTTTTCATCTTTCATTAGAATGCATAAATAATAAGTTTAGGAAAGTTTGGGAACTTTGAAAATTAATTAGGGAGTTAAATAAGGAAAATTGCAATTTGTGTGTTTTAATTAAGTTGCGGAATAAAATGTGTTTGGTGAAAGTGAATTCAAGAAGGTGGTGATCAAGCAACAGTCCTTCGTAACTTCAATCACCATAGAGAGGACATAACTAGCTGAATGAAATAATAGGAACAGCAATAAAAAAATTCTTTTCTTTTGCACTTATCTACTTATGCGCGTGCCACACAGAAGCTCGGATCGATTTTTGCGCGTGTCTAGTCGACTCGACTCCCTAGCAATGAGAGTTGCTTCTGCTGATGGTTATGGTTCTTTCAGTAAACGTCGCTACCACCAGCTAGAAACACGTATACGCAGTTATGTATAAAAGCGCCGGTTGTCTGTTATTATTTTTGGCTGGTGCATTTACCGCCACCGCTAACGTCGAGTTACCAAACATTTCGGGCATCAACCACCAACTCATTCAAAACCTCAGCGTTGACAATTTCTTTTCTTTTTGGAATATCTTTAAAAATGACAGCGATATCAAAATATCAGGTAAATTTTTTTTTTAATTTTTATCGCGCCGAAATTTGTAACGCGTAAAATTATTGCGTAAAGAACTTTCTATTACTTTACGCATAAATGCGTGGGATAGGTCAACGTTTACTATAAGAAGTTCTTTGCAAGTTACTTCATACAAGTTGGACCTACTTATAATGCATACAACTCATTTAACTTAATTAACTCGTCATCTTTATACAAAGCGACAACTAACACGAACTTAACTTGGTAGGTAACATCCGCAACGAAATTATTCGTACTTGCAAATAACAACACGCGTAAACTGCTTGGACGGAGACCAAAAAAATGAATATTCAGAAGTAGGATTTAAATGCGACGCAAAGTATTATTTACGTAAGCGTACAATCTTTATCTAATACTTGTTAGACGCATTCTAAAGTAATGCAATTTAAAAAGATTTAAATTAAACCACAAGGTTATTTTTATTTATAATATACTACTTATCTAACGATACGAAATTTTCATATTCCAATCGGAAACTGGTGAGCAATTGTAGCATGTAATTAAATAAAGTGTTTTGAATAACAACAACTTTTATACCTTTGATTTAACATTGCCATTTAACTCATGAAATATTCACTTTTGTATATACGTACATTTTGAAAACAAGTACACAACCGAATTTAATTGAACCAAATAAGTGAGAGGGCAAAACGAAAATGCATTAATATTTATCACAAAGATCTACATACACTTAAACGATAATCCTCAAGAGAACATTTTACGCCTCTCTCTGCTGAGATTGGTAGCATAACATTTTGGTATACTCATTTCCAAATACTTATTAATGCATACAACCAAAATACATTTAGCGTATTTTGAGTTTATTTCTTAAAACTTATAGTGTGTGACTGAAGAAAAATAATTAAATTAGAAAATTATGTGTTTACAGAAAATAAACGTATTTCCATAAAGTTTAACGTCATATCGTATTCAAGGTATATTTATATAACATTTTATACTAATTCGTCACCTGGCCTTCAATTTTGTTGTTTAAAATTCTCTAAATTATTAACCGAGTATGAATCATTTGCTTTAATTTCTTATTCAAAATAGACTAATTAAAATTAGTAGTCCTTTTACTATATAATATCCACCCTTCTCATCGAGTTGCTACGTCACTGTTCACAATCTTTTTGAATTCTCGATGAATTGCAAATAAGTTTATGGGATGATTTTTGATTTGACGTAAATGCGATTTTTTGCGAAAGTCGAAGGTACTAAAGTTTTTGGATATAAGAAAAAAGGGTGCGAACAACTAGTCGCACGAAAAAAGCCGCGCTCATTTGGGTGGGCGAAAAAAAAATGGTCGCGGGAAGTGTAATAAAGTTACATTACACTTTTCTTCACTCTTTATTTATTTGGTAAATATACAGCAAAGGGGACCCACCTCCGATCGCCTTCTAAATAGGTGCGTTGGACGCGGCTTCCGATGCGGAACAACTTTTCCCTCTGACATAATTGGGGGTCACGTCGGTAAAAAAAGATATTCACCATTAAAGATGTGATAAATATTGTAATTTGAATAGCATGACACTTTGTACCGGGTGAGTAAATAAGAATGGCCATCGGCCATATCTTAGGATTGGATTGTAATACAGTTTTGGGGAAAAAAAAATTTATAACAAAAATGGCCACGAGAAACACCTGGAAATTATTTATAGAGTTGTAGGTCCGCCGCTAGGGGGCGCAATTGAATACCATAAATTTTAAAATCCAATTTTTTTAGAAATTGCCCAATTAAAGGGCATTTTAAATACGATAATCAGATTCTACGAGAAATCCTGCGTACTATTTATTTAACAAGTTTTAATCTATCTCTTCAAATAAGAGGTGGGGGAGAGTGGAAACCTTGTTCTGAAAAAACGCCTGTAAGTCCGATACTGCTTGATCGATCTTTGCAAAATTGGTCTTGTTAAAAAGAGCTCGTTTCCACCAATATAAGTGTTTTATACTCAACTAAACGTAATCAGTAATGTGCACGTTAGAGGGCGCTATTTGTTTTTTTATAAATCTAGTTATCTTTGGATAATATTAAATAGAACCATGCAGTTTTAACAATGGATTATAAAAGTAGATCAAAGTGGCCACAAAATAGTGAAAACCGCATGTCGATACCTTTTCCCTTTCCCGAGATATCTTAAGAAAAGTGAAAACGGTGAACATTTTTGTCAAACTTAAAGTAGGCTGGTTAACCTTAACAAAATTAACAAAATTAATAGTTTTATTCGTGTTAGAAAAGCCTTGCATTGTTCTATCTGCAATAGGCAAACATATTGTCATACTATTGTTACCGTCCCTGCTAAAGGGCGTTATCTAAAAGTTAATTCTTGTTAACTTTTCGTTTGACGTAACCTAACAATTAAAAATACTTAAATGACTGAATGATTTCAATTAGATCTATTTTATTGTAAACATAAAAAAAAACACCTCTTTATTTTCAAATCACTGCCATACCAAAATACACAACAACAGTAGGTGATAACTTTCGCTACATAAACCTTCAGGTATCAGTAAAACTTGCTATTCGAAAACAAAATGTATGTTACCAAACAAATCTGAAAATAATTTAACCAATCTAACAATAAACAATTTATAAAAATTACAACAAACAGTTATAGAAAATGTGATTAGTGCCGCCCCAGATGTTCAAAATGTCGTCCATCATTTTCAATACAACATTCCATTCTCTGGCGGGTGGATAAGACGGAAGTTTCAATTTCTGCCGCTGAAATACTGTGAATTGTCTGTTGGATTCTTTCACACATTTCTGCTCTTGTTGTGGGTCTGTTGGCAAAAACAAGTTCTTTTATTCGCCCCCACAAATAAAAATCTAAACATGTCAAGTCGGGGGATCTGGCTGGCCAATGAAATAAACTTCCACGTCCTATCCATCTGTCAGGGTATGTATGATTTAAAAAATTCCGGACATCTCTAGAGTAATGCGCCGGGCACCCATCATGTTGGAAAACCATATCACGACGAATTGCCAGTGGTACGTCTTCTAAAAGCAGTGGCAATTCGTTTGTTAAAAAATTTAAATATCTTTCCCCATTTAGACTTTCGTTAAAAAATGTGGTCCGATTATTTGTCCACCTAGAATACCGCACCACACGTTCACAGACCAACGACCCTGATGTTGGACCTCCCGCATCCAGCGGGGATTTGTATCTGACCAATAATGCATGTTATGGCGATTTACAGAACCATCACTATGAAAAGTTGCTTCATCTGACCACATAATATGTGACAGTATTTCATGATCGTCTTCTATCGTATTTAACAGCCAGTTACAATAATCTAACCTGTGATCGAAATCTCCAGCATTTAATCCTTGGTGTAGGACTATGTGATATGGGTGAAATCTAATAAAAAATATTTCGTTTATAACAAGGAAAAAAATTATTCAAATGCTTTAACTCGTGTTGTACTTTTACAAAACTTTATAAAGATATCCACTAGAAGACAGTACCTACTAATATATTCAGCGGCGCGCAATAAAGTCCAAGTCGCCCCGCGTTTTCAAGTCACCCCACTTTACAGTACTGACTATTAAAACTTGCACTCACGGAAAATATTAATAAAAGTTAATACAATTTGTAGGTATGTAGAAATTTATAAAATAATTATAGTCACCTGTAATCTCTTAGGATATTTACAACGGTGGTTTGATTTATTCCCAAATCTCTGGCTATAGCTCGCGTGCTTAAATGAGGGTTAATATTTATATAGGCCAAAACATTTATTATATTTTCCTCCGTCCTACCTCTACCACGTCTTCGATACACTGGAAGATTAACGCTTCCTGTAGTACGCAAACGTTGAGCGATTCGACGAAAAACTCTTCTGCTAGGATGTCTTCTATTAGGATACTGCAGCGCATAAACTCTGGAAGCAACAGCTGCATTCCTCATGCATTCAAAATAAACACCCAACATGTCAAAAGCTTCTTCATTTGTCAAAATCATATTTTTCTAATTATTATATCGAAAATGATTAAAAATAACCTGGATAAATTAATAACTCCAACAACACTAATAATTTTTGACGTATATGACATTCTCGTAGTAATCATAGCCTACTTGATTTCAACGTTTAATGGTATTTAATACAGTAACTACCTACTGTGTAACTGTTAAAATATACCGAATATGGTCATTCTCGAGCAATTTTCATCATATATAATACACATATAACATTTTAAAATTTGCAAGTTGATAGTATATATGATAAAAGTTATCGAATGGCAGGTTTTACTGATACTTGAAGGTTTATGTAGCGAAAGTTATCACCTACTGTTGTTGTGTATTTTTGGTATGGCGGTGATTTGAAAATAAAGAGGTGTTTTTTTTTTATGTTTACAATAAAATAGATCTAATTGAAATCATTCAGTCATTTAAGTATTTTTAATTGTTAGGTTACGTCAAACGAAAAGTTAACAAGAATTAACTTTTAGATAACGCCCTTTAGCAGGGACGGTAACAATAGTATGACAATATGTTTGCCTATTGCAGATAGAACAATGCAAGGCTTTTCTAACACGAATAAAACTATTAATTTTGTTAATTTTGTTAAGGTTAACCAGCCTACTTTAAGTTTGACAAAAAATGTTCACCGTTTTCACTTTTCTTAAGATATCTCGGGAAAGGAAAAGGTATCGACATGCGGTTTTCACTATTTTGTGGCCACTTTGATCTACTTTTTATAATCCATTGTTAAAACTGCATGGTTCTATTTAATATTATCCAAAGATAACTAGATTTATAAAAAAAAACAAATAGCGCCCTCTAACGTGCACATTACTGATTACGTTTAGTTGAGTATAAAACACTTATATTGGTGGAAACGAGCTCTTTTTAACAAGACCAATTTTGCAAAGATCGATCAAGCAGTATCGGACTTACAGGCGTTTTTCAGAACAAGGTTTCCACTCTCCCCACCTCTTATTTGAAGAGATAGATTAAAACTTGTTAAATAAATAGTACGCAGGATTTCTCGTAGAATCTGATTATCGTATTTAAAATGCCCTTTAATTGGGCAATTTCTAAAAAAATTGGATTTTAAAATTTATGGTATTCAATTGCGCCCTTTCTCGTGGCCATTTTTGTTATAAATTTTTTTTCCCAAAACTGTATTACAATCCAATCCTAAGATATGGCCGATGGACATTCTTATTTACTCACCCGGGACATTCGACGTCTTTGCCATATTCTCAAGGACACCCTCCTGAGTAACTTGCCAAGTAATTTTACTCGGGGGTCATTGTTTCTTAAAAAGTTATTAACAAATGAAGGTGGTGATAACAGCCGTACAATGGAATCTCAATTGTACCACACCGTGTACATTCGAGACTTCTTCTATTATGAGAACACTTACTCTATCTCCAATACTTGTTTAGAGACGTTTACAGGTTATTGCTGTTATTCTTACTTCATTTATATTCTACGTTTAGAGAGCGTAGTAGACCTTAACTAATACATTAACTTTATTCGTTAATAACTTTTTAACAAACAATGGCCCCCGAGTAAAAATACTTGCAAGTTGCTCAGGAGGATGTCCTTGACAATATATGTGATATTTAAGGTCATCGGAGGTGGGTCCTCTTTGCTGTATGAACGGGGGTGAACGGTGTTTGTTGGTAGGTTACAGTTGTTACAATTTTCTTCTTAAAAAAATTAGATGTTTGCATGTGGTTTGAGGTAAACGGTGTTGGTTGGGAGGTGCGATCGGGGTAAATATACAGCAACACATCTTTAATGGTGAATATCTTTTTACCGACGTGACCCCCAATTATGTCAGAGGGAAAAGTTGTTCCGCATCGGAAGCCGCGTTCAACGCACCTATTTAGAAGGCGATCGGAGGTGGGTCCCCTTTGCTGTATATTTACCATTTATTTATTCAAGGATTGGTATTTAATAACTGGCGCGTTTGAAAGTTTGTTGCTTCAATTTTATTTGCTTTCTGTATTTGTAATGGGATGTAATTGGCTTGCACATAGTCTTTGCCCTTATCTGTCTTTTGTTCGTTTTTTTATTGCTTTATACGTGTAGCTTATGTCATTATTTAATTTCTTTTTGATTAGTGTTTTTGTTTTAGTTTAATGTGTCTAATGTAATGGCTTTCGGCTCCCAACATTTCGTCCCCAGTAGTTTCACTCCCGCACTTTTCGTCCCTAGGACCATTCGTACTGAGGAACTTTTAATCGTGTCCTTTTCGTTTCTAGAACTTTTTGACTCCGGTCTTTTTGTCACATTCAATTAAATAAGTATTACATGTAAAAATTGTATGCACTCCATTTATGTTAAAAAAGTTCTGTAGTGGTTTGGTTGCGTTCCACAATGAATTCATTAAGGTTGATATACTGCTATTAGCAACGCTGATTATTTTGGTATTTTTCTTTATCTTTTTATACTTTCTACAGCATATTTCTGTTTTGGGTCCGTTTTGACATTTCTGTATGAAATTTTGTTTTTATCCATGTATCCATTCAGCTGGATTTTTATTGATGCCCCTGATTGTTATGTTTCGTCAGTTCAATATAAGTTGAAGACAAAATATCTTAGAAAAAAAAGAGCTTGGGATTAAAGTTCCTGAGTACGAAACTATCTGGGAACGAAATGCTCGGGGACCAAAACTATGTCACTCAATGTAATGTAGTATAGCTAGCTTGCACATAGCATTTGTCATGTTTGTTATTTATTTTGTAATTTGAAACACTATTACACCTGTTATAACCTATTAGCAGTTCGACGTTTTACTTTTCCGTATAAGAATAGCAACCTTTTCCCGAGCGACCAATTGTCGGCGACCTTTTTTGGCTGGCGCTTTTTTTTTCGCCGGCAACTTTTCATGCGCGCCCAAATGAACACGACATTTTTTGGCGTGACGAATTGTGTGTGACCTTTTTTTGCGGCACCGAAACAGATTAGTATATTTGCTCAATGTAAAAATTCCACATTGCTTCAACCTAGTAATACTATATTGATACAACCACATATTGTAAAGTTGCACAGTATTGCTTTAAAATGCTTTATTAGTACAATATTGGAGGAAACAACTAGATCTTACATTAGTTATTCATTGGATATTGACTACAATACGTGGTTTAAGTAACACAAAATACAGGGTGGTCTAACGAAAACGTAACAGAAGAATTTCTGGCTAACTGGGATGTTTTTCGGAAAAAAAAGTGGCTAATTTTATTTTGTGTGGGGGCAGCTTTTGACGTAAGTTTTACCTTTACATTGTTTCACCTCTTTGCAGTGCGAAAACGACAACTAAATTTTTAATAGGGATGATAGGGCGTGTGATACTCATTTGAAAGCTTTTGGTTCCCTGATTTCAGCGCAGTAAATTTTTTGAAAAACACTAACGGCCAGTTTTTGGTCATTGGTTAACTTAAATTTTGGGTTTACTATTATGGTAATAATTGTTGCCACAATTGTTTCTTTGAAATTAACGAAAGTTAACGGTAACCAAAGATTGCAAAACTGTCCCTAAGAGAGGAAAATTAAGGCATGTAGAAATAAGCAATGAAAAAAAGACTTTTCAATTTTTGATTAAAAAGGTTGTTTTTACTGAAGGCTATTAACATTGTCAGTTTAATTCTTAAAGTAGGGGATGAACAACTCTTAAATTTTAAATAAGATAAAAATTAAAAACAAAATTTAAAAGCTTTTAAATTAACACTATTTATTTTATTTTTCAATTAAACAAGTTTTAATAATGAAAAAAAAATTAATGAATAAAATTTTGAAAATGTGTTTTCCGTTTCGATATAATAATAAGGATTTTGTTCAAACTTTTGTCGTAAATTTTCTCTGAGGTAATGAGCCGACATTCGTTTTGCGATTCGTTTAAGTAATTCTTGTAAAGTAGAATTAATTTTGCTTTAAAGTGACCTGTCAAAAAAGAATCTTACATATGTGTTCAAATCGGGTGATCGTGGAAGACATTCTGTTGATCTTTTCCTCCCAATCCGACGGTCTTGAAATATTTGGTCAAGATATTGCGGAACTGCTTGAGCATAATGAGGAAGAGCTCCGTCATGTTGAAAAACCAACTGGTTTTCCAAGTATCCTTGATTATTTTCCAAAATTTCGGTTAACTTTGGATCAATGTGGTTCTCTAGCAGATCTAAATACACTTCCCCAGTCACATTTCCTTGTAGGAAAAAACGTCCAAGAATACGTTCACCAAAAATGCCGATTAACACCTCCAAGTTAAAAAAAAATGAGCAGATGTTGAAAAAATAATTTAGATTTGCATTTATTTGTTTGCTCATTTATTTCACAAAATTCTACACAGTAATTTTACATTATAAGAGTAAAATGTGTGTTGATTACATAAATTCATAAATTGGCGGTTTTTAAAAAAAAAAGTGTAATAAGTTCAATCCTCTCAGTTATTGAGTAAACCATTTTAATGTTAAAAATGTTTAATGATAACCGCAAATCACCCCCAATTAGAAATGTTGATAGCCGTAAGTAAAAATAATCTTTTCAATCAAAAAGATTGATTTTTTTCTTTGCTTATTTCTACATGCCGTAATTTTCCTCTCTTAGTGTTTGCGCAGTTAAAACTGTTTAAATTATTAATAAATTTTTGGAAACAATTTACTGCGCTGAAATCAGGGAAGCAAGAGCTTTCAATTGAGGTATCACTTTCTCCCTTGGTTGTTTCCACAGCGCGAAGTAGTGAAACAAAACTTACACCAACATTGACCGTTTTAGATTTTTAGAAAAACATTCCACAAACTCCTCTGTTACGTTTTCGTTGGACCACCCTCTATTACCAAAAATATTGTTATAGTTTACTATGAGTAAAACTTAAAGAGCGAGCCACATGGTCAACATTTTGTTGTGTGATTTGTTGTTGACAAAAGTTATTAGAAATATTTTTTCTAAATGAAATTCTTAGCCCATGTGCATAAAATTTAAAATTTTTGGTAATTTTTTTGTCAATTGCAACAGTGTTGCAAAATAAAATTTAATTCACCTAGATAAAACTTCGTGTTATATCTTATTCCATTAAAATAGAGCAATTAAAAGCTGTTCACATATTTTGAAAAATATACTTGTGTCTTAAAATAGTACACATTCAATTTCTATTTTAGAGCAATTTTTTGATCTATTTCCACCAACTTCATTAAAGCATAAATTAATGCCTAAGTCAAATTAGGAATAAAGTTCTTAATAAAAAAATCCAATTTTAAGCTGACTTTACTGGTCCTACTGTATGTTAAATATTAAGGTGCACGAGTTTCCATTGTTTATTACTTTTCAGAATGCATAAGTCCTTATGAATTTAAATTTAAGTAAACAACAAATATATATTTTTAGCTGTTCCCCCAAACAGGAAGGGTCTTTTTTATAGGAGTTGGAAGTGATATTGGACATCCGACAAAGGTCGGGCTTTAACAAGACATTAAAAACAATAGGTGATTTCTGTTTGGGGGAACAACTAAAAATAAAAATATAAGGAGTTACAACAACATTTAACAAAAATATAAATAAATAATAATAATAAATGGTGCTTTATAAGTAACACCAAAAAAAAATTTCACATTCTATGAAGAAGATGTTATATAAAGGCCAGCCCGACTGTCCGATTGCAAAGGCGATATCTTAAAAACGACTGGTTCGATTGTTTAGTATTTAAGGGTTTTTTATTAACGCTGTAATTTGATTTGATTTTGGATGTATCTTGAATAGCGAAAAATTAGTTTTATTGTACAAGTACGTAGAATATTTTGAAAAATTGTTTTCTTTTTAATTATTTTCAGTGAATGAGTTGACTGAGAGTAATATTTTCTAAGCAATATCTTTAAGAATATTAATCACACAAAGGAGGTTACGAAAATATTGTTACTAACGGGTGCCCCAATAGAAGTGATAGGTTTTCTAATAGGGATATCTAGACAGCTGTTAAAGGTACAAACGTCATCCAGCTGTCAAAATATTCAGTAAGGTTTGACAATTCATCATGCATCGTTTCACGCTTCCCGATGCGGATTGTGGCATGGCGGCATCATCGGTCCTTATTTCAAAATGAGGAAGGAAACACCGTTACGACCAATGGGCCACGCTACCGAGCGATGTTGGAAAAATTTCTGTGGCCAGAGCTCGATAACATCGATATTACCGACATGTGGTTCCAACAGGATGGAGCCACGAGCCATACAAGCGACGCAACGCTCGAAGCTGTTCGACAGAAGTTTGGCGACTGGATCATCACCAAACGAGCGTTCATCAATTGGCCACCGCGATCGTGTGATTTGACACCTCTCGATTATTTTCTTTGGGGGTACATCAAGTCATTGGTCTACTCCAACAAACCAGCCACTTTGGATGCCCTCGAAAACAATATTCGAGTAGCCATCGACGCCATAACGCCGCAAATGCTCGAAAATGTCATCCGAAATTGGACCGACCGCTTGAAGCACTGCCAGCGAGCCCGAGGCGGACATTTGAATGATGTGCTATTCCATACATAATGTCATGGATGTAGCTTCAAAATAAAGCCAAAACCAATTTGATATCTCAAACTGTTGTTGTTTTATTTAAATTTTTTTCCTATCGTTCTTATTGGGGCACCCGTTAGTTCTATATTTTTTTCTATTTTTTAGAACACTTTCTACATATTTTTACACGATTATTAGTTTTCCATAACTGACCTTAAGTTGTTACTAGTTTAAAAAAATTAAGAATTGATCCTTCCTCCTCCAGATACTTCTTTTAGTCTAGAATACAGTCTTTTAGCGGACTATCTTGAACTTTCGTTGTTTGTTTCAAGTTTCTCGCCCTGATGAAGCCTGATACGATAGTTGGGCAAAGTTTGGCAACTACGGTTAGCATTTTGATACGACAGTATCCCGAAAGACGTTTTAGGTTTTTTTGTTTCAGTGAGAAGCTTAAGTTCAAACCAATCTTAGTTCAATACTAATTATATTTAACCAATTATTGAAGTTAGTTAATAATAATGTTAAGCCAACTACTAGCCGATACTCTTTGCTTATTTTATTTATTTCCTTACCTCTAATGTAATAAAACCTCTATAAACCACACTCTTGTGAAATTGTTACAATCTTTGTAAAACAATGCAATTCCAGTTGGTTAATTTTAATTTAACCCAAGAGAAAATCATTGGGTGCTTATAACTAATTCTAAAACTGTTTGAAAAAAAAATGTAGAAACTTTTTGAAATGCAATTTGTCTCAGAGTGTTCATCCTGTTTTTAATGAAAAGTAAAAGGCTTGGTCTCTCAGATTAGAAATCTCTAGGACATCATCGTCACATATATCCAAAAGAAAATACATCACCATCACAAGGGTCTTGCAACTTTGGATATTTTCCATCAATTTGGATGTTTTTTTGTGGTTGAATTATGAGTTGAAGAGTTAGCATTTTCTTCTCTCTTTGAATTCTGATTGAAACATGAAGGAATTTAGACAGTGCTTCAAAATGTTTCTCTGCGTTTGTCGTAATGGACTAGACGCGGACATATTTAGATTTTAATAGTGAGTGATAATAAAATTATTCAATGTTAATTTTTTCACCTGCTAATTAGATTATCACCAATGACGCATTCGTGTTAGATCTATGTTTTGTCCAAGGGAACACTATATTCATGGAGTTAGGATTATCAAACCCCAGACTTTTGGTATTTGTAGCGAGCTTCTTGATGTCCCCATGCACTCGGTTCTGTATACATTATAACATTGCAACAACGAGATAAAATGAGGCGATCCAAATGTCCTTTAAGCTCATCAATCTCTACACTGGCTTGTGTTTGTTTCTGTAGTGTCATTAAAAAATGAATTATGCAAATCTTCGGCTGGCAGGTTGTCTGTTACTTTTAAAATTCATAAAATACCTGTCACATCTGATCAAGTGTAGTTTCTCCCAAATAGTTCCCAATATTTCCCAACCTACCATCACGTACAAGAAATTCTTTACAAGAAAAGTAAAAGGCTTGGTTTCTCAGATTAGAAATCTCTAGGACATCATCGTCACATATATCCAAAACAAAATACATCACCATCACAAAGGTCTTGCAAGTTTGGATATTTTCCATCAATTTGGATGTTTTTTGTGGTTGAGTTATGAGTTGAAAAGTTAGCATTTTCTTCTCACTTTGAATTCTGATTGAAACATGAAGGAATTTAGACAGTGCTTTAAAATGTTTCTCTGCGTTTGTATTAATCCACTAAACGCGGACATATTTAGATTTTGATAGTGAGTGATAATAAAATTATTCAATGTTAATTTTTTCACCTGCTAATTAGATTATCACCAATGACGCATTCGTGTTAGATCTATGTTTTGTCCAAGGGAACACTATATTCATGGAGTTAGGATTATCAAACCCCAGACTTTTGGTATTTGTAGCGAGCTTCTTGATGTCCCCATGCACTCGGTTCTGTATACATTATAACATTGCAACAACGATATAACATGAGGTGATCGAAATGTTCTTTAAGCTCATCAATCTCTACACTGGCTTGGGTTTGTTTCTGTAGTGTCATTAAAAAATGAATTATGCAAATCTTCGGCTGGCAGGTTGTCTGTTACTTTTAAAATTCATAAAATATCTCTCACATCTGATCAAGTGTAGTTTCTCCAAAATAGTTCCCAATATTTCCCAACCTACCATCACGTACAAGAAATTCTTTAGCTTTGGGTGAGCAACAGATTTTGTGTGCTTTCTGTGAATTATTACCAATGGTCAGAGCTTTAGTGTGTAACACGAATGAAAACTATGTGCTTGAAGACACTACTTAAAAATGTTAATAAACAGTCACATAAAAATGATGATAGAAGAACTCCACAATCACATTCTCATATGAGTCACAAATACAAATATTTAAAAAAAATTACAAGCTTTTATTATTGACCGCTACGATGAACGTTACTTCCAATAATCAGTCTTGGAATTCCCTTACACAACCTACAATTTCATAATGACAAAAACCTCATGAACATTTAGGGACTAAACTTTTTTCTGAATGGGAAAAGTAACCACAGTTGACTTATATATTATTTCTAAACCACAAATAACGTACGTGACTTCCAATTTTATCTGATTGGTTTTGTTCATCGGTTGACGATAAACTTATACTCTTACTGTAACATTTAATAGATAAATGACGTGCAGCAGACTACCTAGAACGTTATGTTTACCTACTCTAAGATTTTTCGCCCTGGTGAAGCTTTTACTATAAGGGCAAAACATTAGCAACTATACGGTCACCATTTCGACACCTCACTTGCTCCCAATATTCTTGCTTTCATCCCAGCATCCCTCATAATGTCAAAGACTTCTGTGCTGTTTGTAACAGGAAGCCTTAGAGATTTTGTACTTGTTTGGGAAGTGTTCTGTTATATGAGTTTCAGACAAATGTAATGTATCTCTAACATACTCGTATTTTAGTATTGAAACCATTCCTGACAGTATTTCTACGATTAGAACTAAGAAACAGATCCTGTAAATCCAAGATTTTTATAATATTTGGACATTTATTGTCCCAACATTTTCGAGAGGGGTAAATCCATAAAGATGTATATTTAGAATGAAAGTATTTTCTTGATGTTTTAATAATCTTTTAGGGACTTTATATTTTTGGTTCTTCATGAGTTGACGATAGAAAACAGTATACTGTGTTAAACTCAAGTCACCTGGACATCGTACTTGATTTTTTAAACCTAAAGTATGTCTTTTGAGGATCACAAACTTTGGATTATAATGTTTTTTTTTATTTGTATTATTGTTACAAAAAGCTTCTGTTGCTTCTTAATCAATTGACCGGTCACTTACCAGAACGTCAGCTATTTTTTTCTTTCCAGATTTGTTGGCGTATCTAAAAATTCAAACTATCCGAAACCTTGCTAATAGATGCAAGTACAAAAGTCATAGTTTGAAATTGTTAGTGATACCCACCATTGGAATTTTAATTGTAAACACTCATTCGAGTTTTTCACTTCTGATGACTACCTAAATGACGAAACAAGTGTTGAATGTTGGTAATGGTTGTTTTTATGATTCAGATTACTGTTAAAATGGCTAAAAGTCCACATTGACAGTAAGTTTTCAGTTATAATTGTTACTACTTATAGTGCATTTTTTCATGGTTGTAGATGTAGAGAAACCACTCTGACTGACCAGTTCTCTTTTTCGGAGTGGTTTTTTTTACACCCCCAACTCGGAAGGCTTGTTATAAATAAAAGATTTATGTAAATTCAAAAATATTCTTGGAGGAAATTACTCATTTTATTAAGATTTTATGTTTTCCAAATTGTTGAAACCTTCATCTAATATTATTGCAAAAATCACGTTTGCATGAAGTTTTAAATTCAATGGGGAATTAAAAAATCTAACAATACACAAGGTGTTCCATTTAAAATAATAAACTGACCTATCAGTATGAGGGGCTCGAAATCAAATAATTTTATTCTTTAGCTCAAATAGACTTCGTATTCAATACTGTTTGTAAACTCTCTATTGAATTACCGTGCACATTTTGAAATTCAATATTTTTTTTTTTATTTTATACACCAACTCATAAAAACAATAACACATTGTTTTCGTATTTTAATTTTTCGATTTTATACTCCCAGAAACTTCTTTACTTCGAGACACATTTTTTCTATAATAGAATTAAAAGTTTTGTTCAAAATAAAACTTTGTTCTTTTATCTGTTTATTGCAAAACTTCTATAGACATTTTAAACAGATAATAACGTCTAGCATTTTCTGTTTTTGATCTAAGTGGTTTTCTATTAAATTTATACAAAGGTAGGCTTTCATTTTCTTTAAATACAATTGAATTTAAAAATGCGTCAATCAAAGTTTTAAATCTTGTGATGTAATTCTTTTAAAAACATTTTAAATTGATTTTTTTGTTTCCTCTGTTTTTAAATTTTAAAAATACCTTCGCATTAAGATACATAATTTTACTTTATTAAATTTTGAGCATTAAATACAAACGAAAAGCCAAAACGATAATATAACAATATTGCGGTATGCGAAGTCTGCAAACAGTTTTTATAATCGCCTTTCCAATACGCAATCTCAAAATCAATTTAGTTTGCAAAAAGTTTAATGGAAGTTTAAAACGACTCGTAAAGCCTGGAAGGCTTTAAACAATGCAATGATTTTTATTTGTTAATTACATAAAAACGCGTTAATTATTTAAACATATTATAATAATGATATAATTAAACAAAATTGATCGTCTGTAGTAAAACGTGTTATTACTCTTAATAATATGTCGACATACGTTATTAATGCTGATGTTTGACAATAATTTCATGTATCTTTTAACGCACCCCATTTTTAATCAACGTTTTGTTTGAGGTTAATGTAATAAGTTCATATTTATAAGGGTAATTAATTATAAAACTAGTTTATTTGTAAAATGTATGTTATTTTGTCAAAAATATATATGAACAATTTCGATTACGTCCTTATCCAATTTCAGGAAATCTGAAGCTGATGTATTTATTCATGTGATATACCTCTAATCTTCCAATCTTGTTCAATACGTTCGTTATTTTTGCAATAGTAATAGTGTAATAGCCTTATCCGAAAGAATTACATTTCTGCGGCAATATTATGTCTCTTGTGAGTTATACCGTTTCTTCATTTTTTATTAAGAACTTCATTTATTATTAAAGTTTACTCGTACGCGTCTTAATTGATTTTCTTTAATTCTACATTAAACGGTTAGAATGATGGTAACCAACCACATTTTTAAATCAATATTGCAAATGCTTAACAAAATAATGTGTCAGTTTTATAGTATTGATTAATTAGAAAGTACAACGAGTCACGTTAGAACGTAAGTATAGGTGTACGTGAAAAAGTCAACTTTATTTGTATAAATAAGCACGAAGGGAAGATTTAGCAATTTTATTTTTCGGAAAAATCAAAGGTTAACAACATAATCTTTTCAAATTTCTACTTTTCTAACAAAAACTGTTTTAATTTTTACTTACTATACTTTTCTAAAAATTTATACTGCATCAAAAGATTGTTTAATTAATTATAAACTTGTTTCGCTAGCAAGTGTACAATATTCATCAAACTACAGTATTCCTCTGAGAACTAACAAGTTACATGGTAGACTTTCATGTCTCTTCGTCGGCGTTCTAATCTCACAAACGCATTACGAACCTCCTGCGTCTTACATTTGTGCAAATATCGTTATAGTACGTGAAATTCGTGTGCTAACATTAAATAAAGTAGTTTGAGTTAGAGCAAACGCCAACATTAGTTTTGGTCAATCTTGTAATCCAAATTAGTGACACTGTGTAATTTTAACTAAACTTTAAGAGAAATTCAAAATTTCATCTCGAGACTATACTACATACTGGTAATTGTATATCGTGTCACAGTTTAATTTATGAATCGATATGTGGTTTTAATTAACTACTTTTAATTAAAAACACAATAGATTACGATCATTGTATTTTTAATTCCGCGTCGCTTAGAAAAACGTATAGTATAAAAAAATTGGTTCTTTTCTAATTAGATTTAGTAACCGTAGTAATATATTACGTGGTAGAAAGTAAAACGCACAAAAAAACGAGGACAATGTAATTGAGTAATAAGAAGATTAATATATTGATATATTAAAGCTATAAATTATGAGCGATTTTTATTTACTTCTATAGTTATTGATAGATTCTACATACAAATAAGTTTTAAATTTTGTAGTAACTTATTTGTTGGGTAGGTATTTTCAAACAAACATAAAGTAAAAATATACATAATCTCCAGTTGAATTTTCAAAAACTACATTACAATTTTTCAGAAGCGAACAAATTATACCCATCGTAATTAATGCATTTCATAGTTTAGTCCATTCTTTTTTATTAGCATCACAGTTGGCTGAGTTAGTGTTACATTTTGGTTGGTACGAATGAACATTTTGCCTTAAATTATAACAATTGTTAATTTCGGTTTCATTCATTTAAATAGTTTAAGAAAATGATAACCTTGGTTACTAGAACAAAATAAAAAGTGAATGGACTATACTCGAGGGGCTAACTACACTCCGCACAAAAATTATCTCAACACCTGAACATTATTCTTGGTCACTTATAATTTAAATAAACTATTGTCGCCCAATTTGATCAAATGTGCTTTTCTGACATTTTATAAAACTGTCATCTCAACGAATTATAAACAACGCACTTTTTGCTGCCGATTTTTTGAATATTTCAAAAAACGTTCACATTCAATTATTGTAGATAATTATCTTGTCGGTTGAGTTTTTGGTCTGACATTGTTATGAATGTTCAGCAACGTGCATCTTTGCATCTTATGAAGAAACCGTGCAATGTATAGCATTGCTGGAAGATGGCGGTAGTATGCGGCATGTAGCAAGAATTCTACGAGTACAGCCTTCAACTGTATCCAGAGTTGCAGCACGATTTAGGGAAACTGGAAACTACAGAAGAGGAGCTGGGCAAGGTCGCAGAAGAGCTCCCACCCTACGAGACGACCGATTTCTACGCTTAAATGCTCTGCGTACCCGTCATTTCACAGCTAGATTCTTAAAAAATGAACTTTTAGCGGTTAAAAAACGGAACCGTCTTCGAGAGGATGAGATAAGAGCCCATGTTCCTGCTCGAGGTCCACTTCTCACTAGAAAACACAAGGTAGCACGATTAGCATTCGCACGTGAACATGTGAATTGGGATATTCACGACTGGGCTAATGTTGTTTTCTCTGATGAGACGCGGTATAGTTTATGGGCTTCCGACAGACGTATACCGGTATACAGACGACCTGGTGAACGTTATTCTGCCTACAACTTTTGTCCACGTGTCCCTTATGGTGGAGGATCAGTGATGGTATGGGGAGGCATCTCTTTGGAAGGCCGTACAGCGTTAGTGCCATTACCTGGTGCTCGGTTAACAGCAGCTAGGTATATTACCGACATTTTAGAAGAGCATGTGGTACTTTACGTGTCCTTTGTTGGCGAAAATTGCATTTTTATGCACGACAACGCACGACCCCACATAGCAAGAATTGTGCAGCAATATTTGGAGGAGATCGAATTGCCAGTTCTGCAATAGCCAGTCCGGACATGAACCCAATCGAACATATCTGGGATCATCTAGGACAAGCCTTAAAACGCCACCAGAGGCCGTTTCTTAATTTACAAGAACTGGAAGACGCGCTGTTACAAGAATGGGAAAATATTCCCCAAGACTATGTTGCAAACTTAATACTCGGTATGCCGCGAAGAATGCAAGGAGTAATTCAAGCTAGAGGCGGCAACACAAGATACTAAAACCATTTTGACCAAGTTTTTATATTGTTGTATTTGACAATTTAACAGTTTCTTGCCATTTTCAAATTTATAATGCTTAGTCATTATGCTGGTATGTTATCGTTTATGTTTTTCAGAACCTAAGAATTATATGTATGGCATGTTTGATGTTCAAAGGTAATGTTATTTAAAAATAAATGTGTTATGAGTTTATTTAAAATATCGGTACAATTCAGTTCTACTCAAAATTGATACTATTTCATTATACAGGATCTGTACAAGTTCAGAAATATTTTTAAATACGGCTATTTATTATACTCATACCAATTCAAGAAAATGAAAACCCTGGTAAGTAAAATATAATAAAAAGCGAATGAACTATACTCGAGGGGCTAATCATTTGAAGTATTGGTCCAATTCAGTTCTAATCTAAATTATTTCTATTCAATTCAGAAAATTAATCTGCTTTATTTCTCTAACAATTTTCAACTCATGTAAAAGTTTATTTAATATTTATTCTCTCATTCGATAAAAACAAAAGGGAAAACAAAACTGTTGGGCAAACAATTGGTTTATATATTTAATTGGCATGGGGTGCGTAGTTTTAATGCACAAAATTGTATGCAAATATGTGTTAAAAAAAATAATATGACGAAAAATGCAAACGTCTCGTTGCATTACTTTGATTGAAAACACTGAAAAAGAATGAAATAGAAAGAGTACTGCAGTACGCAGGGCAGATTTTAAGGGTCGTTTGCTTTTTACACAATTTAAACAAAAATAACTCTCCAAATAAATTATATTCAATTTTAATAATTCATGATAATTCAAAGAAATGCAGACAATTCAACATAATTTAATTTATTTTTTAAAAAAATCATCTGAATTAAAAATTTTTTTTAATGAATTGTAACCTGAATTTAAATTTTTAATAATTCAACGCAAATTCAGTTCAGTTTCTAAATTATTAACCTGTAGACTATACTTTTCTAAATGTTTTTTGTAAAATAATTGCAACTACTTAATAACGATAAGCTGCTGTCTACCAACTACAGCAAAATTGTATTGTATTCCATATGAAGCGCTAAAATTCATGTTTTCTCAGATCAGTTACAATAGAATACTACAAAAACAACATGCAAGTGAATAACACTTCAATAAAATAGATCTATTGTAGAGGAAAAATGATGACCAAGTCATGAGTTATTCAAAGTAAACAGTTTTTTAACACATTGTTTACCAGTTTGTATTCGTAAAATATCGTTGTTTACGTATATATCTACTAATTAGTAAACATCCATTAATTAAATTCGTAATAAGTTTAATACTACTTTCTAAATAAATATAAAGAAATTAGTTTGCTATTTTATAGGTGTACCTACTTTACAAATGATATAGATGCATTGTAACTAATGAGCATTTTAAAATGAAAAATATTTATTCATAGATTAAATACGATAGTATGGAAGGATCAATTAGTTTTGACCGGCCATTTAGCCAATGAAAATGATACATTATGCCCCTGCTTCAAATGAGGTAGTTCTGATTTCAATATATGCGATGACAAATCCAAGTTTTCCACTTCGATAACTCTCCGAATCATTGTGAAATATTTTAAAACCCCTATAATTTTTGTACTTTTTTAGTTTTTGTCAGTTTTTATTAATAAGGACCCGTATTACGTGTATATCTCATGATATACACTTATTAAGTAGATTAAATTTGCAACTAAATGAGGCCAGTTGGTTTAGATACATCAAATATCATACTTTACATTTTTTTTTGAAGTTATTGTTAACAGCGGGTGTTCAAATCAAAAACTGGGCTGGGTATTATTATTATTATTATTAGGAATGGGGTGAGTGTCATACAAAGAACCTCTTGCACTGCGACTAGATTAGATCTTTTGTGCTCCCCTCTAGTTGAACTTAGGAAAGATGTCTTTGACAAATTCGATCAGGTCCTTAGTCGGAAGTTTTAGTAGATCTTCTTCCAAAATGAAGATGAGTTCTAAGTGTTTGTATCTTTTTAGGCACAGGGCCAGGCACCTCATAATGATGTGGTCCATGCGCTCTACCTCTTCACCACAGTACCTGCATGTATCATCATCTACCAGTCCCATCTTTTTCAAGTGTTACCTGCAATGGATGTGTCCTGTGTAGTTTTAAGTCGCTTCTGTGCAAGTTTAACACTTCCTTCCCCCTCTTTTAATTAGGGCTAAGAAATTTCTTAGAATGTTTGAGACCTGGAAAATTACTCCAGGTTCTGTTGACTTGTTTGTTGGCCCAGTTGGTAATAACCCCCTGATAATCCCTCTGGTTAAAGCCGTACATAAGAGATGGCCCTATACAAGGTTTTACTGCCCCTAGCTTTGCTTGCTGATTTGCTTCCTCATTGCCTCCTATTCTCTCCTGCCCTGGCACTCAGACAAGTTCAACTTTGTTCTTGTCCGCCAGTCGATTTAGGGCACTCGTGTAACATGTGTGATCTCAATCTATTACTTTGTAGTGCTTTCAATGCTTCTTGACTGTCCCACATGACGCTTATGTGCTGTTTGCATCGGTTTTGGTGAGTAGATGTTCTGCCACCATGTGGATGGCGTGTACTTCTGCTTGAAAAATGGTAGGGTCAGCACTGAGGGACTCGTGTCTTTTAAACTGTGGTCCTACCACTCCTGCCCCCACACCATTTCTCATTTTAGATCCGTCTGTAAACCATTTTTGGAAAGTTCCCGGCACGGATCCGTGTCTCCAGTCCAGTAGTCATTGTATTTATGATCAAAGATCATTTTAGGGTTCGTCTGGTCGCTTACTGCAACCATGTCTAGTAAAGTAGTGGTTCTAAGGATTCCTAGATGACCTTTGAGGTTGCCTTCTTCAAAATGGTATACCTCATGTAATTTGAGGATCTGCTTCACAGCTTCCTCCTTAATTGCCACCGGTAGAGGATCCAGACTGAGAAGGGTCTCCATCGCGGCTGTAGATGTGGATTTCATAGCACCTTTGCACCTTTGCCAGCTTTGCTTGCGCGGTACTTTGGTCTACTTTCCTCCACCAAATTTGCGGATGAATAGAGGACTCCACGTCTGACTACCTGCTTGTAGATCCAGTTAGTAGCCCTGGGGTTCAAACCCCACGTTTTGCCAATAAAGTTTTTATGGCCTTGTTGGTAATTTTTGTCAGGTGACTCTTCCACGTTAATTTTTGATCCAGGTATTTTACCTCCTTAGAGAGGGCTGGGTAGCTTTTGGAATTCTTTTTAACATTTGGTAACTATTTTAACAAAGTAGTTGATACAAAGTTTACGTTAGCATTCAAGGTATCTAAGAAAACTGAGCCAGACAATTCTCTAAATCTTCCGCACATATTTTGGGGGCAGTTAGAATCTCCTCATTTGCTGCTTTATCAGAAACATTGAATCGTCATTTAATTAGGCACTAATGGTTCATGCAATGGTGATAAACAGCTGATCATTTGATCCTTTGCGTTTTCGCAACCACAACTTCTAGTACAACCTTGTTTGCAGATCTGTAAAGTTTTCACTAACAAAACGGATGATAATCATGTGCTTCAATGAATTTAAGTGTTATTTGCTCCCCACATAACAACTAGTTATCTTTGAAATTAAACTGTTCAGTTGAGATTCGTGTAGGTCTTGCTGATTTCACTTCTTGTTCTCCACGTTGAACAGCTGCTTTTATTACCCGCACTCTTTTTAGTAAACGTTCATGTTTCTACACCCCCTCTGATTCACTAAAATCGCTTCATCTTAAGTTAAAATCTCAATGTGCATGAAGCAACGGGAACCTACAACAGGTGCTCCTGCACTATCCACCAAATTATTATAACATCACTTTCGTACTAAAGGCGCCAGAAAACTTACTCGGCTTAATAGTAGTGAACAACTGACAACTGTCTCGAGAGTTTTGTTATAAAGCTCTAGAGGAACGAATGTGAGCACAAACGAAAAAGTCGATAAATATTATCAATATTGTGGACAAATATTATTGATTACAGTTAATTAATGCTAATTAATAATTGCATATTTGGACATCTTGACACATTTTTGGTTAATATTAATTTTCATGAATATCTACCTTTCAGTTGTAAAAAAAACCTATGTGATGTTTATAACATTTGACGGGGAATGTATTGTCGGGGATCATAAATACCCTTTTTCCAATTGCGTGGGATAATAATTTCACTAGATGAGCCAGCATGGCACGCACGTACTGGAAGGGTTACAATAAATTGACAATGCGATAAGCATATGAGTTGAAGCTGTGCGTTACAGTAATGAAACAAACTCGAGTCGAGAACCGTGCGGACGGACGGACACTCACCAGGGCTGCGCCACCTTGACATTTTTTAGTATATATTATTCTTCAACCCAAACGAGTTGAATAATATTTTAGTAGCGCACTCTATATAAGGGTTCTAGACTGCTTATAAAGGGTGTTTTTTTTAGAGGTATAGAACTTTAAGGGAACACTTTTTTAACTGTAGTGATGTATGTTTAGTTTGGTTTGGCATTTGAACATGAATAGACTAATGCCTGAACAACGCTTCCAAATTGTGCAAATTTATTTTAAAAATTAAGGATCTGTTCGAAATACGTATCGCGCACTACGTCAATTTTACGGTCAACATAATCGTCCATCAGAGTAATTAATTCGATTAACTATGGAAGGTTTTCGCACAACGTTTACTCTAAATGATAATACGCAACCACAGAGACGTCGTACAGTTCGTACAGAAGAAGTCATTGCTGCTGTAGAGCGTAGCGTAGAGGGAGACTCGAATCAGTCTATCCGTCATCGTGCATACGAGTTGGATATGTGCCCATACACTTTATGAAAGATTTTGCTGAAAGAGCTTGATTTTCGTGCTTACAAAATCCAACTCGTCCAAGAATAGAAACTACACGATCACTTAGCAAAGCGTAGATTCGGTGAATGGGTCCAAAACAAGATTGCCGTTGGTACCGATTTTCATAAGCGAATTTTGTTTAGCGATGAAGCTCACTTTTGGTTGAATGGATACGTCAATAAACAAAACTACCGTATTTGGAGTGATGATAATCCTCAAGTGTATGTCACCGTTACATCCAAAAACTGACTGTTTGGTGTGCTTTCTGGGCTGGTGGAATAATTGGTCCGTACTTCTTTAGAAACGATGCTGGCCAGAACGTTACAGTCAATGGTGACCGCTATAGAGCCATGATTACTGACTTTTCGTTCATCAATTGAACAACCATGATGTGCATGAGCTGTGGTTACAACAAGACGGCGCAACATGTCACACAGCTCGTGCCACAATTGATTTATTGAAGGAAACGTTTGTAGCCGCATAATTTCACGTTTCGGACCCGTGAATTGGCCTCCAAGATCGTGCGATTTTACTCCGCTAGACTATTTTCTGTGGGGATACCACATATATTACCGATATACGGCCACAAATGTTGGAAAAAGTCATTGAAAATTGGACCTCCAGATTAGGCTACGTCCGAGCCAGCCGTGGAGGTCATATGCCAGAAGTAATATTTAAATTATAATGCCAGAAGATTATCTTTCGAATAAAGTAAATTTTATGTCAATTTAAAAAAATCATCTTTGTTTTATTTCATTTTAAAGTTCTATACCTGTAAAAACACCCTTTACAACTAATTTAATAATATACTATTTTACATGCTTACAATTCAAAGTATTTAACACTTAAGGGGTCTACAGACACTCGTACATGTATTAAAACATAATCGTGTGTCGATGTACGTCAACATACTTTTATCTTCACACGTATAGACTTGTATGTCAATTTCTCTAACAAGTCTAGTGAAAATAAGGTGAATTTACTTGCAGTGTTGTGCGTTTGTATTATAAGCAAAAGACACGTGAAATAAATTAAATAAACTTTACAAAATTGTCGCGACGCTGACAAGTTTGTGCAAGCTTAAATTTAATTGTGACTGTAAAACATGTGCGTCGGTCTTTAAGGGGAAGACTTGCCTACACACTGACGAACTTCACCGCGCGTAAATCGACGTACGTTCATGTCTTAATACATGTGCGAGTGTCTATAGAGCTCTTTAGAGAGAATTTACCAACATTGTCGCTCATAACAAAGTTTGAATCAGTTACCCAAAAAAATTTGGATTATTAACATTTTAAAAAAACCGTCACATCTTAAAAGGCAAAATTTTAGTTAATATATTTAATAAATTTAACTTTGCAATTTAGAAACATGTTTTCCGATAAAAAATTTTGATTTATTTCTTCTGTAATATGTTAATTTCTCTACACATGAAAGAAAGGACGAAATATGTTATAAATATTTATAATTCAGTGCAAAATAGGTTCAGCAGACTCTTGTAAACTGTAAAATTTAATTGTTAGTTAATTTTGAATCTTCATATCTTAGAGTCTTAGCTCAATCTAGTCTAATTTTGTTGCAAACTGAATCCACTTAAAATGTGTGTAGTAAAAATTGGCTGAAAAAAATAGTCACCTATAGGATTTGATACACCACTGGTATCTACAACTAGCTTTTTTATAGGGGCATACCTTATTGCTCTAGTTCAATAAGCTGAAAAGAACATTCCCATTGAATAAGATGAATGTAATAACATGCGGGTTGTGTGATTGTACACAAAGTTTTCTTTCATTTGAGCTAATATGAAAACTTTAATGCATTTCTAGAAATGTGTGGAAATAAATGTACACTAACAGAAAAAGTGACATTTACTTTCCACAGCGGTCGCATCCTACATATAAATGTTTTACCAAATCAAACAATTTTGTTACAAATACGTTACAAAAAGAACATCAAAGTAAGCACGTGCCCGTCCCTTGGTAGACCATTCAAATTGTTAGTATTAGAAAATAAAACCACAGTCCTAAGAAGAAACTAGATTTAAAAACCAATAAAAAAATTTAAAAAACTTAAGAACCACAAAAATATCATATTAGTTTTTTATCAATCTAGTTTAGGGGTTTTCAAATCTGGAAGATTTTCCAGGTCGAAAACTTGGGTTTGTCAACTCCACGAGATCCCATACAAAATTTAAAAAATTAGAACTATCTAATTTGATGAAGGGCATCATCTATTTTTTGATACTATTTTCATGGACTAATTAGATATTTAAAGTTAAATGCTCATTTTTATTTTACCCACATAATAAAATTTGAACAGTTTTCAAAATTAAATTAAAGCTTTTTGGATAAATACATTAAAACTACGACTACTGCAATGTATTGGTATTTTGCTTAATTTTAAATGGATACCTAAAACATATGGAAAAGCATTTAGTTTGATATTATATTGAGTAACAAACTCTGAATTTGTTGGAACTGCGGAGCTGAATATCAGCTGTTTTAGAGTCTCTGCCTTTATTTTAATTCTAATTTCTTCAGGTTTTTTGAGTACGCCATTACTACCTTTCTGTTTTGTTAATTTCTTGATTGTATTTTGATGTTATTTCATTTGGAGCCAAAACAGTTATGTCACAATGTGATCTACAAATCTTACCTTTATACCGGTATACATCTCTTTACATTCGTTAGTTGTTAGCTCTGTAAGTATATCTGTTAAATATTGCAGGTGATAAATTACACCCTTGTCTAACCCTCTTTTTATCTTCGCTATATTTTTAGAGTCGTCAATTTTTATTATTGCTTCTTGGTTTTCGTATAATTCCTTTATTATCTTTCTGTCCCTAAAGCCCACTCTTACTTCGATTCACATTATCGAAGGCCTTTTTATGTTCAACTTCTGTTAATTTTTATATTTTTTTAATTCTTGACTGAACTTGTGTGGGTAGATTCGGCTCTAATGGTCATCGTTTCTTCATAACGTTTCGTTAACGCAAGTGGACAGCTTCTTCAGAGTAGTAGTCTACATCCAACACTGGAGATGGAAAGACATCTGAAGAAGCTGAAAAGTTGTGTTAGTTAAACGTTAGGAAAAACGACGGACATTAAACCCACTACTTCACCAACAGACCACGAAAACTTAAACCAATTTCTCTCTTTTTTTCCTTTTTTCTAAATCCAAATTGGTCTTCTGCTAAATTGATGTCGATTTTATTTTGTATTCTTATTCGTAAGGATTTTAGAGGCATTCTGTGGTCTACATATTTTGGTAGCATTACCGTTAAAATTAATTTTTTTCTGGCACAATTCGAACACAATATAACAACATGTTGGACAAATAAAATTGATGTGATAATAATAAGTATTCAAAGCGTATTTTACTAAAAAATCAGTAAAAATAACACTTCTGTCGACAATGTTGCTTTAATACAAATGCATTTTCGAATGTGTTACGATAACACGACACGAAACTAGATATGGGAACACTTATTGGTTGTTATTTTTTTAAGAATTATTGTTTATTAACCGAATTAAGCCTACGTAGACCAACTGATTAGTCATTGTCTTGGCGTTTTCTAACCAGCGTTCGATTCCGATTGCAGTATTTTTTTTATTAACTTTATTATCATTATCATACAACTTTATAAATTCAATATTTTGAAAAATGAATTGAAAACACATTTTATAAAAAATAAAATAAAAATAACATCGATAAATATTTTTTTCTATTTTGGGTCGCTTACAGATCTATAAAAGCACCCAAATGAGTTCTTTTATAGAAATTTGAATTCTTTTATAGTACATTAAGAAATTTCTTATACTATTTTTTCTATTTTACCCCATTTTTAACGGTTTGATAGAAATAAAATTTTTCAATATTGCGGTAATCTAGTAGTGCTTTGTGAATCTAGTATTCTTTACTTTTACAAAAACAAAAGAAAATTTAACACAAATTTAATTTTATTGCGTTCATTTGACATTTAAATTTCAATTATTTGAATTTAAAGATTCAAATTTGAAATTAATATTAAAAGTAGAAAAAACAACTAATATTAAAAAGTACATAGATCGTTTGGTTTCTGCAATGGAAGATTGTTGTACCCCACCAGAGTTTGAAGAAGCAGCGGCTGAGGTAATGAATGCATTGTTACCTACAAAATCAAAAGCAGTTTATGAAAAAGAGTATAATGCATTCAATATATGGCGTGCAAAAACAAAGCTGGTATTTCTGAAAATGTTATGTTAGTTGATTTCAAAAAATTGAATGAAACCAAAAAGTCATCTACGCTCTGGTCAACATATTCTAAATTAAAGTCTTGCATAAATATAGAAAATAATATTGATATCTCAAAGTATAATAAATTAATTTCGTACTTGAAGAGATTGTCTGAAGGGTATCAACCAAAGAAATCCAAAATTTTAGAAGCTGGGGATATTGACCGCTTCTTACGAGATGCCGATGATCACAAGTTTTTAGCCATTAAGGTACCTATTGATTTTCTTCTTTCATTACTAAGAGCAATGTAATTCAATATTTGCTTTTCGCTTCAGGTTGGTCTTATTATTGGTTATGCAGGTGCTTGCCGTCGTGAGGAAATTATGACTATAAAAATTAAAGATTTGTCATTTAATACAGAAAACATTCTAATTACAATTCCGAAAACAAAAAATAACGTACCAAGGTTGTTTGCAATCACTGAACAAAATTGGATCAGTTTCATTAAAAAATATTATTCATTGTAAAACAGAAAGGTTTTTTTTAACATACCGCAATGGCTATTGTATTAATAGTCCAATTGGCATTAATACTATAGGGAGTAAGCCAAAACTCATCGCAAAATTTTTAAATTTAAATGATCCCGACAGTTACACTGGCCACTGCTTCAGAAGGTCAAGTGCCACTCACTTGGCAAATAATGGTGGCGACTTGATAACCATTAAGCGTCATGGTGGGTGGAAGTCTGGGGCAGTTATTAAGTTTTTAATAATTGTAAATTTGATAATACTGGTAAATAAATACCGTTTGTTCTTTGTTCCTGATATTGTATAATAATTTTATTAAATATTTTGAATTACAAAACACACGTAAATAGAAGTATAGGTTATGAAATTAAATTTTCGTTTATGCGCCTGCGTTTGCTTTGTATAGGGAAGAAATTCCTCGTGTCTCGTGTCCCTACTATTCAAATATTTGGGTATTTTTTAATACTTTAATACTTCATGATTTATAAACAAATTAATTAGATAATTAAAGTTTATCATTAATCTATACTATTAATATGTATGTTATCTGTCACTTTAATTTAATATAAATTAGTACCAACCCTAAAAAACAAAAAAAAAGTGTTCCGTGAAAAAAAAACATTCAATAAAGCACTCAAATGACGTCATCAGAGCATCGAACTGTCGACATTAAATGGGTCAAATCGTGCGCGGAACATAATATAAACATCGTACTGGTGCAAGAACCCTGCATTTCACGCGTAAAAAATAACAAAAATTGGTACTGCAATTCAACAAACAGTGTTGCTATTTATATCCCCAGAGGAAAAACTTCACCCAAAAAAATAAATCATGGCGACCATTACATCATGGCCCTGATTGACAACATCGCAGTACTGTCCTGCTACGTTCCCCCAAGTATAATGATGAGGAACTTGCAAAGGTACTTCATGATCTCAAAGCCATCTTCTTACTACATAATAATAACCTGCTCATAGGCGGTGACTTCAACGCAAAGTCTTTCTCTTCATGGGGATCCAACATTGAAGACAGAAAAGGAACAACCCTGACCGAGTGGTGCAACGAAAATAACCTACTCATACTAAATGAAGGTGATACACCGACTTTTAGCAACAAAACGGCCAGTCCATAATTGACATCACTTTGGCACCTACACATTTAGCATCTAAAACTATAAACTGGCGAGTGTCCCTTGAGGAAAACCTTACTCAACATCGAAACATCTACTACGAGATCACAATAACGAAACCCACTATGATAACTCCTCCCAGAAAAGACCACCGACTTTTCGGTACGATGAAACGGCCATAAACCATATCATTGAGCACGTTAAAGACTCTCTGAGTTATCAAAACGCAGTACTTAACACACCTCCAGAAACATTACTCATTGATGCCATAATAGCGGCATGCTCGAAGTACCTTAAATCTTCTAAACCCAACAACACACTTGCAAAACGATCTGTCTATTGGTGGAACAAAGACATTGAAAACGCCAGAAAGGAATGCACATCGTCAAGAAGAATACTACTAAGAATCAACAAGAAACAAAATTCTATACTCTTTGAAGAAGCACATGAGAAATACGTGACCTCTAAATCTAAACTCAAAATACTTATTAAACAAAGTAAATCTGAATCATGGAAACAAATCTGTAACGAAGTAGAACACGACATTTGGGGAGAGGATATAAAATTGTCACCCAAAAACTTACAACCTTACCGGAGATAAACTTCAATACCCACGAGGCGCTTAAAGTGGCAAAATCGCTTTTTCCTCTTAGACCAGTGACAATCTGGACGAGAATTACTGTTGAAAGCCCTATTCCTTCTCTTACTTGTCCTGAAATAACCCTAGCTGCTATTAACATCAGATCAAAAAAAGCACCAGGACCTGACGGAATCCCACCAGAAATCATCAAGAATCTTGCAATAAAAACACCTGAGACTATTCTTCCGATATTAGACAAACTACTGCAAGAACAAAGGTTTCCAAATCCTTGGAAAATTGCCAACTTGGTATTAATCGAGAAGAAATCCGAAAATGCCGAAACTAAAGCTTACCGACCTATCAGTCTTATAGATGCGACAGCAAAACTGTACGAAAGAATACTCAACAAGAGACTGATTGATGACCTGAATACTAAAGGTGGAATGTCTGACAGGCAATTTGGATTCCGGAAAGGACGCTCGACGGTAGATGCCATTAAAAAATTCTCGACATCACTAATAAAGTCAAGCGGGCAAAAGTACCCAACTTCGTCATATTAATCACCTTGGACATCAAAAATGCATTTAATGAATTGCCGTGGCCAAGTATAGTTAATGCCATGGTCACGAAAAAGTTGAAAGCTACCTAGTTGAAATAATTAAAAGTTACCTGACAAACCGGCATCTCTCTATAAATAATGAAAAAAACTCAAAACCACTAGCGGAGTCCCACAAGGATCTATACTGGGCCCCACCCTGTGGAATATTGTCTATGACGATGTGCTAAACATTAAACTCCCCCAGGATCAACAACGGTCGCTTTTGCGGACGATCTGGCCCTGCTTGTCTGGGACACAAACAGAGAAAGCATTGAAAATAAAGCCAACGTGGCGATTAAATGGATTGAAAGACGACTAGAACTCATTGGTCTTAGATTCGCCATACATAAGTGCGAAGCCCTTATTTTAGCTGGCAGATACAAATTTAAAGAAGTGAATGTCAAGATCGGAGGAACGACAATAATAAACTCTAAAGTCATAAAGTATCTCGGTTGTCATATCGGCCACAATGCAAAATTAGGAACACATATCACTAATACAATCAAAAAAGCGGAAAAACTTGTATCTGCACTAAAACGCCTCTTCATAAAGCATGACTTAATTAAAGCAAGTAGAAGGAAAATACTACTCCAGGTAGCAAACTCCGTAATGCTCTACGCCTCACCCATCTGGGCCGACTGGCTAAACATCAAAAAATATAAAAATATGGTTGACAAATTCCAAAGAAAAATCGCAATTAACGTCTCACAAGCATATAGAACATCTTCCACCGAGGCCTTGTTTGTGATCAGCTCCACCATCCCCCTAAGGTATCTCGCGTTCGAACGATCCTACGCACCATCTGCTAACGCAACTGCGGCAAAACACATCAGAAGAATGGAAACAATCAAAAAATGGGAAGAAGATTGGGAGAAATTGCATAATACTGCACAGTGGACTAAACGCCTTATTCCACTGGTGACCCCATGGATTGGTAGGAAACACGGTGAAATTGGATACCACTTAACTCAACTTCTCACGGGTCATGGCTGCTTCAACAGCTATCTCTACCGCTTTAAGATCAAAACTTCGTCGGCTTGTGATTACTGCTCAGACTATAACGACACGGCTGAACACACTTTTTATTTGTCCTAATTGGAAACCGCAGAGAGCATTGCCGAAGACCAATATAAGGCCAAATTAACTCCCGATAATATTATCGATTACATGTTATCCTCTCCCGTGGGTTGGAGTACAATAGAAAAGATGGTTTACAGCATCCTAAGTAAAAACAAGCAAATGAAGGATGAGAGGCATACTTAGAACAGCATACGAACACAACGCCTAATCTGACTGACAACTAACATCACCGTACACCTGAACGATAGGCATCACGCAGTACATCTTAAAATTTTATCGACATCCCATTACAATAAACACACTTTAAAATCTCATTATCTCTATTTCGACATCGCCCACATTAATACAACTTATAGCTAAGTTAAAAACAGCATGCTACATTGATATAGTGTACATAAAAAACAAAAAAATCCTTTTCAAATCTAAAAGGGTCTTGACCATAAGTACCTAAGGTCATTTGAACCACATATCTCAAGAACACCCTGAATCCTTGTAGTGCACCTACAACAGCACAATTTTTGCATCGCAGATAATATGAAATACTTACCACACTCTATGTAGCTACAGCCTAAATTTCCTCACATCGGTTTGGTTTTAAAATCACCTGGACTTCAAATTAATTTATGCTAACCTACAAAAAGTTAATTACTGCAGCCATAGTAACAGAGCATATCCTGATCTAATACTACACAAACCGCTCTCACACTCCAAAGTGACATCAACATTCTTAACTAAGTGTGCACCTGCAGACACATAATAGTGACAGGCAGCAGACACAATGTGAATTTATGCTAATATAGCTAAACCTTTCCTGCATCCAGACAGCAACCCCGGGAAAAGCCTAATGATAAAAACAAACAAATTAAGTACCAATCAACGGAGAGCTCTAAATTACTTTCACTCCACAACAACAATGAAGATAGCTACTTTCATGTTTATACCGAATACAACTACCGAACATTTCATATATGGGTCACTTATTATACTACAACAAAAAAAAAGAAGACAAAAACGTAGAACATAAAATCGACGTGTCGAAGAATCTAGCCCTTACACAACCACTCATTTAACATCTGTAACACATATCCACAAATCACCTAATTCATTGGACTGTAGACATAATCGTACTTTGTTAACATTGTTAATTACTTGTATGTGTGAATTAAAAACCTGTATGACGAGGCCATGTCCCGGCGAAGAATACCGAAAGGTGATACCACGGGCATGGCTGACCGGAAGGGGCCACTTGAGCCTGTCAATGAGGCAGGCCAACGCCCGGTTAAAATTAAAAAAAATGGGTAAAATAGAAAATTGAAATAGAACCATTTTATTCCGAACGGTTGTAACACTGATAACGTCCAAACTGTCATTACGTTCGGTGTGCATTAATTTAAATCGTAATTAATGTTCAGTAGTTTTATTTATCTACTTATTTTTATATCCACCCATTTTTTTAAATGAAACATGATAAATATACTAATTCAACTTAAACTAGCATTTAAACCAAAGTTTAATAAAAATATTGCCACCTTAGCAATTACCTTTCAAAATTCCCTAAATTTAAAAACTCTCGAAATTTTATTTTAAAATCAATCTGAAAAGCCCAAAATAGAAAACAAATAGTATAAAGAATTCGTTTCAGAAGGCATTTTAGCGACTCGTACTCGTCTTTTAAATGCGTATTCTGAAACTAATTATTTATTAAAAAATACGTCAATCGAGATTGAACTCGGATTTTGTGGTGTAAATCATTAGATTACTATTGCTTGCCATCAGCTCCATGCGTTTTTCCTGGTTTGAGGCTCTTTAAGACATCTTCAAATTCTTCTCTTGTTATACTTTGGCCGCAATCTTCTGTCACATCTTCTTTCTTTTCTAACATTGGTGTATCATCTGTGGAGTTGTATAGATTTTCAACAGATTGTTTTCAGTGTTTACATTGCCCTTTGTTCCCTAAAATATATTTTCGTTCACCTGTTTTCAGTTTACGATTTCTAGCTTTAAATCTTCTTTTTCTTTTCTTCAATTTATATGGAATACTTTTGGCTCAATTTTTCTTTGTTTCCCTTACTTCTCCATTTACTTCGTTTTGATTTTGTTATGCCCAGTTTTTTCTTGTCTCCATCAACTGAATCTTCCACGATTTCCTTAGTTCTTTTTGATTTTGTCCTATTGTTTCTTTAGCAACGGTTATAACAGCTGGTTTTGTGTTGCAGAATTCAACTAGTCTTTGTCCCAAGATGTATATTTTCCTACTGTGTTTCATTCCCTACCTACGCCTACTACAGCATTCCACATCGCAGTTTAGTAGCTGGATTGGATGGCTGCCATCTTTGCCTACTGATACTCAGACTGTAGCTGTACTAATGCATACCATCTCCACCTACTGCCCACTTGTATTTACAATTATAACCATTAATTTTAATTTAAAAATTGCCTCTGGTGCGAAACGCTTGTCTTTACATTTGTTTAAAATCAGTGTTGCAAATAATTTTTACTTATCCAAATTGTCGGCAACTAAATTTGAGGTGAATTTAAATGAAGGAATTTTTATTAAGTACCTACATCTTATACTATTCCGGATAATAAATCATAATTCTTGAAATAATTCTTTTTTCTTTTGAAACATACTTCTACATTCAATAAAAACCAATTCTAACCAAAAATACTATCATTATTCCCTCTTGCACATATCACCCATCTATCTAAACAATTTTAATCTTAAAACACTTCCACCACCCATACTGACGAAACAGAATCATACCTAGATTGTATTATACCAAATAAAAAATAATTATATAATACTAAGAATAAAATATCTACTATACAAATAAAATAAATAACATATAACTACATAATAATTCATATCAAGTAATTTTACTATTATAATATATTTACCTACTAAAAATATATTTTCCAAACTATCATACCTACCCACTCAATACGAATTCATCATTCTACATTTATTACTTCCCCAATATATACAACTATAATAATTGTTAAATTACAATTATTTACTTAATTTAAAATGCTTCTAATTTCTCTTATTTATATAACTATAATTCTTAGTATTGGTTTCGTGTGTACATAACGATAAAACGACATTGTGTGTAAAAAAAGAAATTCCTTAAAATCTGAAGAAAAATTTAAATCGGAATTAAAAATTATGTACTACATAATTAAAATAAATTGTTAAAAATGTGTACATAAATGAAAATAAAATTAACAATTAATCGAATATAACCAATTATGAATATGTAAAATCAAATTGAATTGAAAGAAGCTCACAAAGTACTGCGAACATTTAAAAAACTTACATACAAATTTATTTTTGTATGAATAATATTTGACGCAATTCGTTTTATTTACGATGGGATGCCATAAACGTGTATAAAATAATCTTTGGCTACAGTAGATTAAACATTAAAAAAAGTATGCAATTATCTTTTAGATTAAACATCAGTGTATGAAACTAGTTGAGGTAAATCAATGGGTTAAGCTTGAATTTCAAATGTGCTTGGCTGAATTTTATTATGCAATTTGAAAACAGGTAAGCTTTGAGATTATTAAAAAGTACATAGATAATTTTAACTTAATTGAGAATTTATCCTTATTTAATATGATTGTTTGATATTTGATCGCAATAATAACTTTTACTTTTATCTTCAATTTCACGGTTTTATTGATTATCGGTATTTCCAAACAAAATTCTTTCATGCTCGTTGTTGATATTACATTTCAGTTTGCTGTTTTTAATTTTCCCCTATACTATATGGTATTGCTTTTTTTTATTGATTTTGAATAAAAGCTTTAATGTTAGTGTAGCACAGTTACTTAATTATACTTTCATTTTTAATTAGTAACAATGCTTAAATAATTACTTTTTTCTATACTTTTGGTTATATTAAAAACTGCTGACATTAAATCGATTAAGCAAATGCGTGTACAGACGGAATATTTCAATACATGTTAGTTTTAAGGTCAACAACCGTTTGACATAGAATTTAGAAACTGAAAGATGCACAAAAAATTGTTTAGTAAGATAGATTGTGTCGAGTCGGTTATGTAATAAATATGAATTTTAAATTGCGTTAATAGAAATTATTCATGAGGATTATAATTTGCGTTTATTGCTGAATAAGTTTAACAAGTGGTGCATCATGTGCGATTTTTTTTATTTATATAAAATTAACATACTTGAAAAGTTTTACATTCATTTCTGAAGATATATTGTATATGTGAATAAATTTTTTTAATTTATTATAAAAAAGTTTGACAGAAACCACTAAATTTGGTTTTTATCGGATGTTTTTTAAGTTAATATTAAAAAAGTTTAATTGTATAATTGTGGAACATGTTTTATAAAAAATAACATTTTTGGTTTCATTGCTGAATATTTTTTTTTTACTTATTAATCCAAAAGTAATATAAATAAAAATTTAATCAGTCAACATAAAAAAGTGCATTTTTTTCCACTAAGCTCCGCAACAAATTAAACATAATCTTCCAAGTAATAACTACAAATTGAAAAATCTGCCTTTCTTTGCCGTTACGAAGGATTACCCACCCTTTCATTACGCCATTGATTTACATCTCTTTAAAGTTAATTTAGAGTTGATGAAAATTGACTTTTGCCGATTCGCTTCGCTAAACGATTGCTTCCAAATTAGTTGTAAACGTAAATTAATTGCAGACTAGTCCGATAACATAATAAAATAATGTATTTAGTTGTGACCGCAGAGTTTTGCAAAATATTATGTTACGTAAATTAAAACAGTATGCACGAGTTGGTAATGCAACAGTGTTAAAATGTTCTGCTTTAATTTAATTAAAATACGTTCGTTCTATGTAGTACGAGATGAAATCGTTAACTTTTAATTTCACTTGAAATTTAGTTTGGAAACATAATTATTTTGTAACATGTTAACCTGCTTCATCAAAAAAAACTCCAAATGTTCAATTTAGAAGAGAAAATTAAAGATTGTTTCTTCAACAAGAGTATATTTTAGAAGATACTTAAATATAATTAATTCACCTTTAAGTTAATACAACAGATACTGAATCTGACAGTTTCATAATTAAACGCCTTTGAAAATTAATTTCTAAGTAGAATTGTTGAAAATTAGCCCATTAAAATTGAGGCCTAATTGAAATTAAACGTGACGCATGATAAAGCTTACACAGGGTATTGAATTACAAACTGTGAGATATTCATAATAAGCTGATGTTAAACGCCATTTTCGCACACGTAATTTTCCTCTTTGAAGAAAAACGTAAGAGGAAGGGTATTTAATTTCAATAATAAATTCAACAAATGGATGTCGCGAAGTTTTGCTTGTATATTTTCTAGTCACGCAGCCGCTGTTATTACACTACGTTAAATTTAGTAGTATCTTCTCACGTACTTTTTTTTTACTAAAAATTGGGAAAGTATGAAATAGTAAACACTACATTCTTTTATTTCGGTATGAGCCAAACGTATTTTATCCTATTTCCAATTTCTTTGCGAACCAAATACCTGAGCGTTTTATAAATACCTTTTTTAGTATTCGGGGACATTTTGCACATACGTTGAATGCGTTCGCACCTTAAAATTTACATCTTTAGATAAAAAAAATCTAATAACGTCGTTTTATGAGAGTAAGTTTCATATTAATAACAATAAATATTTTTTATTGGAAACTTAATACCACTTAAGTATCATATTAAAACGTATAAATATCTAAGGAGATGAAATATATTCTTTGGGTACGTGGAGAAATTTTTATTTGTTATCGATTTAGATTAAAAAAGTCCAAACACGTTAGTTTTAAAAATCTAAATCAACTTGAAAACAAGAACTATTTTTGAAAATTTTATACCGCGTGTTCACACCAATCAAAATCTGGTATTCGACGAGATCCTTACTCTGCCTCCCGTTTTTCCTTCTTTCTCTTATTTGTTTTAGAACTTCATCGTTTGTCACCCTTTTTATCCAACTTATACATTTTAAACACGTCTAAATTTTTCTTTTCTGGTATTCCAAATGTTTAGTTTTCACACCCCTATATGGCGACACTCTATATAAATGTTTGTAAGAACGATTACATTTTTTGCTTTTCGACTTTTTATTTGTCTTTTACATCTTCCACTTCTACTACTATATTGCTAAGTATGTGAATTCTTCTATTTCATCTATTTTCTGCATCTATCTTTATACTTGTTTATACATTTTAAAACGAATATTGGTAAAAAGTTGGATACTGTAAAGCACAAATTTTCCAAAATAAACCAAAAAATAACGAACTTGGAGCCCAGTTTATTGATAAAATAGCTCATGAAGCCGTAGATCGCCTGAATCCGGCTAAGAATATCATAATTCGAGGAGTACCTAAAAATTCCGGTAATGTAAACGCAAAAAGTAGCATGACGAATCTCCTATTAAAATCATGTTGGTAGCATTGATTCCGTCTTAACTTATTTTCGCTTGGGCAAATCATCGCACAATTCAAAATATCCTCGTATGATTAAAGTAGTTCTACCTCACGAATATGACGTTGGTCAAGTATTACGCAATAAGAAGAAATCGTTTGAAAATCCTATAACTAAAAATTATATAATTATTGCCGATCAAACACCCATACAACTCCAAGTCGTTAAAGACCTTCGTGAGAATATAAAGAAAAATGGCGAAGCAAACCTGACAATTAATTATATTCACGGAATTCCTAAAATTATCAACAGTCCTAACTTTCAGGTCTGAAGATACTTTAATAACATCTTGGCCCTTTCTGTATACCAACCTTGATTCACTTGAATCTAAATTTAATGAATTTCTTTGTACCGTTTATGATTTATAACCACAGGGTTGGGATTAAGTATGGAACCAAGTAAATATTTTTTAAACGACAAGAACGATATTTATGAAATTTTGCAGGAAAGTGCAATGGAACAAAATGCATCTGATGTACATTTTTTTGTAAATATGCTCTTGCTTCCGGTTTAACCGCCATCAACTTCTTTAATTTAAATGGGACACCCTATATGTTTTTGCAGATTTTAAGAAAGAGCTTGTTATGCTTTGAATTCATACGTACTGAGTTTAGCTTGAAAATAATTTGTAAAATGAGAATACTCATTGTTAGTTGTACAATAGGTGTACATTTGCTTATTTTAGAATAATGAGAAACAAAATTACTTCAAATGTTCAAAATGCTCGCCGTTTACTTGCTGACAATATGCCATCATATTAACAAATTCTTGAGTCACTCTTTTCAAGACTTCTCCAAGTATTAGTTCACATTCGGTCAATAATTCTTTGTCTCAATTCCTGTAAGCATGTTGGTCGTCTAACGTAAACACGTGATTTTAGATAACCTCAAAGAAAAAAAATTTAACGGGCTAAGATCCGGAGAACGAGCAGGCCTACTCTATGAATCCTCTACGTCCAATCCATCGATTTGGAAAATTTGCATGCATAAAATTCCTAACCCGTCTATCATCAGTGGAGTGATGCTCCAATCTTGTTGAAACCAAACTTGTTTGATGAAAAAAAATGGGCCTATAAGCTATTCTTCGACAATTTCCATCCACAAATTTAACTTCTGTGGATGCTGGGGTATGTGCTTCATGAATCCAGTGAGGATTCTCATTTGACCAATATCTTGAGTTATGGCGATTAACTGTTCCATTTAAACAAAAAGTTGCCTCATCGGAAAAAACTATGTTAGAAGCAAAATGCTCGTCGACATTACAGATGTCCATTAGTCGTTTGCAAAATTCCAGCCGTCGGTCAAAATCATCATCTGACAATTCTTGAACCAACTGTACCTTATACGGATGATACTTTTCACTTTTCAATATCTTTGCTACAGAACGTCGACTGATACCAGGGTTTAGTGCCAAATTTGTGGTAGTAGTCTAAATCGATTGCAATATTTTGTTTAAAAGTTTCGTTCGTTGCAGTCCGCGGTCTTCCAGGTTTTAGCAAATTTTTTACCATCCCAGTTGTATTAAAACGTTGTAATCTTTTATATACTGTTGAGCAGGATATAGGATTTCTCCAGGATGCAAATCAGACACTCTTCTTCATGAGTTCTAACACGATCACCATAACTGATCACCATTAAAATTTCAATACGATCTTTTTCACTTAATTGAACCATTCTAAATTGTAAAATTTATTTCTGTAAATTAGAATTTGACACTTGGAGAACAGTGACCTACTAGATAGTACTCGTTTATTTATTACTATGCATACAAACAACATCAATTAGTTTGTCTGAATGGTTTTTTGCTCTAATGCAAAGGAAGTTGTATAAAGTGCTATATTCCTTCTTTTTTATAGATTTTTTTTCACTAAACTCACTATGTGTGAATTCAAAATAATAAGCTCTTCCAAAATCTGCAAAAAATATATAGGATGTCCCCATTTAAATTAAAGAAGTTGGTGGTATTTTCGGTTAAACCGGAAGTATATTATTAACAGCAAAATGTACTTCAGATGCATTTTGTTCCATTGCACTTTCATGCAAAATTTCATAAATATCGTTCTTGTCGTTTAAAAGATATTTACTTGGTTCCATACTGTATCCCAACCCTGTATGGTTCGAAACCAGTTGATCCAGACTCACTTGTTGCTATTAACGGATACACTATTTTTAGACCTGATAGACTATCTAGAATTGGTAGAGGCGTATGTATTTAGCCTTGGATAAAGAGTGAAATTATGCCACTTATTAACCATAAACGTAACCTTTGGAGAAAATACAAGCGGTCAAATACTAAGCCAGATTTCATTACTCACAGAACTTTCTCAAACTGACTGAAATCTTCCATCAAGACCGCCAAACAAAAATGTGAAGAAAGCATTGCATGTTCAGACAATCACAAAAATATAAATATGTTCGATCAACTTTATGCTCTAAAGTTAATATTCCACGTCTGCGACAACCTGATGGATCCATATGTTCAACTGATTTTGAAACTGCGGAAATTTGCATCGGTTTTCACAAATGAACTTCCCAACCGCATCTTACCAGAAATTAAAGCAAATCGCATTTAAAAAGTCACGTTCGATGCCAAGAAATGAAAACGATGAAAAACTATTTGGCCTCAAAAATAACTCTTCACCTAGGATGGATAGATTAAACACATTTTTCTTAAAAAAGTTTGCTGACATACTTTGTGCTCTTATTTGCAACATTATGAATCGCTTATTCGAAACATCGACGGTACCAGATCTGTGTAAAGTAGTATCCGTAACTGCTATTTATAAAAAGGTGACAAAATAAACCCGACTAATTATCGTCCTATCAGCTTACTCTCAATTCCATCAAAAATTATGGAAAGCATTGTAGCAGAGGCAATCTCTGATTTTCTTACAAAACACCATGTAATACCACTAGAACAATATGGCATTGTGAAAAGGAAGATTCACAACTACAAATCTTCTTACTTGCGTTAACGACTGGTCTCTGTCTCTTGATAATAAATGCCAACTGATATAATATATCTTGAATTTGCTAAGGCTTTGACAGAGTTCTACTCCGTAGATTACAGTACAAATTTGAGTCATACGGCATTCGTGGTAATCTATTGCTTTGGATTAAAAACTACCTATCCAACAGAAAATTTCCCGTTAGAATTGGACGATCTTTTTCGTCGGAAAAGTTTGTGAAAAATGGAGTTCCTCAAGGATAGATTCTTGCCCATCTACTGTTTATTGTGATACACTAGTGATTTACCACATCATATTCATTGCAGAAGCTTTTTATGATGAAAGGTAAATATTTCTTCCTTTAAATTATCACTAATTGGATTGTTCTTCGTTGAGAAAGCTTTTATGTTGATGATACTAAAATGTATGGTAATGTTTTACTAGAACATTACACCTTACAAGGAGATTTGGACTCTATCAGTAAGTGGTGTTGTGATTGGTTACTTCCTTCAAACGTATGCAAATGTGTTGTTGTACACCTCGGCAAAAATAATCCGCGGTTTCAGTACTTTCTCCACGGCCAACATCTTGGACCGGTATCGTCCTACGTGGATTCAGGTATTACAGTGACATCAGATTTAACTTGGTCAGAACATATTATAAAAACATGTAAACGTGCTAACTCTGTGTTATATCTCCTTCAAAAATCGTTTACAAAAAATTTTATTCCAATCATCAATCACATTATATATGGTGTCCGGTCTTTAATCGTGATCAAAACATGTTAGAGAATGTTCAGCGTCGGGCTACTAGACTATACTTTAGAGTTTCACGACCACCGTATTCTGAGAGAGTAAAATCGGCGAATTTGCTGTATTCTTCTGATCGACGCTACGCTGTGACCTCATATTCACCTTTTGCATAATTAAATTTAATTATTGATATTTAAGTTCTTAACACCGATTCTCGTCTTCGTGGACATGGATTAAAATTAAAAAGGAACAATTCAAGTGCGTTCAAAGACAAACATTTTTTTACAAATCGAGTGTTTCATTCCTGGAATGACTAATGCGAAGAAACAGTAAGATCATCTTTAGTTAATGTTTTCAAAAATAGAATTGATGTTAATTTATTTTATAATGACCTGCTAATGGTATTGTGTTTACTTATTTATATTTTCTGTATATAGGCTGCTACAGGTTCAGTCTTCAGCCTTTTTTCTATGTAATAATAATAATGTTTAAATCACAGGTTCAGTCCTCAGCCTTTACTTATGTAATAATAATAATAATAATAATTAAAATGACATCTCGTGTAACATGGACACGTATGAATAGTATAAAACTAAGAAATGCCTTATTCTTAATAATAATAATGATGTGAAAAATTTTTCGAAATTTTTTTAGTGTTACGATTTTTTTGAGAAAATTGGGCAAACATTTCGGAAATAATTCATGTTACACGCTAATAGTCAATAAATAAATAAACTATTATTTCAATTTAGAAACTGAATTAATAAGAGTACTTAACTTTCTATTTCTTTACGGTTGATTTAAATGTACATCGACAGTCCCAAATAAATAGTCAACATTTACAGAGAAAAATTATCCTCAGAAATTGGCCAGAAAAAGGAGAAACAATCCCCCCCAAACCTTCCCATAATCGCTCGAAAATGAGGTTTTTAGAAACAAATTGTTCGGACCGAGTTTTTGAAGTTATGGTGTCGCGAAGTGGAAAATTTTTGAAATTTTCACCTCGAGGCTCGTTCTCGCGCAAAAAACCTTATTTATTCCGCTAGCGCATTCAGATCGCGGGTTTTTTTACGTGCAACATTTTTGGTCCTATCCCGCGAATTGCTCAGATCGATACTTTTCGAGATATGGCGTCGTAAAACGCCGAATTTTTGAAAATTGCGTTTTGCAGCCGAATGTAACACTCAAATTGTGCGTTTTTACGGGCCACAATTTGGGTTCTTTCGCCAGTTCAAGAAATGGATACTTTTTTGTGATATGGACCAAAAACCAACCAATTTTTGTTTATAATCATTGACCTCAAAAAAATTGATATTTTTTGAGATATCAGGTAAGTAAATTTTTTCCACATCACCGTAAGCCTAATTCACGGCGACGTGGTCAGTTTGGTATTCATATTTGAAGGCACCTCATTCGAACCGCGACCGAAGCTTTGGGCCCAAACGGGCTGTATTCACCCATTCCTAGTAGGTTTTATTTCTGATTCCATCACATTTTCCTCTGCATTTTTATCGGTCAAAGTTCTCCAACTTCTCTTTAAACGATTTTATCGTTTTTCAACATCAGAATGGGCCGTGAGAGAAAAATTTGAACAAAAATTCCCCTTCGCGATATCATCATTTAAAAAAATATCTCTCTAATTAATTTGCCAAATAAAACCAAAATATCAATCGTCATAAACTGTACAGAATTAGTGTCTTTCAGAGTTCAAAGACTACTGGATTTTTGCCAATCTAAGCAAATCCATTTGTTTCTGAAAAATCCATTTTCAAGCTTATATTTCGACAAGACTAAATTGAGCGCGAGCGAGCATGGCATTCCGAGTTATCGCCGATCAAAGGAATTTAATCTTTTTTGCAAATATCGAAGGGTTCTGGGATGGGCGGAATCCTCAAAAACTCAGATTTTTATTTTGGAAGAACTCCTCTACAAGCCTATGTGGTTTTTTCGTTTGCGAGATTATTTTCCACTCAAATGACATTTTACCTGGACTAAAATAATCAGTAGGTAGCACATATTCAAAAAAAAGGTTAAGTCTAAATTGGTGAATAATTATTCTAAGCCTAAATGCGTGCGCAACCATACCATAATAAGCTTCAAACTTCTCAAAATTTTTTGTCGCATAACCAAATTTCTACAGGAAGAAAAAAACAGACAACGATTCCAATTTCAACATAGAATTTGTTACAAAAATTACCAATCAATTTTTACAAGTTTCATACTTATGCTACGAAACAGCAAATCTTAAATTTGCTGTTTCCAACTGCTACTTACTTTTGCAGTATTTTACTTCTTTAACATGAAAATGATCTTACGATAATATAATCTAATTAATCTTAAATATTTTGGTGTCTTACCGATCCTGCTGCTTTCGTTTCAATTTTATTCTTTCTTCTAAAGAAATTAAATTTGTCATACATTTAATCATAAGTAATTTGTCAAAAAATTAAATAGGTTTCTGGGCTGAAAACGGAAATATTTATGACAAAAAAAGTGGATATTTGCATTGCATTGGCATACAAAGCGGGAGTATATAAAGAGGGGAGGAGTTAGAGAAGAACTACAGAAAAGTACTAGAGAAGAACATTCGGTTTGCATAGAAGGAAAAAATAATGGCGCAGACGGGAATAATCAAAAGGAAATGAAAAGAGGTGAGGTTTTTCAAGGAAAGGAATTGAAGAGAAAAAACTGCCAAATCACCGATTCAATCATTGGACATACCTTCGATTATGAAGAAAGAGAAAAGTGGTAAATAATATGAAATGATAACATAAGAATTTATTGTTTCAAATTTTGTTACTTTTTTTAATTCGACTTTTACATGTATTATTTTGATGAAAGGGTCTAAATCTCTGAAGAACTTGAAGAAATTAGAATAATAGTTATTAAAATTTATCGCATATGTTTCTCAACACCTCTCCTGTCGTCTGTCTACCAATTGGTATTTTTTCTTCTTCTTCTTTTTGTCTTTCTCTTTTCCTTATTTCTTTTACTGCAACTGTTGGTAGACATGCATCTTAAGTAATTCTCAGACCAATTACTTCTATTTTTCATGAAGAATGCAACATGCGGTAAACATTGGGTGTTTCCATTTACATACTTAAAACTTACCCCGATCTCCAAACATAGAAAAATGGGTTTTATAAGTTTGAAATCCTATGTGCCGGATTAACTTGGACGACTAGGCCTATTCAGATCATATTATTGATACGATTTGTCAACATCTTAGGGTATGGTAGGTGGTTTGCAAGTAACTAGTAATAAACATGATTGGTGATATTGCAAAAATATTTAATAACCTTATCTCAATTAATATCGGATAATTTTTTATAACAAAATTTGTGTATGTATATATTATAATTAGACAGTTTAATTTAAAAAAAATGAGGTACAGAGATATTTTTGGAAAATGTTTAAAAAAAAAAAATACTCTTGTCAGAAAGTACCACAGTTATGTTCAAAATCATCATTCTAAAAATACCATATACATATTACCGTGTTTACATACGAACCTTCAATATAGAAACACTTTTTGTGCTTAATTATAATTATTTGTCTTTAATTACTTTTAAATTTATTTTTTTAATGTTATTAACAATAATAATACATTCTTTATTGCTATTAGGTTTAAAGAAAAACATCAGCAACGTAACATGAGTAAAATTAACTTTTATAAAACAGACATGTAGGCAGTAACAGATAGTACAGAAACATCCTGTAAAAATTTATTTTTTGACTTCATTTTGAGTTTCTCTATTCATTGGACTTTTAGAAAATAGCTAATTGCACGGTGGGGAATTTTCAATTGTGCACTAAATATTGAATCCATGATCATGTTCTTACTATAGATGTCTTTGTTGAAAATAAATAAACATTAATTTTTTGTTACAAATATTGTTAGAGATAAGAAATAAAACACGGGTTTGTTTCCACACTATACAGGTTTATACTGATCTTCTGTGGCACCATACATAACACTTACATCACAATACATTAATGAAAAATAATGTTCCCATATGAATAAATAAATTCATATAGAAATGGCACTATTAAAATATCAAGAACTTTAAAATGGGGTGCACATCTTTTACATAACGTGATAGACAGCAAACCATATAGGCCCAGTCGCCAGGGACTTGAAGATCGCACTAAATTCTTACAAAAAAATTCCTGTTAGAATATTAATTTTTTTTATAGTACTTTCGCAAACGGCCCGGGAAAGCCTCGGGAAAATGGCCCGGAAAATCGAAAAACGCTTTCAGGAATATCTCGTTATAGATCCAGAATTATGAAAAATTTACAAAAGACAAAATTTGTAGAGCAGAAAAAAAGATTATATACGTTTTTTCGCTATTACGCTTCAGTAACAAGATAAATCCAGTCAAAATACATGGCGCTGCGGGCGCGCGCATAACCTTGACGGCGGAAAATTTTATCGACGCTGCACTCGATTCGTTCATAACTTTTGATAGAAAGCATGAAGCTTAATGATTCAAAAAAGATTTAAGGGGGATGATTGTCGCATTAAAATGATGTATAATCAAAAAATTCGTTTTGTCATTGTGGCGTTAAGTTTTTTCCCAATTTTTTCGTGGAAATTCTGGCGTATGGTTTTGTTATCCATAAAATATACTATTGTCATCGATGGATCTTGAAATTCGGGTATATGTTTACTCTAACTATATATAATCAAAGGGATATTAGTAAAATTATTCGAAAGTATTAATGGCTCAAATGTGGCAACATGAGAAAAAAGTAATTTTTGACTATTGAATATTCGTTCATATGGTAAAACGAATATGTGTATATATTGTTCCTTCCATCGTCAGCTTTCTTTGTAATGCTCTCTAAAAATTGGAATATAATATTTGGAAAGAATAGGTGAATATATAAGCTATCTGATGAATATAATATATACAGAGGTGTGGCGCGAAGAGTTTTGATTAAAAAGTAATGGCGGATAGAGTTATGTTAAAAATCTGAAATTACGAAGCTATAGGTTTTCGATGACGCCGAGTTCAAATATAATATTGTCCTTAATGTGGTACACTTCCGGTTATACCGGAAGTAGACGTCAACTTTGTTATTTTAAATGGAACCTAGTATTTTTTTATTTTATTTTCGGATTCTACATGAAATTTTAGATTAAATTTGTGAACAATGTTCTATACCAAAAAATGAAGTATTTTCGAGATATTTCGATTTTTTTAAAAATTTTGAAAAAATCTTAGTCTACATTGAATATCGATATCTCCATTAATAACGAAGCTAGTGACGTGAAATTGTAACTAATAAACAACAAGCGCTTGCCCGTTAACTCCATGTGTCCAACTCATTGATATTTCATACAGAGTGTTTAAAACTTAGCTGCCACCGTGGCCAATTTAAATCATTTATAAGTTGTTTACTTTAAATAGAACACCCTGTATTTTATTACATTTTCGCTGTATTTTTTAAGCCAATTCGTTTGGTATCAGTATTCCCTATACCTAAATCCAACCAGTTTTTGAGATATTTCATTGTCTTTGTTAAAACATAACAACACTTAATTATTTCAACATTAGTAAAGGGTAGGCCATGATTTCCATTATTTAAGGTGATATTTTGATATTTTTTAATAAGTTATTAATTCTGAAGAGTAACCAATAGCCTGAAAGGATTATTAATTATGGATATCATTAAAAACGTTGACTAGGTATTTTGTATTAATTTAATTAGATAAGTTACAAACAAAAATAACTAAATGTAATATTAAACAAATAAAGTTTTATAATAAGTGTTCAAAATTAGCTCCATCTACTTCTAAACATTTATGAATCCTTTTCATTAAGCTACGTCTTGTAATTCTGGAAATATGGTCGGGTGTTAGAGAATTAAAAGCAAGTAAGACTCTTTGCATCATATCTTCCTTTGTCGTAACAGGTTTGGAAAATGCACAGATTTTAATGTAGCCCCAAATACCAAAATCTAGAGGAGCCAAATCAGGAGCAGAAGCTGGCCAGCGAAACTGGACATTGATTGTCAATCCATCTAATCATCAAACTTATGTCGTAAAGATGGTCAAGCAACACGCCCAAAGTTATGAGGTGCTCCATCTTGCTTCGATATGAAGTTGAAGTCGCCTCTCCATTTCTTGAAGTATCTAGCGCGGGTCGGCTATGACTTAATCTAAAAAAATGTCGCAATATCTTTCACCGTTTAAAGTGTCTAAATCATAAGAATTTTATTGCTAAAATTTTATCGTCTTTTATTGCTACCAAAAACATTAAAACTCAACTATCTTGGAAAGAACGTTCTTTAATAACATGTGGATTTTCATTAGACCAAAAATGGGGAATTATGTCGAATAAATAATCCATTTTATGCTAAACTTGCTTTCATCACACCGTATAACTTTTTGTATGAAGTTTTCATCCATCTTGGGTCTTCATTAAAGACCATTCACAGAATTACACCCTTCGAGGAGGATCATCTAGTGCTGCACCGATGATGCGAAAATGGGTTTCCCATTTGTGTTTTTTTTAAAATGCGATGGTTGTTCTATCGTCGACAAAGTAAAATCTCTTTCACAATCTCTAATAGAGGCATTTGGAGAGGCCGTTAAAATAATCCAAAACATGATATTCGTTTATGTCATTGTCCACTAGTAGTTTATTTTTTATTAATTTGTGTCTTAAATTGATCAAACCGACGGCAGTTTTTAAGCAATCTTCTTATAATATCACCAGTTGCATTTGGATCGATTTGGATATCTTTCTGCAAAAACACGACAAGTCCTTTCAACAATTCTATTACACTCGCCGTAAAAATAATAAGGTTTAGAAATCATCATTAGTAAACCCTACATTTGCCATTATTTACTATGAAATACAAACTGGTAAAGAAAACTGTCAAAACAACATAAACATTAACGTTCTAACTATCAATCTTTGACAGCCATGGCCTACCCTTACTAATGTTGAAATAATCAAGTGTTGTTATGTTTTAACAAGATAATGAAATATCTCAAAACTGGTTGGATTTAGGTATAGGGAATACTAATACCAACGAATTGGCTTAAAAAAATACAGCGAAAAATGTAATAAAATACAGGGTGTTCTATTTAAAGTAAGCAGCTTATAAATGATTTAAATTATGGCCACGGTGGCGAGCTAAGTTTTAAACACTCTGTATGAAATATCAATGAGTTGGACACATGGAGTTAACGGGCAAGCGCTTGTTGTTTATTAGTTACAATTTCACGTCACTAGCTTCGTAATTAATGGAGGTATCGGTATTCAATGTAGACTAGGTTTTTTCAAAATTTTAGCAAAAAATCGAAATATCTCGAAAATACTTCATTTTGGTATAGGACATTGTTCACAAATTTAATCTAAAATTTCATGTAGAATCCGAAAATAAAATAAAAATTACTAGGTTCCATTTAAAATAACAAAGTTGACGTCTACTTCCGGTATAACCGGAAGTGCCACGTTAAGGACAATATTATATTTGAACTCGGCGTCATCGAAAACCTATAAGCTTCGTAATTTCAGATTTTTAACATAACTCTATCCGCCATTACTTTTAATCAAAACTCTTCGCGCCACACACTATACCGATATATTAAACTGTGGCTCCGAATACAATAAGTCTACTTTCAACAGTTTCCTCATTAGTCTGCGGCGACGAAGCCATGGCACAATCTTGAAATTTTACAGGAAAGCGCCACTAATTCCTTGAACATTTTTTTCAAATATTCAGATTTATTGGAGGCCTAGGAAGTCCCAAAATAATGTTTGAAAAATTTGACCGACCCCACACCGCACGGGGGAGTGTCACGCCCCCTTAGGTCAGAGGGTAAACTAACGCTTGATTACGTAAGTGTTAAAGATATATTTCAGCCCCTGGCATTGGGCTATTATTCAATCTTCCTTTTTCGATATGTATATCGCACGTTAGGGTTTGTTGTGAAGTCAAAAATTTTGTTGGTTTGATTCAATAAATTACCAAGATGTTAGAATCATTACTATTTCATCTTTAACGCAATATTTTTAAGGAAATGGTATTCTGTGACACGCTATTGCAATTGTAAGATCATCAACATACCGCTAGAGAAAATGTTTTCCTGCTGTAACACCCAAGTCATTAGCATATAAGAGAAAGAAATGAGGTCCCGTAACATCTGAATGCAAATGTAGTTGCTAATATGATTGTTTTTATATACTTAAAAACAATGCTACTATGAAACGAACAGTTTGCGACAAAATAAATAAGACCTAATAAGATCCCACACCTCCAATACCAATATTCACTAGTTTTTGTAAAAACCTGTTATGATTCATAGGGTCAAATGCTTTAGATAGATCAAAGTACACATCATTCGGCTTTTCACTGTTGTCTAGATTAAGTATCCCTCTATACGAGGTGTCTTGAAATTAGGTGTCAATAGTGCAATGTCATAGAAAAATGACACTAATTTCATTAATAAACATGTATTACTGAAAAATAGCTTCCTACCGGGCGAGGAGCCCGTAAAGATGAACTTTTTTCAAATTATTTATAAAGGATTAAGCATACAATCTTTAATTTTTAACATTTTTTTAATTTTTGATGTGTTGGGTTTTAGATCTAAGTCGAGAGCTATCCAAAATTTAAGCTACACGTAACATTCGGCGAAATTAGGATGTTAAAATCCTGACGGCTTGTTTGAATAAATAAATAAAGGTTAATTATTGTTATATTTGCACTGTCGTCATTTGTGGTAACTTAAGCAACAAGTAATCTCAAATGGACATGAGATTGTTTGGCGTGATCGGTAAAAAATTTCAACCTGATTTTTTATAAAAAATTGAATGAATCACTTTATTGCTTAAGGATTAGAGAATTGCATACCTAATGAGTTTTTTGAGCTCTTGAGAATTTGAAATTATTTGTAATTTCTTTGTTTTTCTACTAATCAAACATTAAACCCATTGAATTTTATTATTTAAAACAGAAATCTAAATCCTAATCGTTTCTTAATTATTAAATTACATTTGAATATATAAACACCACTAAGTTTTTTGTAACAATTTTCGTTATGCTGTGTGACGGTATTAATGGCAAACATAATAACTATGCTTCTGTCTTTATCTGTATTATTACCCACTAAACTTATTTTTTATTAAGATTTTCTATAGGGATTTTCGGAATAAACATTCACAAAGCCACCAGAAAAAATTGATGTGTCTTATGTAATCTTACAGTATTACAGTTGTGACAAACTACAAAAAACAAAAAACACGTCACTTTAAGTCTTCCAATACATTTATTTTTTACTACGCACTCAATATTATTATACGAGTCATCATCCAATTATTCTACCGCAAAATGTTCAAAAAGTCTAAAATAAACTTACTCATAGTGTAAATGTAAGTGATACTAATTCAAATTAAATTATTTACCAGTTACATTTATATAAATAAACATAAATTTTAAAATAGTGTTCGGTTTTGGTTGTTAAATTAAAAATCATTTAATTAATATTTTAGAGAAGTTTGTTGTCTAGAATTCGTTCATTTGTAATATTTTGTTGTTATGTTAAAATATAACAAATTTATAACTTTCTAATAGCTTTTCCGGTATAACATTTTTTAGAAGAGCACTCCAAGTTTGTAAACACTAGAGTGGTGTAAATTATTATCATTTTAGTTTTGTTTGACATAATTATGTAGGGAATGGTAAAATTGAAAAGTTAAATAAAAATATTATCCAATTTCGACATACAATTAAAGCAAAAACAAACATGAATTATATTAATATTATTATTAATATAGCCAAAGCCGAATTGTATTATTATGACAATCCAAATAAGAAATCTGAGAAAGTAGTTTATCCTGATAAGAAAAGATGATTGTTTTGTAATTACTAAACAAACAAAAATATACAATGTATTCATTGCTGCCTTTTCAAAATTCAATTATTTTAACATATTTAAAATGTTATTTATAATAAAAATTAATTAATCTGATATAGTTTCAGAATTGCTCGCAATTTTGTTTTTTATCTGCTTTATAATATATCGTTGTTGCTAATTAGTATAATAAGAACTTTTAGCCGACATTGTTTGTGTGTATAAAAGTAACTTTCCATTTAATACCATAAATAATTTACCTTCACAGAGAATTTCTTTACAAATTTTTCACTCTATATACAACAATTACAAATAATGGACCAATGGAAATGAAAAAATGTTTGTCAAACTAAACTATAAAGAAGTTTAAAATTCGTTCTATAGAACATATATAAATACATTCATATCTTGAATATTTGTTTTTTTTTTTTTTCTAAGGCCCTTTGGGGTTGAATGTCTGAGGTAAACATCAATCCTTCCAAGAGAAGAACAAGTCGACGTTTCGCTTTTCAAGAGAAGAAGCTTGATCGAGCTAGTTCTGTTAGAGGATTGATAGAATATTCATATTCTACCGTTTGTTTTATTAGTTTTCAGGAAAAATTGTGTGATTTACAATACTAAGTTATGTATATACGTACATATTTTAATTATTGTGACCGTCATCAATTTGTATTATACACACTCCAAGCTGGAAAGGTCCTTAAAAAGACAAAATTTAACGTATAATTAAATTATTTAATCTTTATTTCTTTTTAATAGATTATTTTTCTCACTTAATGGAGAGGTTATTTTAAGAAATAACACTTATTTTTCTTTAAGGCAATCCTGTCCGATAGAAAAATATCTATTAAGAAATAAATATTGAAGGCCATGGAGAAACATTTCAAATTAATATCGAAACTATTTAACATATACATTTGTATGATATAAATTCTATTCTCAGTTGTATGATTGGTAACAATGGTTGTATTTAGTAATGACGGCGATGCGATAGATTTTCTTGTAATAAAAATATACTGTGTAATTAATAACAAAATTCAGCTACCTAATTTGGGTAAAGGAATTACATGAAACATCATATAATGGCAAAAAAGACACACAGGCTGTTCCCAAAATGACTAAAAAACTAAGCAAAGAAATTCTAATAACTGTTAATGACTTAAACCGTTGATTGAAATATTGGTAAAGATAGTCAACCTTACGGGATTTATGCGACCCCGAAATTTCGTTCTAAACATCAGAGGTCGGTAGTATCGCTTTGTGCTAAGAAAATACGTCAGTTGTATTGTAAATTTACAGAACGGTATTGCCGATAAATGTGAAATAGAAAACTGTAATTTTGCTGATAGTTTATGCTAAGGCACGACATTGTTGCCAGTGCATCATGCCGTTGATTGAAATATTGGTGCATTGAGTCAATGTTGACAAACAAACAAAACATGCGTTCTACAATATACAAGAAATTTATTGATTTTTTGTCGACGTACTAATTAGAAATGTGTGTCCTTTGTTATATATTTTTTTTTCTATTGTCTGTTAATTGTTCAATGTAATAATATTTATTTGTATCTTTCTTACGTAAGGTTATAACAATGGTTATACCATCATGACAAACACATATATGTACAAAGATTGTATACATACACATGTGAATAAAGTTTATTATTATGAAAAAAAACCTGCAGATTTAAAAGTATTAATTTCGTAAAGAAATCGTTGAAAAACGTTCTCCCAAAAAAAGCAATTTCTTTCAATACTTTTGAAAATTCCATACTCATATATTTATTACATTAACATCGTTTATCCGTTGAAAATGTTTTAAAATCTATTAGGCACACCAAGTAAATTTCTAAATTTTGGTCATTGAAAGTAAAATTTTTAACATAGAAAGCTATCTCGCCCCCATGTTGGAACGAATGTTGAATTTTCTTATATTACAATCTAGCAGTACTCAACTGTTTGCATCTAAACAATATTATAACAAGCCTACTCATTTACTAAAGGTGTTGCTAAAAGTATGCAATTGTAGAATTTCTGACTAAGCCAAATGAGGAATGTGACTCATAAACTATTAATCCGGAAGACTTCTCGTAATACATTTGTTACAATATCAGCTTTCAGGTGTACTTATATTTTAAGATATGATAAACGCATTCTCAAAATTTGTGTTTTTATTGAAACTTTTACTGAAAATTTCACTATAAATCTTACAAGAAATAGATTATGGTTTATTGGAAAAATTAAACTCCGTATAAAATGTCTCAACAGCAGTGTGAATTCATGGTTCAGAGAATGCGACACTCATAAACTGTAATTATCGATCAGTTAGTTTGAAATAAAACTATATCGAACCTTAAAGTGGGAGGCTAATAAACCTTATTATTTCACAATAGCTATAATTACAGTGATGTCACAAAACCACACCGTAAAATAATAAGAATATTATCTGCATAAATAAGTGTAAATGTTTGGATATGTTTTATGTACTTGTGTGATAGGTACGTTAATTATTTATGATGTAAATTGTTTGTAAATTATTACTATTATTTTAGATCAGTTAGATTGTAATTTTTGAAACAATGTTTATAATTAATGAGCTATTTTTACTTTAATTTAAACTATTTTAATTCAAACCATGATATTTACGATGCAGTTTCAAAAGAGTAAAATCCTAACTTTTTATCTCTACTAACGAATAACAAAAGTATCACTTTTCGTAAGTCATTTTCCCCCTCAGGGAAAAAGTGAAGTAACTACTATTTTTTAACACCAAATTTCCACTCAATATTTTTCTAATTCTATTGTAATATGATTTTACAATATTAAATCGTCATTTATTTCGTCACAGAAAAGAATAGTGTATTATACACGTATTATCCGCACCGCGTCGGGAGACAACACACCTCAAGCTAAAATCTAGTACTTTAATTTTTAGAAGTAATAGGAATGAGTTTTTATTACCAAGTGAATTTAAATTTGAAGGTCTAGTGGAACCCTTTTTCCCTAAAAAACACGGTAACTTGTTGCCTTTTGAATTAACGAAAAAATTTGAAAACCAATTTTTATTTAAAATCCTTTTTCAACTGAACACGTAAAAACAAGTAGATACAAAACCAATAATTTTGCGTTTCTGAACTCTAGTGGTATTTCTCCCAGTATGTTCTACTTTATTCCTAACGAAGTTATTAAATGACAAACAAATGTCAACATTATTATTTGCAAGTTAAAAAATAAAGTGCAAGCATAATTGCATCAAAATAATTGTTTCTTATTTATCTAACACCGACCAAACCAAACTGTTTTAACAAATAACGCTTCGCATGTATTTTAGTAAATTATTAAAAAACATTGTCATTAAAATCCAAGATATGTATCATCAATGGTATTATTCATAAATGAAAAAATTCGTCACTTTTAATTACTAGTTAATACGTTTACTAAATATTTGAAAACGTTGCAACATTGTATTGACAAAAGTAAATTTTTACGGATTGTATGTTGCGCCATTTTACAACGGTGGAATAAATTGAACTATTCTATTTCAAGAATCGTACACATTATAACTTAGCGCTTCAGTGCAGGTGAAAAAGTAAACAAAAACGCAACCCAACATGCATATGTGAATTGCATCCGTGATACAAGCAAATACAAGCGGTTGACTATCTTTACCAATATTTCAATCAACGACTTAAACTGGTAAATCTGATTGTGTAAAAATCTGAGCAAACCTACAAGCTCTTCTTCTCTATTAGTGTCGTTCCACTTATCATAACGTGCACGGTTTAAATACTGAGTTGGAGTGGTTTCTACGAAACGATATTTTTATGGATTTGTGTAGAGTGCACTCTAAGTCTTGTGTTCATGAGAACAACACTGAGTATAGTAGAGAGAATATCTTTATTTTCGGTATAACCGTCATCCAGTTCTTTGTTCTATGTACTTTGCAGAGTCAAAGCACCATTAAATTTTGTACTCGGAAACTTTTTCCTCCGGCATCACTTAGCTTTTCTAATGAGAGTAACAGCCTTTCTTGTTTTTCACTCGTAGTGTTAATATCCCTATCCAGAGTCAGAATAAAAATAAATAGATTGCCAAATAGAGAGCAATAAAACAATAGTACCCAGTGTTCTCATTATTTGTTAGAGCATGCGGTAGTGCAGTATGCAATCATGTGCGAAATGGAAATTGCAATAAAGAATGTATTCTGTAGAAGTTACTACAGCTTGAGTCAATTCTTATGTGATTCACCGTCTTCAAAGAGTCAGCATCAGATGAGTTGTTCCGTGTAAATACTGCCAATTTCCGCCGGGCGCTCTCGTGGAAGTGATTTGCCTCATTGCTGCTATGCACATATACTATCGGACACTATAGAAACGAGTGTAATAATATCCATATTGGTTAATTATGTCCAAATATATGCCATAAATCTTGATATTCTTCCGAGCTGCTTAATTGAGGACTATCATCTCGTTGTCGAACTTTTTGAGCTGGTTTTGTTGAACGTTGATTGTCCTGTTATTCTGCTGGGAGTCATTAATATTCCTACGTATATAAACCCAACTACTAACTCTCATTCTGCAACTATTATGAATGAGATATTACAGAAATATTGAATCTTATACACCATAATACCACATTAAATGGTTTTTGCTAATTCAAATGCTATCGTCTCCAGTTCTACCTGATCCGTTAGTACCAGAAGATCCTCATCATCCAGCCCCATGAATTGTCTATTACTTTACAAAGATCGTATAGTTTTGTAACGAACCGACAGTTTTCTTCGCATCCTTTTAAAAAGGCTGACATACTTTTATTATATTGACTTCTTGGAAGCATCGATTGGGTACCTTTATATGTATATGAGGATGGAGAGCGAGCGTGCGAATAATTTTTATTTTATATTATATACTGAAACCGTACTATCCGGAAAAAAATTTAATTACTAGAAATTAAAAAAAAATTGAATTATTATGTACTTTCGCGCAAACATCCATTAAATTTTCGTTATCTGTCAAATTTTAAGAATATTTGCTTCAAATGTAAAAAAAGTACTATTAGAATGCCTACCTTAAGAATTCTTGGACGACGCAGAGTATATATCTTTTGAAAATATTCCATCTAAGATTACTTCCAATGACACTAGAATTATCAGGTCGGCTAACTGTAGTTAGGCCATTTGCTGACTTTTTTTATTAAAATTTATCAGAATTCCAATACGTGTGATGTTTGCCCAAACTTACCTTGTATTAGCTTATCGTCGATTGTTAACAAAAATATCTACTTTTTCCATTTTTAATTCTATTGATTATTAAGCGTTTTTCATTTTTCTTACGTCTGGAATCCACATATCATCATTGATAGCTATCTCGTTAAATTGAATTCGAATCATAAATCATCAATCGTTTGCCTAAATCTGGCGTTCCGTAAGAATCTAATCTGGAACCACTGTGATTTTTAGGTATTTAAGAAACGACATGGTAACAATAACAATCTTCTGGGTTTGCTGATGACTTAAATATTTTGAATAAGGTTTCATCCTGATGATGATGGTATTCTCTTGTCATAAAACTTAAAGAATATGTCTCTCTGGTGCAATTTTAACTTGCTTGAACTCAACATCAGTAAATGTAAAGTTTTAGTTGACAAAAAATTCTTTCTCGATATAGATTATATACTCGAAGGCGTTAGAAGTAATTAACATTTGAGGTTATGGTTTGACACAAAATTTACATTCTCTGATCATCCTAGATATTGTTATACGTAATACACGTGCAGTTTGTGGAGAATAGGGTATTTAATAGTTATTTATGTACCAAGGGTATAAAGTAACACTTTACAGCCTAAAGTACTTTACACCTGTGGTGCATACAAATTTTTTTGCACTTCTTAGTAATACTAAGTCGAAACAGATTTACTTTTTAATTACATATTTTATTTTAATTTAAAAAATACAATAAAACCTTAAATTAATAGTACTAATAAGATTAGTTGTTGTTATTTTAAAGGTATTAATAACAACAAATTAATTAAAAAATTTAAATTTACGAACGTAAATTGGTCGCGACCTCTAGGGTAGCTTACAAGAATTAAGAATAAAATGTTCTTCTTTACCGGCATTCCTAAACGTCATTTAAAAATTTAAATTACAAAGCTTCCAAAATCAGTGGACATGGAAACTGATAATGAAGAACTTTCTAAAACTCCTCCCGGTATTAAAGAGGTAGCAGATAACGTGGTTCCGGATTTGTTACTTGCTAAATCCAACAAAATATATGAAAATACATACGATTACTTTTAAAATGATGTCGACTTAAAAAAGCAACGGAAAATGTGCTTTTATTGTATTTACTCCAGTTCTACAAGAAAATTTTTGCTTTATATTCAGATTCTACAATTTAATTAAAATTTGATTTTTAAGAATAATTTGTAGTGATTCTCATGTCATTTCTCATGCATAATTTGGTACCGTTTATTCTTATTTTGTCAATGATTAATCGTAAATTCTCGGATCAATTCGGAATTAACGATATATGCGGGCCTAAAAATGAAAGCGGGCCTAAATCTATTATTTATTAAAAATCATTTATGAAAATTCCACAATGCACGTGAAAATTGATGATGAACTCAGCACAGACGAAATACCAATAAAAAGGGGTTTACGACAAGGGATCCCTATCTCTGCAAAATTGTTTACAACCGCTCTGGAGGTTGTGTTTAAAAAACTTTGCTGGGAAAAAAATGGGCATTATAATTGACGGAAAGTATTTGAGTCACCTACGCTTTGCTGATGATGTAGTTGTTGTGGCGACTCAATAGAGGAACTACAGAAAATGCTTAAGGAGCTAAATATAAAATCACTTATGGTGGGGCTGAAGAAATTAATTTAAAAGAGATATTAAGATAATGTTGAAGAAGTATGTCTATCTTGGACATAAGAGTTAAGCTGGGAACTGCAAATCAAGGGGCAGAAGCAACAGGAGCATCGGACTTAGCTGGGCCACAATCGGTAAAAACTAGACGTTACGGCCTGGAAACGACTGCAATTACAAGCCATAGCCAATAACCCATGGCTGTCACACAAAGGACTATGGAAAGAAGTATGCTCCAGGAATCTCTTTGAGAGATAGAGTAAGAAATACTGAGATTCGTAGCAGAACCAAAGTCACAGACGTAATGCGGCGTATAGCTTCGCTTAGTGGCAATGGGCGGGGCACGTTGCAAGACAAGATGATGACAAGCGGCCAAAGAGAATACTTAATTGTTGGAGGCCGAGAACAACAGCCCGGAGCAGAGAAAGACCACAGAGACGCTGGATGATTTACGCGAGTGGCGGTCAAACCCAATGGTGGACAGTAGCAGGAGACAGAGAAAGATGAAGCCCGTAACTTGGAAGAGGCCTATGTCCAGGAGTGGATTGAAAGTGGCTGAAAGAAGAAGAAGAAGAAGTGTTTACAATTAATTGAATAAATAAAAAACATCTTTGAATGTACGGGGTGTTCTATAACGTGCGGAAGATACTTGACGAGATGATTATACGCAGTTCATTTCGAACAAATATTTTTATATGATGGGTGTCCGATTTTAGGAATGCTTTGTTGGAATGTATAATCACCCTCGCCAAGTATCTTTCCTCTCGTCATAGAACATCCATGTATATTTACTTATCAATTTCATACCATCTCGCATGAAAGAAGACGGTGTCATAGTATGTATTTAACATCTTTTTCCCCTACATTCAACATAAACTACGGGTATGACAACTAGTCGATCGCGACACGGCTTATGTAGTTACAAAATGCTCAATTGCTAAATAAGTACATTTAAATTTGTACATTAGGTAAGTTATGGATAAAATTCAAGATTTAGAAAAAGTGCCAATCACAACAGTACTGAAGAACAAAAAATAAAAAGTCAAAGAACCAAAGGCCAGGTATAAATAAATGTAGTAAAACCGCCAATTTTTTAATATTATAAATTTGTTGCACTAATATTTTAATTGCAATTCCATTTAGTATTCCATGCATGATAAAATGTTCTATTCGAACTTTATACACATTACGACACTCATTTATTCAGATTACGCGTTTTCGTAATTGTTTTAATGAGAGAGTGTTTTTTGCAACTTCTCTCCGTAGTTTTACCACATCTGTATTACGATTGGATAACAACAATGGTAATATAATAATAAATAATATTCACAAAAACTTTACTTTTTTAATGCTAACTGTTTCAAACACATCTCCGTATTCGTCACAAAAACAGTTGTTGTTAAAAATACAACAGGTCCTCAAAAGTTGATTTAAAGTTTTGTTTCAGGCGTGAAATTTCAAATACAATGCAAAAACTTTGAAAATAAAACTTATGGTAAGTTTCAAACTATTCTGTTGCCTACATTTTCCGTTCGTATTTTTCTGCAAAGGAATGGTTCTTATTTTCCGGACTTATTTTCACCAGTTTAAAAAACAACCAATAAATTGCCCTGCTACCCTTTATACGTATTCTTTTTGTTTTAAGTTATAAAAACTTTTAAGATATTGTACATAATAATACTAAATTCTGCGGCATCTGCTCGTATGTTTCCTGCCTACTGTGGTTTTCTCTACAACCACTTTAAACTCACAATTTTGTCTCCTTGTCGTGAATTTAGTCCTAAGGTGCATATTTGGCACTCTGCCATACAATAAAAAAGGTCTTGGTTTTATTAAAAAAAAAAGCTTAATTTGTTTTTAACGGTAGACTAAAGGATATGCTGATACCATTACGTTTGTAAATAGTGCTGTAAAACTGTATTTTTTCAGTTTTAAACACATTTATATAATAATCGTTCAATTTCATTATAGATATTGCTGTTGATAAAAATAAATTGCAGTTTAGTCTTACAAGAGTTCCCATGTGCATCTAAACTTGTTATCGCTACTTTACGATCCAGCTTTGTACTTGCAAAATTAAATATTGACGTACAAAGCAGTATTAAAATCAATTTTGTGGATTACACATTACAGACTACATACAAGATCTTGAAAGATGTTTATCGCTTTCAAAACGTTATTTTGTGAACGTCACGATAGCAGATAAACTGTAAGTTACAAGTGGTTTTTTTTTAAAAGCGATTGAGTTCCGAAATCAAATCCTTTCTCCTAAAGACGTCATGTTGTGAAAGGTATTTTACATTTTTTCTGCAATGTGCTCTTTCGCTAATGCATTTTTCTCTCTATTTCTTTTCATCCTATTTCTTTTGCTTGTTAATTTTTTTCGAGTGATTTAAGAATTAGATTAGATCTTTTGTCAAAATTGTTATTTCTATATCTAAGCTTTATGTGTCGTAAGATTTGTTTTTATTTTAAAGAAGTAAAATACAAGCTTTGCTCTTACTCATAACCTTTTTCTGGTATATCAATATAAAATTAAATTTAAGCTACACTAATTATAATCTATCAATAAGGAATTCAAATAACTTTTAATTAGGATTTGACTATTACACAATGTTGAATAAACTTGACTAATGTGGACTGTATATATATTTTATTTTAACTTGTACACTTTTTTTCTTCACAATTAACTAAACACAATGATATTTGCGGGAACTTGATACTTGAAACTAGAACTGTGGATCCTTGATGGTCAACACTGACAACTCGACAATTAATAATTTTATCACAATCAACCATATGATAGGCTATTATTATGCCGTTATGAAACCGTATTATAACACCAAAAAAACACTAGTGTTTTATATTCCACAAATTTTAATATATAAAATTCAAGAAAAATTTGCAGAAAATTTAGTAATTATTTAATATTAACATTCACGTTAACATCAAAAGTAAACTTATTTGCAATATCCAGGATTTACATTTTACACAAACCACGTTTGAGGAAGACTGCATCGCGAGATCTCTTGCGAATTGTGCTGGATTTTCCTTGAATTTTCTAGCAATATCGATTTTATTTGACTCGCTTTCTTCTATATACCCCTCAACAACAATAGATGACCTCCATGCTCCGTGCCTCTTAAGAAGTGAGGAATGATCACCACCAGCATTAGCCAACAGAGTCGCCGAAGAACGGCACATACTTGGCCCGTGTAGGATTTAGCGTCTAGAAGTTTTAGAAGAAAGCAATCTGTGAGGGGATTTCTGGAAATAGTGTTAATTCCCACAGGTTGCACGGTGCATTTTGAATTTATATATCGCAAAAAAATCTTCCCTGCGAAATAGTACTTTTAGGACGTAGGCGTATGTATTTCTTGCATATCTCCTTAACATTAACATGAGAATCCCTTCCGTCTAATACAGTGAAACTTCTTGACATATTGGTCTTTGTTTCTGGGATGGACACGTAGATAAAGATCCTTTATCTTTCACATGTTCAATATTTAAGTTTACCAGTTCATTGCATCGTAAACCTCCACAATCACCCATTATGACAGCAACCTAGAAATATTTAAAATAATTAAGATACCAATACAAAAGAAAAGAAAATTGGTTGTACCTTCATCATTATTACTTTTCATCAGATGCTGTTTTCAAAAATTGTTCGATGGGTCCCCCCTCTCAAGCACTTTTGCCTTCTTCGAGTTTTTGATTGGCTCTTGAGATACGCAATTAATTTGCGGTATTTTGATATGTCAATATTTCTATGCACATTCAAAGTTGCTCTTAACATTGAATATTTCTTCCACATCGACGAGGAGGCAAACTCGCTTCTTACATTTAAAAAAATAAGCCAACCAGGACGTCCTCGTTTATTGATTTTTGCACCTCTTTTCTCTCTCCAGTCATTAAAGGTGCAGCAAAATTCTTTTATGTATGCATCTTTAGATTTGGCCGGCAACAGTTGCAGGGTTACTTCTTCACTTCTGCTTTAATTTCTACCGGCAAAGAATCACTTTCTGACATTTTTCAAAACTACGCACACAAACGATTTCTAATTTTTCACAAATATTGTTTTAATAAACAAGCATCCTAGCAACTAATAATGCAAAGCCGCTCAAAGTTTCACTAGAATTTTTCTAATATTTGCTATTACATTGAAATTTTAATTTGTCAGATTACTTTCAATTCAATTTATTTTGTCTTAAAAAATTTCTATAACAAAAGATTCAGTTTTTCCTTTACCATATCAAAAAAATAAACAAAAAACAACATAATATTTCATTAAATTTATAATTCAACTAATTCCTATTTCCTTCTTCAACCTTCCATCCCTCTCTTCTCTAAACTTTCATATTTTTTCTTTTTCCTGTCCTCCATCCCTTTCTCTCCTAGTAGTAACTTCCATTCCTTTTCTCATGTCCTTGTTTCCTGCATCCCTCTTTTATATGTATTATATTTTCCCATTCATCCCCACACAACCTGCATACTCTCTCCTCATCACTCATCCAATATTTATTTTCCTTTTCTTCATTACCCATTCTGAACCTTGCAATCATTCTTATTTCATTCATTCCTTTTCCTTCTGTTATGTACCTTGGTGTCTTGTCTGTAATTATTTTTATGTATTTCTCGTTATATTTTTCCTTCCTTTATTTTTGCCCTTCTTTCCTGCTTCACGAGTATCTTTATCTCTCTTGCAATTATTTCCTCTTCTATCTTTCTCCCCCCTCTCTTAATCTGTTTATCTCTTCTCTCTCGCGTATCCCACTCTTTCATAGTATTTTTCTTCTTTCTTCTTCCCCATATTTTACCTTCTGTGCCTCGATCTCTTTCCATACTTCATAAAGTATTTCATTTTCCTTCCTACTTCCCATTTTTTCTTCATACCTTGCAATTCTTCCTGCTTGTATCCTTATTTCCTAGCTCTTCTCCTACTATATACCCCGGTGTCTCTTTCTCTAGTCCTAACGTCCACTTCCAGTATTTCTCCTGTATTTTCTCCAGCTCTTGCCATTCCCTCCAACCCCAAATCTCCGCTCTATACAGTACCACACTTCCTACCAACTTTTCAAACATCCATCTCCTTTTCTCTACATCTTTACCAAATATCCTTTCCCTAACCCCCATACTTGTCCTACTATTCTATTTCCTTTCATCTCTTTTATATTGTCTCCATCTTTGTTATCATATCTGATGTTGTAACCTAAGTATCTATACTTGTCTACTTTCTCTACCTCCTCCTCCCCACCACCATTTTACCTCCTTTTGTTTTCCTTTTCTTTTTTTAAAATTCCATAATTTTGTTTTCCCGACATTTGCTGCTATTTTATTTTTCTAGGTATTTCTTCATAAATTTAACTACTCCTCTCATCTCTTCTTCATTTCTCGCTATTATACAATGTCATCCACATAAGCTAAAACCCACTCTTTTTCCTTCTACTACTATTCCTCCTACTTGATTTTTCCATTTCCTCCTCAAGATCACTAATGTATATCGAGAATTAAGATTGAGCCTTTGTCAGATTACTTATTTTCAATTAAATTGGTTTGATTGTGGATAAAATCTTGTATTGCATTCGTGTTTGAAGTGGCATATTATCGCCTTAAGAAAATTAAACGCTCGAACTTCGTTCTCGCGATTAAAAAATTCTTGCGTGGATAATCAGCCTACTAAAACACATATACAATAAATAGCTATACATTTTCCCTAACAGCTCAAGTTGTTTACTCCCACTTACTTAGCAAAAACGTTCTCCCAACCCTTACACTAACTTTGGCCTAAACACATAACTAATACTGTTATGGATTAATGTTGATTTGATGCTACAATTATACTGTTATATAGTAAGTTATTATATTTAACAAATTGATTACATTATACAGGACTTTAGTTGTTAGAACTTCAATCGAAATTTGACTTTGGCATTAATCTTGACCATAATGAAATGAAACGCACACCATCCTTGACTACACTTTAGGTTGGTGTTGCATTCATATTCTACAATATTTTGCTTCTTTGCATTTAGAAAATACTAATGCCAACATTGTTGTCTCCTGTACCAGAAAATTTTGCTCTTGGTAATCAAATTGTCCATTACGGCGAATAATGGTAAGTTTGATTTTAATTTCCCGCAATGCCATAAGAGTTGCCAAAGAGGATTCTTTCTTTTTCTGAAACACTATTGAACATGTGATTCGTAGAAAAAAATTAACGTTGTTAGCGTCAGCCACAATTTCAGTGGTATAGACGCTAAACCGCTATAACACAAGGCTATCATGCATTATAGTATTACGTCAATCAATTTAGTTGGTCTGCATAATCATATAAGTGCGATATATAAGTTGTTGGCCTCAACTTGTAAATTTTCTTCTGTTTTTTCTTCGAACCATAATGCTGTTTCCCGCTGTCCTTTAGTTTTCTCCGCAATTTCAATATTTCCTCGTCGCTTTTAGCGTTTTCAAAAAAAATATTTGTTCTTCTTAATTCCTGCATCCAAATGTCTTCTACGTCACCATAATCTTCATCAGTCGTGCTGTACTGTTTCTTACACTTTTTCTTTTTTGGAAATAACTGTCTTCGCCGGTACATTTTGCTTTCCTCGGATCCAACTTTTTTGTATGACATCAAGACTTTTTCTGTTATTGCTTTGTGAATAACACTTTGTAAAGTCACCTCAATTGAGTATCTCCTTTTTTTGAAAAGTCGATTCTTTTTCCTCCAATATACCTACTTAGCTAGTACGCTATTATATGACTCGGCAGAATCAACTTTGCTGTTGTATATAAATCTGTTCATAATACATATAATATCATTATAAAAAAACCACATTGCTTGAGGACTGGAATTTAGATTTGATTTCATTCGGCTTACTTCTATTTCAAACGTAAGAACCACATTTTTTATGTTCACTGATGGGAAGCCTTTTGGAACTAAACTTCTTTATTGATTAGAGTATTCAGTTTTCCACAGAGTAAGGCCCTTCAGTTTGAAGTTTTTTTAAAGCACTGCTGTCCCCATCTCTTAAATCCCTCTAAAATAATGTCACTTTCCATGGCAGTAGATGTTCCATGCCAATTTTTTGAAACATAAGTGATTGTGTTTCCCACTTATAACACATTACAAAATTTATTTCTTATCCCCAAAAATATAAGTTTGCCAGTTCTTTGTCCGACCATACAAGCGCACCAGAACGGGAGTACTCGCAAACCGATATGTCCTTTTTGCACCACACCGTCAGCAACCACGGTAATTAGAAGGATATTATCTTCATCTACTTCATTGTTCTCTCCTAGCAATCTGTGCTTCCTCCTTCCCTACTTCAATCATGCATCTCAGCCAGCTCTTCTTCGATAACTTCTTGCAGTTTATTTTTAATTATTTTATACCTTTTGTAAGGAATTGTTGGAATGTTCAAAGTACTAACAAATTCATTAAGTTGAGAAAATCCACAACCAATGCTTATTGTACCTAATACAGCAAGCAGCTCCATTTGTATTCCAATTTTCCTTCAGTCTTATCTGATAGGATTTTGTATTCAACATTACATAAGTTACAATATTTCGGAAATGAATTTCTTTGAGAATTTTAACAGATTTTCCGAAGTACAAAAATAATTCTTGATGAGGACATGACAAGATTTGGTCGATTAAATGTTATTACCTCAACAATTCTTCGCTCTGTGTGCAATTTTTGTTAGATCATCTTTGGAGGTCACTAAATTGTTCGATTTTCTTACTGTGACGAAAGATTGAGGTATGTAGGAATCGTCTTATTCAGGGACTGAAGGGCTTGTCAAATATACCTCCGTACTAGTTCATTTTATATCGTATTCTCTTTGTACTTCCCCTCGCGATTTACTCCATCGCAGTTTAAAGTAACTTATTCTTTGCAAGCCTAAAATAAAACGAAAATGTTAAGCGTAATTACAGTGAAAATTCGAGAACATCTAATATTATGAAAGTCTGTAGGAGGTTGGTCATTATATCCACAATATTACACACTTTTTTTAATGAATTTGTTTCAACAAAAAGGTTAAATAATTTTTTTAGTTTTGTAACAATTTCCGCGCTAGACTTTATGTACCGGTTCCTATATTACCGTAAAATATTTAATGTCCAAATTTTCTGTGATACCTCGTAATAACAATCTTGAGCTTTTGAAGCACATAAAACACTTAGTGAATATTTTACCTGTTGTACTAATAATCAAAACATGGCCAGTACTAGTGAAACTCCTGGAATATCCTACCTTAGCAGCTTGAAAAAATATTGATTACTTTTTACTATAAAGCTTGTGGTAGAATAATGTAAAGCTTCTTTCCAGTTTCCTGCCCGCCCTAAAGTGTTCGAAAAAATAATTGCTTATACATTTACATAACTTAGTCTTTGTCGCTAGTGACGTGGCAGGATCAAGTAATTGTTTGTGGTAATATTATTGTAATACCTATTTATAATTAGGTACGTTTAAAATTTTTCGGCTTTTGAATGGATAAGTGGTGCGAAAGCTTACAATAAACTCGAGCTCAGGTAGTTATTTAATAATCTTCCAGCGCGACAACATAATATCATTGATTATAAAGTATATTATGTTTATAAGGCAAAAACACCTTCGTTTTGTCATCAATCGTCTATTTTTCGATATTGAGTGATTCTTCCAATTTCAACGCCAAAATACCGAAATAAAATTAAATAAACAAACTGCAATCTCTACACTATTCAGTCACAAGAGTAAATACACACGGATTCAGTTACCAAAACTGTTCTTGGAAAACCGCACTGTCAAATAACATTTAGATCGTATCTCCAACGTGTGACGAGTTCCATCTATAAAGGACAGCGCATGGAATTTAGCCATTTAAAGAGGACTTTCTAAGTCAAATTACACTTATAAAAAATTATCTAATAGTTTCAAATTTAATTAAATTGTATATCGCGCAATGATTTCTTACGTAAAAATCTAATTCGAATCGGTAGAAAATACGGTTAAAAGTTTTCGATTTTCACGATTTTTTATAAATGAACTAGTAGATTTTACTATTTTCAATCAATTAGCGACCTTTAAGTTGTATTTGGTAGACGTTATATATTTTTCTAAATCATTGAGGGTTTAGTTCTAGCGTAAAGTGTGTTCAAAAATCGTCACTAAAACGTCGAATTCTACAAAGGAAAGAATTCCCTTAAATTCTTGAAGCAAGTACTACATTATGTATGTCTTTCCAAACATCACCTTAAGTAATTCCAGACCGTTCGTAGTTTGAGTAATTTTATGAACTACGGGTCCGCTTTAGTGAAAGGCCTTCTGTAAGGAGTTAAAGATAAAACCAAAGAACAGTTTATTGTCGTCGTTTTGGCAAACTGAAGTGTTGAAAGTTAGGATAAAACCAAGAGCAGTCAACGATAAAATAAACTGCTGCTTTGGTACATCGCCAACTTTCAGCACTCGAACTGCCAAACACCGGCAACTGAAATAAACTGTTCTTTGATTTATCTTAACTCAAAAACACCTGGAAAAGAAACCATACTAAAATTAAACTTAAAGGTAATCTTAGAAACCATACATAAAGTTTTCTGGTTCCACGTTGGGCATAATTGTTTTCAATGTACCTTTTGTATGCAAAAGTACACCCAAGTCTTACAAATACTACAGCAGGTTAAAACGTCAGAAATATTTACAAAGAGCATGATGATATAAATTATAAATACAATTATAAAGACAGAAGGATATATTTCTGAGTTCACAAATTGTATTTTGATTTAATTTATTTGCATTTGTTTAAATTTGGGTGTACTTTTTTTTTGAAAGGGTACGTTGCAATCTTCCCTGTTATTTTCTAGCGATGCGGGTAAGGAGAAATGTAACTCTGCTAAATTGTTTGATCAGGTAAGTATGCCTACTCTAGATTTTCCATAACCTGATTGAAAAATAAATTCACAAGCGATAAGATCGGGAAACGCGGAGGCTATTCAAAAAGATCCTCACCGCCCTATCTATCTTTCATAAAATGTAGCGTCTAGATATTAACGAACCTCCTAAGACGCAGTGAGGTGGAGCTCATCTTTTTGCAGACAGATACAACGCCGTTTGCAGCATTGGGAACAAAAACGGCATCACGTCAACATGCAGAAAATTTAAATATGGAGCAGCGATGTGCACTGAGCCATTTAAACAAAATACAGCTTCATCAGAGAAATATCTGTTGGTTATAACAGGCAACCTGTGTCATCCTCCTTTAATTCGTCTATCCTCTGGACTTTGTGTCCATGATATTAACTTCACAACCTACTATTGGTTCACAATGTCATTCAAGGTAACTTCTTTTGTTCACAGATGATGATTATCTTCATTTTCAAACAATACATTTAATTTGGTTTCATCAGCGATTTGAGAGGTCGAAATTGTCGTCGATGATCTCTTACATATCAATCTTAATGATAAATTTGCAGCTTTTTTCGTTTCCAATTACAATTTCTTATATAAGACGCCCAGCATATGTTTTTCATACTACCATTTAAGTAACAATACGTTGTCTCAAAAATGAGAAAAAAATAGTGAAGTCACTTAAAAAACTTGACCACGTGAGTGCGCTAAAACCAATGAGTCACAGTAACAATACATAGAACCAAAGGTAATATAATTATGGAAAGTAACCGAACGTTGTAAAATCCCTGCCGCACAAATAGTGTATTAATTTCTTGACTTTCGTGTTTAAAAAATATTTTCAAAAATGTTTGATTTAAAGAAGCAAGAATGAAATCCTTTTTATCATAGGTGCACGTACACAAAATGAAATATTGAAACGAAAATCGTATAATTTTAATGTCAATTATTTATTATTCATTAGCGGATCATCACTGTCTGACATTTTAATTTTATAGAATTAATAAATTATTATTTAAGATTGAAAAAAGTTATTTAATGATTTATGTTTAAATAAAAATTCAGGTACGTGTCAACTTTTAAAATTAGTTTTTAAAAAACGACTAAGAATGGCGCCAATAAAATCAAATAAAACTGATTTTACTAATAATTCTACACTTTATGACAATAGAAATTGTAAATATGTACACGTATGAAATTTAAAACTTGGACACCACAATTTCTGTAAACAAAGTTTGCACATTGTGAAGCGGGCTTAAGAATTATCATTTACAATTCTAACAGCAGGTAGTCTCAGCAGAATTTATCTTATAGAAGGACTGTAGATGAATCATTACACTAAGCACGTTTTAGAAAATATAGGTATTTTACGTTGCTTACTTAATTTTTACTTCAGAAATATATTTAGAAAAGTATTGTTAATTAAACACCATAACTCGATTAATTATCGAATCAAAAATTTTGTTTAGAAGCTGTTTGCAAAATAAAATTAAGAAATAATTTTGATTTAAAAATCGTCTACAAGCAATAACTTTTAAATTAAATCAAACAACTAAACATGGTTATTTGGGTTGACTGATTATTACTTATTTTTAAATAAATCCTAACCTACCTAGTATTGTAAGTTATTAAAAAGGGGGAAGTCCCCATTCATAATGTTTAGTCCTTACAAAATGTATATTTTATGACGTTTCATTTTTTTCTATGGTTAATATAAAAGTGAAAATAAAAACTAAAGCAATTCTTATTGTCAACGTATATATTTAGTTTTTTGACAAGAATTTATTACATAGTTATAATTAAGATACCAAATTTATAGTTTAAAATTAAAAGAAACTTTTTTTTTAATTAAAAGGTATTGCTATATAAATAAATATAGAGAAATCAATAATGGGTGTGACCTCCATTGTTTTGATACATTCTTGGAGGCATGCATCTGCTCATTGACGCTATCAAGGTATCAATATAATTAATATTAATCGTTTCCCATGCGGTATCGTAAGCAATTAGTGCATTACGGTTTACTGGTATAAAATTTGGCCCTTGTTGTCTTCGGATAACAGCAAGTATTCCAGCTCAAACATTTTCGATAATGTTAAAATCTAGGCTTTTTGTTGGCCAGGGTAACAGCTCAAGTTATTTTCTCGTATCCAATTGCGCACAACCCGCGAAGTATGAATAAGGGCGTTGTCCTTTAACAGCAAAATACATTATGAAAATGTTAATTCAACAGATCCCGAACTATTTTTGGAGAAAGTATAATTAAATAAGAATACTTACTTGTTGGAAAATATAATCTTCGTCTGGATAAAACACTTCGACTGAAAGGTTTCATAATAGTTTCCAAAATATCTAAATACGCAGCAGGAATTAAGACGTCCATCGATAGCCCAACAAACTCCTGGACCCGCGCGCTAATTTTTTTTTTCACATTCACAGAAAAATAACCACTTCCGTTTTTTAGGACATATGTGATTATTTTCGTAACGAGTTCCTTCCATTCTAAAAACTTTAGTGGTCCATCGTTACGGCTATTAAACGTTTCGTCGCTAAAAATCACTCGATTCCAAAATTCCAAGGTTCGTTCACACCTCGCCTTTGCAACTTTTTTCCCCCCCCCCCCCCCCCCCCCCTTTGAACTTCTTTCGCAGCAGCATTATACTTCTTTATTCCCATCTCCTTTAATCTTTTGTGCAGTTATCGCCATCCGGGAAAAATGTGTATCTGCTGCCCACTTTAGCCCTGGAGTATGTAGCAAATGGTTGTTCTGTTACGTAATGAAACAACTCGAGATCTTGGGCACGTGAATGCTAGGTCTACCACTTCCGATGGCTCTTTCCAAAGTGTGTTCAGATTCCATTTGCACCGGTAATCCCCCCCCCCCCCCCCCCCCCCCCCCCCCCCCCCCCCCCCCCCCCCCCCCCCCCCCCCCCCCCCCCCCCCCCCCGCGCTTTCAAATCAGCACCGAGATGAGGTGGCATTTACACAACACTTGAAATTTTAAGCTAAATTGGAATTTACATTTCTTACTTTTTTTATTGGTTCACAGTACCCCTTCTCAAACAGTAGGTATTTGTTTATTTATTACATACTTCCACTGACCAATGTAACAACCCGCAGAACAATATGACTCAAAGGAAGTAAATTAAACAAGCAAAGGATATTCTATTGTTATTGAAACTTATTCATAAAGTAAAAGCCATTTCATTATAATACTAATGGACAGGATTTTCTTTTAAGTATTAAGATTATAATCGAGGACTTATAAACTTTCTAAAATATCTAATTATAAATATTTACACTGCAATTGCGCTTTTTCCTTAATAATTTTTTAGCAATAACATACACGTTCTTCGTTTTTAAGTTGTCATAAATTTGATATGATATAAATTTGTGTTTCTAATATTACATCACAAACTAATCTTTATTCGCCAAAAAAACTTGTTGCTTAAGTTGTAAATTCGTACACACCTGAACAATAAACCGAGCAACAAACATAACAACTGAACCGAGAAGTCAAACAGAACGACAAATGATCTTTTATGATTTCCACAATCCGAACAACAAACGGAACGAGGGGGGGTTTTTTTTTTTTTAAAGATAGTGCCAACCAAATTCTTACGCACAAAGAAGAGCAAAAAATTATAATTTACTTCGCTTTTTTTATTTTGAGTTTTTCCCTCTGATGATGCTAATAGGGACATCATTTTTTCTTGCGTTCTTAAACACTGATTAACCCAAAACATTTTTGCTTTTGTGATCTCCATAATATTACCTAAAACACAACAAACCCACAAAAGGGAGGACAAAAAAATAAATAATTCAATTCTCCGCATAAAGTTTGTTCGCCGTTTTGTTTAGATTCGTCCAAACCTGCAAACGCATTCGCGCGCATTTTCTTTGATGTCGGAGAAAAAAAACCGACAAGTTGCAGGAACGCGGCAAACCGTTCGTGGAACAATCAAGACTTGCGAATCTGTTCCAAAATTCGTACGTAACGCAAATACAAATTAATGTTCCGATTGCCGTTCGGTTCGTTGTTCTGTTTGTTCCTCGGTTTGTTGTTCGAATTTGTACGAAGCTTTACAATAAGCATATTAATATAAAACTATATCTTATGAAAGGAGAGTTATGTAACGCTATAATTAACGACTTAACGTTACGTTAGTAGATTCCATTTACTATTTACACATATTTTCTTGGAACATTCGATAATTAACTGTCGGGATATGATGACCCTATACTTCGCAGGTTGTGCGCAACTGGATACAAACAAATAACTTGGGCTATTACCCTGGCCAGCAAAGCCCCAGATTTTAACATTATTGAAAATGTTTGGGCTCCGAATACTTTGCTGTTATCCGAAGACAACCAAAGGGCCAAGAGTACATACCAGTAAACCGTAATGCACTAATTGTAGCCATTGATACCGCATGGGAAACGATTAATATTAATTATATTGATACCTTGATAGCGTCAATGGGCAGACGCCTCCAAGAATGTATCAATAATAATGGAGGTCACACCCATTAATGACTCTCTATATTTATATAGTAATACCTTTATTTGTTAAAAAAAACGTTTCCATTTAATTTTTAAACTATAACTTGGTATCTTAATTATACTTATGTAAATTCTTGTGAAAAAACTAAATATATACGTTGACAATAAATATTGCCTTAGTTTTATTTTTCACTTTTATATTAACTACGAAAAAAAATGAAACGTCATAAAATATACATTTTGTAAGGACTAAATATTATGAATAGAGAGTTTAATGATTTTTTTAATAAATTACAATAATTAGTAGGTTAGATTTATTTAAAAATAAGTAATAATCAGTCAACCCAAATAACCATGTTTAATTTTTGATTTAATTTAAAGGTGTTTGCTTGTAGACGTTTTTAAATCAAAATTATTTTCTAAACACAACACCTTTAAATATTTCCTAAACAAGAATTTTGATTCGATAATTAATCGAGCTATGGTGTTTAATTAGCGATACCTTCAAATATATTCTTTAAAAGAAAAAAATTAAGTAACAACGTAAATTACCTATTTTCTAAAACGTGCCCAGTATGAATGATTCATTCTACGAATCCTTCTATAAGATAACCCCTGCTGAGACTACCTGCTGTTAGAATTGTAAATGATATCCTTAAGCCCCCTTCACAATGTGCACACTTTTGTTTACAGAAATTGTGGTGTCCAGTTTTTTAAATTTCATGTGAGTGTACTTTTTGCTACTATAGTCAAAATTTTTTCTTCTTAATAGTTTAAATAAAGTTTGAATTACCGCACTAGTGTGGTGAAGTACGCAGTATGTAAAAACTCAATGCATGGTTACTATGTTTATATAGGTACTGTGTTTTGTTTCCACAATAAAAATCAGAGTGGACTTGAGCATAACGACTAAGGTTCCATTGTTTTATAAATTATATTTATTTTTCTAATTCATAAATCAAACAAAATGTATAGCGCATTCAACAATCATTGGCATTTGTAAGATAACAATGTTGGTTATTTTGATGGCTTTGTGTATAAAAATGCAGAAGTTTATGGTAGCTGTTTGTTAACAAGTTCTCAGTACTTTTTACTTGCATCACCAGTTAATGTTGTTATGTAATGTTCATCTATCATTCTTCTATGCTGCATATTAAAAATAAATAGAAATTGTGTTGGGATTTTAACATAGAATTGTCGATTACAAGACAATTTAAACAAGGTTAATATGCCAGTATTCTCAAAAAGTGAGAGTGAAATATTACTAGAAAAGGATAAACTGATTTTAAACGAGTTCATTATTTAAATTCTATTAAAACGATGCAATAAATTTAACTAATAACGTTTAGATCTTCTATTTCCAAAGGCCGATGACAAAAATAAATTGTGATACTTAACTTTGAAATTGAGTTTCGTGTATTGTAATGAGAAAAATAGATTTTCGCAGACTACCCACTGGCGCATTCATTATGTTCTTGCTTACAACGGTACCGTAAATAGCCAGGTTATCTCGATTCCGTTAGAATACCGACTAACAACATTTTAGTTGAATTTGCTATAATTCTCGGCCGTTTGCGAAATTGTGACATACCTTCACCACGCAAGAGTTTAATTTAAGAAAAATATTTAATTAATCCCTTGTCACTTAATAGATATTCAACTTATCTTAATGCAAGTTTAGTTTGCTTAACTAATACCATCCTAGATAAGGGTAAATATTGACATGATCAGTTGAAAGTTTCTATTGATAGGGCGACTTTAGGAATTCCGTTTGAACTTTGAAAGCCCATATACTGATGAAAGAGTAAGATAAACGAAATTAAATTCTTGGAATCATATAATTTACTTACTTTTCATGAGAATCTTCTTAATATAAATTAAAAAAACAACTTTCAATATGAAGAAATCATTAATTTAAATAAAATGTTTGTTCTATGGCATTATGACATGTGATTTTTAATTATTAGTAAAGATTCTCGTTTAGTTAGGATTTACCATTTTCAACGGAGTTTATAATTTCAGCGCAATTTAAATACCGATTGAACTAAAATTCTCATTTGAAAAAAAATATAATGCGCTTAATTATTTTTTCATTTTGCTTTACTTTCTGGCTCGAAAAGATTTTTTAATTTTAAATTAAGAGGTTTATGTTGTGACAGTATAATACGTGTGTGAAAAATAAACAATATCGCGTATCGCGTTTTTTAATGAGCAACGCTATAAGTGACTGGTTTTTTATTTGATTTCGTTTTCTTTGATCATTTGCTAAACGGTTTAATTAAACCGTAAATAACTGAAAACCATTTATCTTGCCAAATTATTATAATTTTCTAATATTCCAAACCACAAAATTACTTCATGATGTAGGCACATGAATTTAGTTAACTTTTAGTCTAACTAATTTATTTGTTCTGACGATGGGCAATTTACCGTATCTCGCCAAAAAATATTAAAAACATAATTGAAGCATACAAAAATATCCCAAGGTAATTTGCGTAATGCTATGCAATAAAAACAAATTTTCAAAATAAAGTCATATACCGCACTTCAAAAATAAAACTCCTATTACATTTTTTTGTAATCTTTATTTTTACAGTAGAATTTAAACAATATATTAATCAACAAAATAAACTACACATACTAAAATTAATAAATTTTGAACACTTTCATCTATATTCTAGTTTTTTTTTTTAATTACTTAAGATTAAAGACAAATTTATGTATTTTATTGACTAATGTTCACAGTAATAAATAAAAAAACGTCAAATTGTATATAAGAATTCCATTTGAATTTCGATATTTGATAAAAATGATAATAATAATGTTTAGCTCAAGAAATTATCGTACTTTTTATTCTGAATGTTTATTCTACGCCCACATTAGAAAATTATCTGTGCTTAAAAATTACCAATAATTTTCGTGAAATAAGTAATATGAGTGGGTACAGAAATTTCTGCAAGTATACGATCTCAGATACAAATAAGATGAGAAGAAAATTTATGAGTTGTATTGAACATAGGGAATTACACAAAGAAAATTTCATTTTAAAATAAATTTACCTACATACAAAATTATCACACTGTAATTCGAATTCCTTATTGGTTCAAAAACCCTTCAGTCTGATTGGTTGAAATTTGGTAGAATTCTCATAAATTAAAAAAATTTAAAAAATACAACTTTTTCAATTTGTAATTTTAATAATACAGCCTGAACGTACAAAATAACTTAAAGATTGATTACATACACAAAAAGAAAATGAAGAGGTAAAATGTAGAAAATGTGATTAAATGTATTTAATTATTATTTATATTAAACGTACAATTATTAAAAACATTCTTTGACATTGGAATAGCAATGGGTTGATGATGTTTGTGGTTTGTTCTCAATGGAAATACCGTGTTGTGATCTCGTTAGCTTTAGCGAATATGAGTCAACTATCTCCATAACAATATATCCCCCCTGAGCCTTTGACTCAGCCGCATCAGCATTGGGCTGATTTCCATAGCTGCCTATTTAATCGTAATTTTGACAAGGGTTCGTATATTCGATTTACGTTCTAATAAGTAAAATAACCGCTGTAATATGTCAAAACAAGAGTGAAAATCAAGCATTTTCATTGGTTTAAATTTCGATAAGTGATATAGTCCGGTTAATTTTTAGCACAAATTGTATTTAGGGAATAAATATGTACAATACTTTGAAACCAATATTTTCCGCCACACCTATTCTATTCAAATCGTAATATTAATACCAACATACTTAAAATTTCTTTAAAAAAATAATTATTTATTTATTGAAACAGTAACATATATAACTAACTTAACATTATTTATTTACTGAATAGTTATGATAATTGTTGGAAACAACATTTTGATTTTGCGCCAAACATTGACATGGAGATCTTTCATACAGGAGGAGGCATATT